>MEHQ01001561.1:0-295000 GCA_008828725.1 Saccharina japonica | reverse complement strand
ACATTCAGACACGTTTATAGGCCGCAGTTGTGTACTGGTATATTATATTCAGCCGTGTTGACTTTCCTCCTCCTTTAGTGAAGAGAAGACGAGACCCGTTCTGACACCCCCGCCCCCCCCCTCGTTTTGTTTATGTCCCCTTCGGCGCCTCTTTCTTATCATGTCATTGTTGCCCGCATTTTCAGCGGCACCCCGTTTAATACATTGCATGCAAGGGGCGTGATGGCCATGGATAAGCCTTAATAGTAGTAGTGCTGACTCTTCCGCCTTTTGTGAAGAGGAGACGAGACCCGCTGTGGCCTCTATCCCTCTCTTCTTATGTTCCTGCTTTTGTTTGCTGTGCTCCTGTCCTCCACTCCCTGTCCTTACCATGCTGCTGTTGCCCGCAACTTCAGCTGCACCCTGCTTTCAGCCCGAAGCGATGTGTCTTCTAGCCTTGTTCAATTTCCGCCATACGTGAAGAAGAGGTGCGAGACCCATTCTGACCCCCCCCCCCGCTTAGTCCGCCTCCCAAGCGATTCTTAGTAGGATACAGCTTACCCTTCATGCGAATCACCAAACACATCATGGTGCTTCATTGCAAATAATGCCTTTCTTGTCGGTGGAAACCCTTAGTGCTCCATCCCGGCAATATATATATATGGGAGGGACTAAGGTCATACGACTTCGGCCATACATGACATGAGTACACTCTCCCCCCCCCCGGCGCGTTGTTTCTGCCTGGTCGGTGAAAACCCGACGTGCTCCGTCCCGGCATTATGGAGATGCGAGGGTCTATTGTCATACGACTACGGCCATGCATGACATGAGTATACCCCGCCCCGCGTTTTTGTTTGCTGTGCTAATCTCCTTCTTTTGTTTTTGTTGCCCGCATTTTCAGCTTTACCCCGGGGCCTGCGACGGTATCTTTTACGACGAGACGCCCCACGTGCTGGATACCTACGCGCCCCAGTATCGATCGTACAACAGAATGGCACACTCCCGCTTCGACACTGCTGATGTCAGTATGCAGTACGCTACTGGAGGTTGGAATACAGTACGCTACTGAGGTTTATGCGCAATACGCTACTGAGGTTTCTATACAGTATACTGCTGGAGGCTATTATGTATTGCGCTACTGACGTTGCTATGCAGTACGCTTCTGAGGTTGTTACACAGTATGCTACTAGAGGTTGTTACGCAGCACGCTACTGGAGGTTGTTATACAGTACGCTACTGGAAGGTGTCATACAGTACGCTACTGTTATACAGGACACTACTGAAATTACTACACAGTACGCTACTACTGAGGTTGGCATACAGTACGCCACTGGAGGTTGTTACATAGTGACGTCATTATACAGTACGCTACTACGTACTGAGGTTAGTATACAGTACGCTACTACAGAGTACACAGTAGTACGCTACGACTGAGTATACAGTACGCTACTACCGAGTATACGGAACGCTGTTACTGAACTGAGGTTATTGCACAGTACGCTACTACTGAGATTAGTATACAGACAGTACGCTGCTACCGAGTTTAGTATACAATACGCTACTACGGAGATTGTTTATACAGTAGGCTGGTGAGGTTGTTAAACAAGTACGCTGCTGAGGTTAGTACACTGTATGCTACTGAGGTTAGCATACAATACGCAATACGCAATAATCAATTAATTTTTCTTGTGGCGACCTATACACCCCACCCCCCGCCCCTCTCCTGGTTGGTGAAAACCCAACGTGCTCCGTCCCGGCATTGTAGGGATGCGAGGGTCTATGGTCATATGACTACGGCCGTGCACGACATGAGTACACCCCCCCCCCACGAAATCCCAATGGTGCTACTCTATATGCCTTAATGTAAACTTAAATCATGCCGAATCCTATCCACAATGGACACAACTCTAGCGAACATTAGGGCGAGTACCCCCCTCTCTTTCATCTTCGCCTTTCAATCGTGATGGCAATAAAAAAAAGTGCCACCCATAATTTCGTAGCAGGCGTCGGGGGCGGACTGTATCATGTCATGATGGCCCGAAGCCCCACAATAAAATTTTCTTCGGGAGAGGGGCGGCGGGGGGGTGTACTCATGTCGTGCACGGCCGTAGTCATATGACCATAGACCCTCGCATCCCTACAATGCCGGGACGGAGCACGTTGGGTTTTCACCAACCAGGAGAGGGGCGGGGGGTGGGGTGTATAGGTCGCCACAAGAAAAATTAATTGATTATTGCGTATTGCGTATTGTATGCTAACCTCAGTAGCATACAGTGTACTAACCTCAGNTTTTTTTTGCCATATGAGGCAAATATTTCCGACTGACTACTATTTATTAGTATGCTCCTTAACCCATTATCGTTTGGAATACCATTATTGTTAGTGTTTTGCAATAATTTCCGTGATATAGCTTGGAATTGGGATCGTTCGTCCGGTTGCTCTTTAAGCCTTTCTCAAACTCGTCTTTTGGGTGACTTGCTAATAGTACTATTACGGGGTGGGCTAATGTAGTAAACACTAGTAAATAGGACCTACGGTACACACAAAAACCTATATGTTTACCTATTTTTACTTACAATATTTGGTCCTATTCACTATTCACCGTAAGGTCCTCCGTAATAGTGGCTTCTTAGCAGGATAGACCGACCATACTGTAATCAAGTGATTATCTTAACCTCAGAAAAATTGGGTGCTACGACCCCTCTCTTACACCGTAGCACGCCTCCCCCCCCGGCTCCTTCTCGTTTCGTGGCGATCTAACCCTAACCATGAGCTTGAAGCGGAACAGCCTACACGAAATGGCGGCCTATGTGGTCACCGAGACGTTTGTTTCTGCAGCAGCAGGCGTTCCTTTGTTGAAGTTGATTGGCTTGTGGCTGGCGTATGATGCCAGATAGAGGCCAAGTGCCGAACCGCGGTTACGCTGGTTCTTCTGTGACATGATGTGAGCTGGGCTCTGGAGAAGGTGGTTAGCTATGTCACCTTAGCAGCGACAGTGTTCTTTCTACTGCTGTGGAGAAGTGCTATAATCACTGACATCCTTCACCACTCCGCTTTCCTCGCCATGGACCCTCCATCCTTCCCCCCCCCTCCCGTCCATTGTGATTGTGATATCGCAGGTGCAGACACGAGTTGTGTTTAACCCGGGCCAGGATGCGGACGAACGTTACTTCGAGTTCTCCCCCCCCGCGGGCATCGTCGGATACGAGAACTACTACTACACGTGAGAACTGCGACGCGATATCGGGACGTCGAAATATTGAAATATCGTTTTTTTCGAAGGATCGAAACATCGAAACTTCGAAATATCGGAATATCGAAATATCGAAATATCGAAATATAAAATATCGAAAGATCGAAAGATCGAAATGTCGATACTGTACATTGAAATATCGAAATATCGAAACATCGAAACATCGAACTATCGAATTATCGAACTTCAAATATATGAATGTCGATATCGACATTATTTTCCGATGCCGTGCTCATTCCAATTTTTAAGAGAGTGCTGCAGATTGCCTCGAGAAAGTTCTGGTATACCACCTCTACCATATTGATATATTTGGCCCATCATGCCTCCCCGCATATCGTCTTTCGAAGAAAAACAATGAATGAATGGTTTCCTTTTTGTTTTGCTTTTCCTTGGTGTTCTTCTCCTTTCGGGGAACGATTTCTGAGTTGCCAACGTTGAAGCTACTGCAGTCCAATAGGCTACTGAATTCCAATAGGCTACTGTAGTCCAACCATCTACTGTAGTCCAATAGTCAACTGTAGTCCAATAGTCTACTGTAGTCCAATACGCTACTGTAATCCAATAATCTACTGTGGTCCAATAGGCTACTGTAGTCCAATAAGTTCCAATAAGTTTCCCTCGTTTTCTTCTTTCGTGGAATGCTATTACTTTTGAGTGACAACGTTGAAAAACCCGTCATGCTGCCTGCACCTTGTAGGATGGCAAACGCAATAACAACAACGTATTTGTTGACGTATTCCCCCTCGTTTCGGTGCTATGTTCCCACCGTCTGGACAGCATGGACGCTGGAGTACCGTCAACTGCCACTGGATCCCAAGGCAGCAATGTTTTCCTCGTGCACTCCGCATACGAACTGACGCAGAATCACGATGTAAGTGTTGTTGGATTAAAGCTACAGTAGTTCGATGCGAGTCGACGAGACAAATAAAGGGCTGAAGTTTTCTCGCGATAAACATCCAAGGCACGAACCGTAGTAGGGAGGGAGAGGGAGAAGCGCCTACTTTTGTGAACCCGGATCTGAGTGAATTACGACTAGAGAGGAGAGAGAAAAAGGGCGAAGATACTAAATGGGATGGAAAAAATAAAATAAATGTTGTGGTGATGTTATGATGACGATGTATTCACCTTACGAGGTGGTCCAGCCATGCAACAGAAATGGGGCCTCTTTGAAACATTTCACACCTCGGACAGATCATCTACAGAGCAGATAGGTCATCTACAGATAGATCATCGACAGATAGATCATCGGCAGGTAGATCATCTACAGATAGATCATCTTCAGATATATCATCGGCATATATATCATCTACAGATAGATCATCTACAGAGAGGTCATCTACAGATAGATCATCTACAGATATATCATCTACAGAGAGATCATCTAAAGATAGATCACTGACATTTCATCGATTCCCCCTTCATGATCTATAAGTAGTAGACCTTTCGAGGCAGATCTACTCCCGACCTTGCATGATCTACTGATGGCTCATGATGCCCGGCTGGAGCCGTATAATCTGCATGGTCTAGCTACGGGGGAGCATAGTAAGTAGGATCTACGGTACAGGCAAAAACCTCTATATGTCACTATTTTTATCAACAACATTTGTTCCTACTTACTATGGTCCTCCGTAATAGTTCACATTTCCTGGGTTGGATCTGTACTGTCCAGATCCCCTCTCACAACGGCAGGCGAGGAACTAGATGATCTGTAGATAGACAAACCATGATCTATCTGTAGATGATATGTTCGAGGCATGAATCGTTTTGGCATGGAGTAGATAGACAAACCATGATCTATCTGTAGATGATATGTTCGAGGCATGAATCGTTTTGGCATGGAGTCTCTTCGGATCGTTTGTTGGTGATACTCTGACGAAGCTCCACACGATTTTTCTGCTCGAAACTCGCAAAATCGAGGTGGAAAAAAGCCGGCTAATACTATCACCGCAAGGTCCACTTTTTGGTCTGGACCAGCTCGTACTGTAGCTGATTTCGCCGAAATCTAGCCCATGGTCACAAAACAGAAAACAGACCAACAAACAAGAAGCGTCTCGGTCGAAAACATGGCATGAAGGGGCAAGGACAGTAACTTGAGTAGATACATAGGGCTCAAGCCGGAAGCATGTGAACAAGGGAGTCCGGCTTTGTGCATCGGAGGGCTCTTTTTCGTTTCCGTGGTTTCCTTCTTTGGGGAGACTCGTCCCACGGTAGGGGCGCAGCAGATTTTTTTGAGCTCCTCACATGAGGAGCTCAATATCTCACCCGAAACATGACTTCGGAAACATTCGTTCGCGCAACCCGACCAAAACTTTCAATGCGGTAGTCCAACAACAAACATACCAGTAAAATAATAATTCACAGCTGACGTGTTTCTTAGTTTATTGTTAATAGTATTACGGTGGTTACTCACGTGAAGAGCTCAGCCGGTCAGAAAATATTGAGCCCAAAAGTGGTACCCCTACCGTGGTTTTCTTCTTTGGGAGTGCTTACGGGTGACGAACGATGAAGCTCATCATGCTACACATTGTTAAGGATGATAACAATAATAACAACAATAATGCTAATAGGTACAGTATAAAATGTATACATGTGTCGTAAAGCAGTACCAGTACGCAAGCAAACAGTACGTGCCGCTTTTAGACGGGCTGTGGTATACCACCCCGTATCACTTGCAACAAAATAATTCCAGGAAAATTCCCATGATACGTGCGTAGTACACCCGAACAAATAAGCATAGGCCTACGAACACGTTAATCAGAAGGAACTATAAACTAAAAACGGATTTGTTTTTTTAAAGACTGCAGCGCTCTTACCTGGTATATTTTTCGCCCGAAGGGACCCCTTGAAACATTTCATGCTGCGACACCCGGCCCCCGTTTGGCACATTCACAAAAGCCTACGATACAACGCCAACTATTTCAAGACATTATTAATTACAGTGGTTTTCACATACGAGGGACACGATATTATTATATGATTTGCGTTCAGACAGTGTGCAGGGCATTATTCATTCAGAATGAAAAAGCTGACACAGTTCGTCGAATACCACCGATCTCGTCCAACCAATTATCCTTCCCTGCATATACTCAACTCCGCATCTACATTCCATCCCCACGCCATATAGTAGTTGGCGAACCCATCGCCACGTACTACTAGTATGTAGGATCTAGGATCTAGGAGCACAAACCGTTGTTTAGGTCACAAGGACCTGTAATATATATATTCCACCGACGAAAAAGCGGTGCTGGCGGGAATCGGAGCCACACCAGACTGCACCAGTTTAGTCACGCGACTATTTAATAGAGAGTATAGCCCCTCCTGACGAGCATAATACTCGAGCTATGAGTAGAAGCCATGTCATCTGCAGTGAAAGACAACGGTGAAGCAAGCAGGCCAGGGTAGCTGGTGGCCTATTATGCCGATGTTAACCTTTTAGAACTGCAGTCCCGTTTTGGGGACAAATTACTTAGAATTAGAGTGGTTTGTCCCCATAACGGGACTGCAGTTCTAAAAGGGTCAAGACCCCCGACATAGCGACCAACACAAATACTACTTTTTTAGTGTTATTAACCGTGGACGAGCAGCGTGAGGACTCAGGAGTACGGTTAATATCAGGTTGCGCCCGCGCCTTACGACTCCCCTTGCATAGTCACTCGACCACCAACCATTGTATAACCCCCCCCCATCTGCCTGCTCAAATTCCGCAGTGCACCGGTTGGTAAAACCCAAACGTGTCTTTCCTGTCCCGGGCATTGTAGGGATGCGAGGGTCTATGCGTCTATATTACTACGGCCCGTGCACGACATTGATTTACACCGCCCCCCCCCCCCCCTGATCACGCCGTGGCCGCCACTGAATATTCACTCTTCTCAATGTCTCCCCTCTGATTCCTCAAGAGGGTTGATTAACCTCTTCAAGTAGGCGCGTGCTTGTTGAAGGTAGATTTCGTGCATGCGTTATCCTTTTCATGGTTGCCGTAGTTTCTTTTTTTTTTCTTCTTTTTGGAGTGCTTATGTGAGTGATGAACGTTGAAGCCCATGCTGCAACATTGTCGGATAAGGCAATACACAATAACGTAGTTGGTTAACAACGAGAGCTGCCTGTCTGTGGCCGTACGTAGGGCAAAACAACGTTATTTTCAGTCGCATTCATACTTCGAACTCCCCCGCCCCTCTTTCACTCGCATTCTGCCCCCCCCACCCGCCCCCCCCCCCCCCTCGCGCCCACCAGAAGTTAAATTAACTCATTGAAGCTGTCATCCATATGCAAGTCTGCCTCACAAGCGATTCTTGGTAGGATGCAGCTCACCCTTCATGCGACTCGCCGAACACCCCACGGCGCTTCGCGCTTGGTGCTACGTAGCAATGTCTGCCTGGTCGGTGAAAACCCGACATGCTCCGTCCCGGCATTGTAGGGATGCGAGGGCCTATGGTCATACGGCTACGGCCATGCATGAAAATGAAGTACACGCCCCTCTCACTCACTCTCACCTGCCCCCTCCCCTCCTCCCCGCCTCTGCCCTTACCCTCAGCTGATATACGACCTCGTGCGCGAAGCCTTCTGCAAGGGGTGGAGCCCGATATACGTGACGGACGACGTCATGCCCAACCCGTGGGACGTCCCTCCCACCTTCTGGGACATCCTGCTCAACGCTGCCAAAGACGTTCCCGTGTCTTGCTGAAAAAGACCAGAGGATTAACGACATCCTGCTTAACGCTGCCAAAGGAGTTCCCGCGTCTTTCTGAAGACAAAAAAAAAGCCAGGGTTGATGAGTATATCGGGATTTGCCAGGAGTCGTACACACATCGTGCAGATCATCGATTTCCACTTCATGATCTAGACCTTTCAGGGAAGATTTGTTTCTTGTGATCTGTATGATCTGTACGACCTGTACGACCTGTATGATCTGTATGACCTGTATGACCTGTATGACCTGTATGATCTGTATGATCTGTATGATCTGCATGATCTAGCTCATGCTGCTGGGCGGGATCCCCATGACCTGTTTCCTGGGTTGGATCTGTACTACACATATCATATCCTGCACAGTATCCCATAACGGCAGGTTAGGATCTAGATCATGATCTATCTGTAGATGGTCTACCTGTAGATGATCTATCTGTAAATTATCTTCCCGGCGTGTGCAATGGTTCGGATCAAAAATGTCAGAAGGCGGCGGTTTTGGCCTTTGACGGACGGCCGTCTAGACGTAATATACTAGTTTCAGTGTAGGGGACGGCAGTTTTGACCTGTGACGGACGGCTGTCTGGACGTAATATACTAGTTTTAGTGTATGAGACATCAGTTTCGGCCTGTGGCGGACGGCTGTCTAGACGAACTATGACGGACGGTCGTCTAGACGTACTATACTAGTTTCAGTGTAGGAGACGGCAGTTTTGACCTGTGACGGACGACTCTCTGGACGTAATATACTTGTTTCAGTGTAGGAGACGGCAGTTTCGACCTGTGACGGACGGCTGCCTAGCCTTATTGTACTAGTTTTAGCGTAAGAGACGGCAATTTCGGCCTGTGACGGACGGCTGTCTAGACCGTCTAGACGTCGTATATTACTTTTAGTGTAGGAGGCGGAAGTTTCGATCTGTGACGGACCTTTGGTCTAGACCGTCTAGACGTAATATACTAGTTTTACTGTAGGAGCTCCTGAAGATGTGACTCACGACGTCCCGAAACTGGTCTCGTCTGCCGGCATCTTTGTTTTGGATTGCAAGCGGCATGAAACCTCTCCCCGTCGAAAGATCATAGCATCGCTACCGCGACGGGCCCTGATGAGCTAGCTGTAAGTTGAGGTTTAGCAGGAGAGAGGGCGGTGTTCGTGATGGGCTCTGATGAGCTAGCTGTATGTTGAGGTCTAGCAGGATAGTGGGCGGTTTCATGCTATACAGTATGGGCCCGCCCGCCAACAAAAAAGTACCTAATCGGAGCGAGCCTTGAAGTTTTTACTGTGACACTATCCTTGCGCCGCCTTGATTAAGCATGAGCTATTGTATGCTGGTAGGGTTCACTCTATTAATAGAGGTCGCCGCTGAGAACTGTTTCTCAGTGCCTTTTTTTCCACCTTTTTTTTTTTTTAGCCTCCACCAAGGAGTGAGCGTGACGTTCTTATCCCTGATTGGTTATTTCTTGTCCGTGGGACCACAGCCGACGCAGACTATACTATGTGGCGTTTCTAGTTTTTTTTTAACGTGGGGGGCGTGTTATTCAGTTTCGTCGCGGTACAGTGGCATCATCAAAGTCCGCTGCCCTCCCCATACCCATAGTAGAGCATCGAGGGGAACCAGGCAGCGTGTAGTGTACAGCATTACAGGAGGCCTAGGGAGACACAGAAAAGCCGGCCAAGGCTGGGTTTTTCATTTCAGTATGGGTGCGGTCTAGCCTATCTTCTTCAGAATAAGGACTCTCAATTTTGTTTTTTATTTTACCTGTAAATGTAAGCCTGCCTTTCTTAGTGCCCGTTTTTTTTTTCACGCCGGGAATGTACGCTCCGTTTTGATGTTCATGTCAGAGTCTGAACCATAGAGCTGCTAGTCGGCCCGACACGATATGACTCAAGTAACCAACTAAATAATAGGTCGGACTTATAGGTATGAATAGTCGTTTCCCGGAGGTGTCGACTTATCCGACTTATTTGGGTTTCCACGTTTGTAGGAAGGATTGTTCAATGTGGGGCGCGTTTTTTGTTTTTGGGCGGGGGGCCCTACGGCCGAGGATGGTGGATTTGGCGCGCTTTGACTTAAGTCGGCAAGCCGGTTGGCCATCAGCTGGTATCCCAAACCGACTTACCGATTAGTCGTTAGTCGTGAAACCCTGCCGACCGTGCGTAGCTCTACCAAAACGGGGAATATAACCCCGGCCAGATTGGTATGGTGCTTTTTTTTAGAGTCGGGACTGGTGGCTTCACTGTTAACCTACATTTGCGGATGGGGAGGGTTGGGGGGGGCAGGAAAACAGGGAGGTACATCTACAGCAGTTTCGAAGTTTTTGGTTGTTGGGAAGATCATCGTTTCACGCTTTTTAACATTTTTCGCGCTCCTTTTGATTTTCTGTCGTTTCATCATGTTTTCGGTTTATCGTTAACTCACGCTAAATACACACGGTTAGATGGAAACTGGCAATAACATGAACAATAACGTCACTGACCCGAAATTAATAAGGACCATGTAGATGAAATTTTAATATACAAACGGTCCTTATATTTCGGTCCAGCGTGGTAGCATATAGTCGTGGTATGACGTAGAATGTTAGACGCATGCTACGGTAGCCTGCATGCAGGTGCCCCATTTCTGCCTTTTGAGGGTGGTCACTTGAGGAGCGCTGTAAACCTCACCCGAAAAACGTTTTTGGACGAAAAACATTTTGCTATATACGTACCCGATGAGCAAATTCCGTGGCCTTAAGTGTAAAAAACGAAAAACAGCGCAATACAGTAATGAAATCCCGACGGTGTTGGGCTAAGAAGCCCATTCATTCAGAAAACATTTCAGCGAAAATGTGCTACAGTAGTGGGTGGGGCCTATAAAAGGCGGCATGAAGAGGGCGACCGCTCGAGATAAGGCGGTCAAAATCGGCTGGCACGGGTGTGACTTTGAATACAACTGAACGACGCGTGCTACGATAGAGGTATCACTTTTTGCTGATTTTGTTTCTGAATGATCGGGCTCCTTGACCCAAATTCGTCGTTTTTTCATTATTACGTTGCCATACTTTCCACAGAATACCTAGCTCATGGGATGGTTGGTCGGGTAGCACTTTTGGTTTCCTTCTAAAATTTGTTTTTCGGGTGAGGTATGGAGCTCCTCAAGTGACCACCCTTATAAGGCAGAAATGGTGCACCTCTATCGTAGCATTTGTCTGACTACACGAATAAGGCGACCACTCGATCGAGATAAGGTGGTCAAAATGTCTTGGCAGGGGGTCGCCTTATATAGGCCCCACTACTGTTTTGTATATGCCTCTATCGTAGCACGCACCAATAGCTAAGGCGCTATACCCCGTCCGACGAATATCTCCGCTTGTGTTTCTCGGCAACGAGCATGAAGGAGAGCAAACTACGTCGAGAGGTGAGGCTGCAGCGGAACTTTCTTGGCGAGATTTTTTCGAAGCCATGGCCACCATTCTCGTTAAGTTTTCCCTCCTTGTTTTGAAGAAAAATCGTCTTGATTACAGTATACCGTGCATGTGTGTTATCTTGGTCAGGCAGTATACCATGCATGTGTGCGTTATACGTTGTTATACGACAACTTAGCGCTGTAATACGTAGCCTTTTGGACAGACCAGTGAGATGGCCTGGCACGTTCAGCAGAATGTTTTTTTTTTTTTTTCATTTCTGACGATCAGATACGTGACCCTTTCCTGCATTTTTGGTACCGCCTGTATATCTCTTTTCCTATGCCGTTGGTAGCCGTCATCCGTTTGTTTCTTTTGTTGTTGTTGCTGTTGTTGCCGGTGTTGTTGTTGTTGTCGGTGGTGGTGGTGGTGGTGGTGATGTTGTTGGTGGTGTTGTTGCTGCTTTTGTTGATACTGTCTTTGTTAGTTGTTCGGTCGCGCACACTATTTGATTTTTGAATGGAAGCTCGCGGAAGCTTCCGTGGTGGTGCATGAAAGGCTTCCATGGAAGTATATACATAAAAGTGCATGGAAGCTTCCACGGATTTTTTTTCAAGTTAAGTCTTGCCTATTGCTTCGAGGGGCCATCCCCTACTCCAGCTGGAAGTTTTGATGATAGCGAGAGTGATAAGGCCGTGAATTAACTGCCTGTCATACACGTCACCGACTAGGTATTAGTCGGTATTAGTCGGCTTGATATTACAGGCACTACAGTAGTATTACGGGGGGCCATAGTAAACAGGACCTATGGTAAACACAAAAAACATATAATTAACTGTTTTTACCATCAATTTTTGGTCCTATTTGCTTTTTTTTTTTTTTCCATCCCATGTATTGTCTTCGCACTTCTGTCTTTCCCCCTTCCTAGTCGTAACTCAGATCCGGGGTCACAAAGTAGGTTCCTCTCCCTCCTCCCCCACCTCGGTTCGTGCCTTGCTTTTTATCGCGCAGAGGGTTCAGCTTTCCCAACGCTGGTCGATTTTCATCGAATTTTGCATAACTCACGCTCTCGCGCTTTCCGCTCGTATAGTCACGGTCCCCCGTAATAGTTGCAGCGGTGCCAACTAGCCGACTGTTTGGGCCTGCCTTCTTTGTAGGAAAAGCCTTGCTTGATTATACCATACGATTTTTGCGTGTCAAAATGAAGCCTACTCGCGTACTACGTAAGCGTTTCCCTCCTGCGACGCGTGCTACGATAGAGATAGCACTTTTTGGCTGAAATGATTTCTGAATGATCGGCCTCCTTAACCCAAATTCGTCGGACTTTGATCATTAATTTGTTGCAATGTCGTTCCTTGCTTGCTTCGGTCATGGGATTTTCAATCGGATAGCACTTTTGCTTTCCTCCCTTAATGATCACTTTGGGGTGAGGTGTAGAGCTCTTCAAGTAACCACCCTTCCAAGGCAAAAACATGGTGCACCTCTATTGTAGCATGAGTCCTGCGGCGCCTTCAGCGGGACTCTCCGGAGGTGCCCCCGGGCGGGCCACATGGGGGCACCTCCCGCGGGCCCTCCTAGGCTAGAGGGGTGTACTCATTGGCCGCATGTCGTGCATGGCCGTAGTCGTATGACTAGGGACCCTCGCATCCCTGCAATGCCTGGACGGAGCACGTTGGGTTTTCACCGACCGGGCAGACCTTGCTATAGCGCCAAGTGCGAAGCGCCGTGAGGCTTTGGGCGAGTCGCATGAAAGCTGAGTTGCATCTTGCTAAAGCACCGCCCGTGAGGCAGATTTTCTTGCATATGGGTGACAGCGTCGAATGAATTGATTGGTCTTCTGGTGTGGCCACTTTCAGAGACAGCCGGGGGGGGGGTTGGCTCGCTTCGCTCGCCTGAGTTTGGTCGGCTGAAGTTGGTTAGTTGGCTGTCTTCGCCACCCAACTAGCAACTATTAACAGCCGCAAAATCCAGGCAAGGCATGCCCTATTCAAGGGTAAAGAACCGCAAGGCCCAATACAAAAATATCAGTCTCGGGTATAGGCAAAATTAAACCGAAAACGCAGGGGTCATCAGAGGGAACTCCCCGATAAAACCTCTCACCCCTGCCTTTTCACTGCGCGTTCGACTGCCTGACCACTATTAGAATGAGGCACAGTATAGACAGACAGGCAGGCAACGCAATACAACAGGTATCTACCCTGCATGTACGCAAGCATGACAGGAGGTATAGTTTAGACATACAGTCGTAGGCACAGTACAGACATGATAGTCGTAGGCACAGTACAGCATAGCCCATTTCAAGAGATGTTATTCATATTGCGCTCGGGGCTAGAGGTCCTTTACATACCAACGTTCCTTGTCATCATTGGCACCGGCCCCTTATTATACATACGCAATCAATGGTTGGCGAAACCGGTGCGCGTATTATTTTTTTATTTTTAGGCCTATCATATACCGTTTCCCCTCATCGCAGGGTCCCTCAAAATGGGCTACTGTACCTAGTACTGTAGTGATATGATGAGAAATAGCGATAAAACATGCACGTAGCCGCTACAGTAGGGGCTGCACCAGCCCCTTCACCCACATACGTTTAGTTAACATTTTGATATAATACGCCCGTTTAGGGCGGCGGCTAAATGACGCATATACGACTGCATGCTGTTTTGGTACGGTTTCCCGTTCCCAAGTCTGTGAACCCAGCGACTCCACGTTGTCTCTACAGTAGCTATTTTTAGGAGTCTGGTATGTTTAGGTGCGTCAAGCTCTCTTTTGGCCTCAACATATTACACCAGTTTTAGGGTAGGGGGCGGTCAGTCAAGCGGTCAGTCACGCGGTCTAGATGCGTCTTTTTGGCCGCGTCAAGGCCTATTTTGGCCTTGACATATTAGTTTTAGCGTCGGGGGCGGTCAGTGAAGCGGTCATTCAATCGGTCTAGACGCGTCTTTTTGGCCGCGTCAATGCCTATTTTGAGCTTAACATACTAGTGTTAATGTGCGGGGCGGTCAGTCAATCGGTCAGTCAAGCGGTCTCGACCGGTCTTTGTGGCCGCGTCAAGGCCTATTCTGCCCTTAACATACTAGTTTTAGTATAGGGGGCGGTCAGTCAAGCGTTCAGTCAAGCGGTCTAGACGCGTCTTCTCGGGCACGTCAAGGCCTATTTTGGCCTTAACATACTAGTTTTAGGGTAGGGGGCGGTCAGTCAAGCAGTCAAACAGCGGTCTAGACGCTTCTTTTTGGCCGCGTCAAGGCCTATTTTCACGTTAACATACTAGTTTTAGGGTAGGGGGCGGTCAGTCAAGCGGTCAAACAGCGGTCTAGACGCTTCTTTTTGGCCGCGTCAAGGCCTATTTTCACCTTAATATACCAGTTTTAGTGAAGGGGGCGGTCAGTCAAGCGGTCAGTCAAGCGGTTTAGACCGGTATTTTTGGCCGCGTCAAGGCCTATTTTGGCCTCAACATACTAGTTTTAGGGTAGGGGGAGGTCAGTCAAGCGGTCAAACAGCGGTCTAGACGTGTATTTTTGGGCGCGTCAAGGCCTATTTTGGCCTTCACATACCAGTTTTAGTGTAGGGGGCGGTCAGTCAAGGAGTCAAACAGCGGTCTAGATCGGTCTTTTTGGGAGGGTCAAGGTCTATTTTGGCCTTATCATACTAGTTTTTGGGTAGGGGGCGGTTAGTCAAGCGGCCAGTCAAGCGGTCTAGACGCGTCTTTTTGGGCGCGTCAAGGCCTATTTTGGCCTTAACATACTAGTTTTAATGTACGGGGCGGTTAGTCAAGCGGTCAGTCAAGAGCTCTAGACGCGTCTTTTTTTGACACGTCAAGGCCTATTTTCGGCCTTACCATGCTCGTTTTAATGTAGGGGGCGGTCAGTCAAGCGGTCTAGACGCGTCTTTTTGGACGCGTCAAGGCTTATTTTGGCCTTAACATACCAGTTTTAGTGTACGAGGCGGTCAGTCAAGCGGTCAAATAGCGGTCTAGACGCGTCTTTTTGGGTGCGTCAAGGCCTATTTTGGCCTTCACATACCAGTTTTGGGGTACGTGGCAAGCAACAAATGAGTACCCCTCGCTGCGGCAACATATTGACGGCAGGTTGTTGTGTTCTTCCGTTTCCGACCATACCTTTTTTGCCCCGCCCCGCCCCCGCGCGCTGGGGATGTGGCGGTAGTTTTTTCGATGTTTTAAGTTTTCGGCGATATGTTTTCGCCCCGCACCCTTGCCCCCCCTCTCCTTTACGGTGTGTGGCGACAGCTTGTGCTCTTTCGTCTTCCACGATCGACATGTTCGCTCCGCCCCCGCCCCCCTCTCCGCTGGGGATGTGGCGGTAAGCTTCCGATGTCTGAAGTTCTCGACGACGATATTTTCGCCCCACCCCCTCTCCCCTTCCTGACTGAGCGCCCTAATGTTGGACGTCTCTATTAGGAGTAGGGACGGTGTGTGTTCCGTCTCGAAAGGGATGAGTGGTCAATGGTTAAATTACTAATAATAAGGCAAGCAGCAAATGAGTACGCCCCTCCCCCCCGACTCTATGGTCATGCGACTACGGCCGTGCACGACATATACCCCCCCCCCCCCTTGCTGCCGTCTCGAAAGATGCATGCTGGTCAATCTCAAATGACTAAGCAAGCACAAATGATACCCCCCCCGCCCCCGCCCATTTGTGCGTGTTGCTCGTATACACGATCCCCTATCATCAGTCTTTGTAGACCCAGTCTGCTAGTGCCGTCAGTCCTGCGTGCGTTGAAGCGCTCCCCCCCCCCCCGCCGCCTCCCTCCGTCATATACGACTACTCGTACCGGCCATGCATGACATGAGTACACCCCCCCACACACCCTAAACCCTCGCTGGGGTAGTGGCGGTATATAGCTCGTTGTGTTCTTCGATTTTTGACGATACACGCATACATATTTTCGTCTCGCCTCCCTCCGCCCCCCTCGATATAGGAACAGAAGTAGACATAGAAGGATGTTAGACTTTGCGCATAGGTTTTCTTGGTTTCCGTGGTTTTGTTCTTTCGGGAATGTTATGAGTGAATAATGTTTTGAGTGACCAATGTTGAAGCTCATGCTGCACATTGTCGGATGGTAAAGACAATAATAATATAGGAACAGTGGGTTATGGTCGTAGTTTTCATTGTTTTGACGCTTTTGAGGGTACATTTTTGCCCCGTCTCATCAACCCCGCCCCTCTCGATGGGGGTATGACGGTAACTTAAAGATGTTTGGCGCCGTTTTCGGGTCCCGCACGGGTAGTACGTCGTCTTCCTTTCGCCCCCCCCCCCCTCCCCCTTTTTTTGTACGTCCCTTGGAAGGCTTTATTTTACAGCCTACTCGCAGCACACAGACAGGTGGTCGGGATTCCCCCCTTGCACAATTGTTGGATGATGGAGTAAAAAAAAACCTTGTGGGGGCATTGACCAAGCAATGTAGCAGCACACACCATTGGGCGTACCGAACCGAGAGGCTGTCGAGACACCTTGTGGGGTTTGCTATAGATAATACACTGTTAAATGTCTCCACAATGAATGATGTTTTTACGCCCACTTTTAGCAAGCGGGGGGGGGGGGGGGGGTACTTCTTTTTCATGCATGGCCGTATTCGTATGACCATAGACCCTCGCATCCCTACGATGCGGGCAGGGGGGGGGGGGGGGGGGTGGGGTGTACTTCATTTTCATGCATGGCCGTATTCGTATGACCATAGACCCTCGCATCCCTACGATGCGGGCAGGGGGGGGGGGGGGGGGGGGGGGTGTACTTCATTTTCATGCATGGCCGTATTCGTATGACCATAGACCCTCGCATCCCTACGATGCCGGCAAGCGGGGGGGGGGGGTCACGGCCACCTCTGTGTGAGGTTAGAGATGGGAGGTATAGGGGGTTATTAGGAGTCGCCCCTCCTCTGTCTCTCCATGGCGTGACCACATGAAACAAATCAGTATACCTGTGGTACGTATAATACTACGGTACCGTATGTTACAGGAGGCGCATATGCCTATGATACCCTATTATACCTACCGCACAAGCAGTACGATTATTATGCTGTCCCTCATAAGAAAGAGCCCCATAAGAAACTCAGCCTGATGTTTGGGGAAAATAACAAATTCGGGATCGGTTATACTGAAGTTAGTGTGGAATACACCCTCAAATAAGAAATCGAGCCTGGACGATTAATGGTAATATATGTACCGCTGTATGTACGTGTCATACGTATCACAGAGGGTCCACCAGGGGTATACCAGGTACAGCAGTAATACATCAAAGAACACCAGGTGTGACACTCGTACGTACGTAGGACGTGATACGTACGTTCGGAATTTGAGTTTTTTTTTTGTTGTTTCACCTTTGAAAGAGGCGTCGGAACAATGGTAAGGATATGGCTCTTCTTGTCTTAAGTCATTTTCGACAACAAATAATTTCGCGCCAAAGAATGAAGAATTAATTTACCCACGCGCAGACAAACGACACCAAACGGTTTTTTATTTTTTATTTTTTTATAGTTGTGCAAGAGTTGTGATTGAGTTTTGTTGTTTGTCGACACTGCTGTCTTGGTACGAGGCACCACAATTCCGGCAGAAGTACATACATCTCTCCTCTCTACCCAGACAGGAGAAGGAAGGGAGGACGAGGTTTGACATACTGCTGTACTCCTCCTGCTGTTGCTGCTGCTGCTGCTGCCAATTTCCCTCCTCCTATCGCTGCTACTGCTACAGCCTGTACAGTAGATATCATCATCAGCTATGCGACGCGCGGTCACGATTCTGGCATGTGTAGGTGAGAGGAGAAGAGGCGGGGTGCTGTCGAAAATAGAAAATAGCCATATCTACAGTATCTCTCTCTGCTGTTGTTTTGGTTGTAGGCTACTACTGAGTTGATGCTGCTGTGATGATATCACCCCAAAAGTCCACCGCACATCATTGATTTACCGTACGCGTATGTATGCTGCTGCTGCTGCTGCTGTTGTTGCTGGTTGCTGCCGCCGATGCTGCCGCTTGCTGCATACATACGAGAGAGCGCTCATACAGTTCGCCTTCGTCGTCAATCGCAACCGTATTACTGTAGTAAGTTACAGTCGCCGTAGGATAATATCTGTATGATATGCAGCAACGATAGCAACGACGACAACACACACAGCAGTTAGTTACGAGCACTCTACACAATGACTGCAAATACAACCGCATCATACTCTGTGCATGATACCACCACTACTCTGCCTGTTGTGCTTCGTTGCTACAGCAGTAGTAGCAGTACCTGGTATTAATACGCGTAGCGATCATCACGTTTTACGAAGTATCAGGCATCGTACGATAGAGAATACTCGAAGTCTGATCCTCCTCCTGCTTTTTTTGCTGTATATTATCATAGCCCGAGTGCGCTGCTGCTACACAGCAGCAGTGAGAGTACCAGACATACGATCGGTACGACGAACGTGTGTTGCCGTGCTACTCTGTACGTAGTACGGACTGTACTACGTAGTATTTCTGTATGTTGTACTGCTGTATGTACCATACCACCATACCATACCATACCACCATGATGCTATACAGATAAGTGTCGCGCAACTGCCACGGGAGACATCCACGCGAACGCGGCAGCTCGCGCTGTGCTCGTGGCTCGTGGTTGGGCCGAGGGTGCTTCGGCTATGTTCATGTTTCTTCTTTTTTGGCTCTTCATCTTGTTCATGCCTGTTTGCGATAGATCTCCAAAAAATGGGTTAACGATATTCGACGGGCGTCACGCTTTTTTCTCGAGTCACATGTATGATAAAAATGTTCGAACGTTCCAGCTTGTAAATATGTGCTGCTTGCTGCTTGCTGCTCTGTGCTTGCTGCTGCTACGCTGCTGCTGCTGCTGCTGCTGCTGCTGCTGCTGCTGCTACTGCTGCTGGAGTTGCGAATTAAAGCTGAGGTTTGTGTTTCGGCAGCCGTGGAACTTGAGTGCTGTTGTTGTTGATGATTGTGATGTGGTGATCTCGCTGTGTTAGCACCGCCCTGGCGTATCTATGCCGCTGCTAATAACTGCACTGCTGCTGCCCGTTGCTGCATACCAGTGTGTTTAGGTATCTTTTCGTACGTAGCTTCTTCACGGATTGCGTGCGTGGGATATTATATGATATCAAACGAGGCACATGTGTACCGCCGTGCTCGTACAACAAGTTTTCCCGGTGGAATATTTCGTAAAGTTCTGGGAATATTCCTCGTCTTGAAGAAAACTTTTCGTACTTGATGAGAGTTCCGCCGCGCTGCACCATAACACAGAGCAGTACATAACATACCATCCGTGTTTTTTTCCTGCTCCCGCTTGGCGCTTGGCACCCTCGGTCACATCCCTGGTCTTGATCCCACCCGGACCTGATCCCATCCGGCCCTGCCAAACTGTGATCCCTCCGGCAGGGGCCACGAAGCCACCAAGCGCTCTGATCCCTGATCCCACGGCTAGCACCTGTGTACACACTACACCTGTGTACAGTTTGTTGTGTACTTGCTGTAAAAATAACGAGTACTTTAAGTTCAGTCGTGAAAGATCCTGATATGGTATCATATACCAGGTAGATCTTTATTCGAGGTTGGTGTGTAGTTTTTCACACTCTCAACTCTCACACAACGAAAAAAAGCACCACCACAGCCGATCCGAGACACTCCTCCTCTGCACGTGGCACGACGTGTTCTTCAGGACACACGAACCACGTTGTCGGGAATGATGAAGTTAGTGTAGAACGAACCCATCAATCATCAAAAAAGAAATCCAGTCTGGACTACAGCTAGCAGTACAGCACTGTACAAAACCGTAGCACGATACGTACGTGTACGTATAGCTTTCGCATCTCGGACAGATCATCGATCCCTACGTACATCATACATCATGGTTCAGATGTTTCAAGGCAGATCTATTCTCGAGACCGTGTATATGCCTGGTATGGTTTTAGCTCATCATCATGTTGCATCTATTCTCGATCTTTGTATGTTTTTTAGCTCACCATGTCGCCGGGTGGGAGCCGTGCAATCCGCATGATATCTATTATAAAGCGCATGCTTCCTCTGGGTCAGATCTGTACTATTAATACTACGCAGATCCTGCACAACCTCACAACTACAGCAGGTGAGGAAAACTAGATCATTTAGATCATGATATATATCTGTGGATGATCTGTCCGAGGTGTTAACACTTGGTAACTTAAAACGCGTGCTAGGATAGTGCGAGGGTATTACCTGCTGATCACGTGTGTTGTTTGCGTAGAGATAGAAGAAGAGCAGGTTTGTTCCGTTTTCGCGTGATGAACGACTGTGAGAAGGCAGGTGAGATGGCTAAAAGCCATCGGGAACCATCCCTGGTTCCCACCTAAGATACCGCCTTCCAAGTACTACCAATACGATTAGTATACCTGATACCAGGTATTTACCAAACGTTTCCACATCATGTCAGCAGTACCATAACAATAGAGATAACACTTTTTGGCTGAAATATGTATTCAGAAGGATCGGGCTCCTTACAACCCACATTCTTGCGTTGCGATATTTTTCATTTCATAGTGTTTTTAGTAGGCCGTGGGATTGCTCATCATCGGTTACGTACATACCAGGTACGTCAGGAGCGCCCGGAAAAAAGAGAAAACGACATACCACAACCCCAGAGGTCGGAATAGAAAACCGTTGCAACCGTTGTGATCACATGATGAAATAAGAAAATGGAAAAATATATATATCCTTATTTTCATTTTTTTTCACTTGGTTTTAGTAACCTCCCCCCCCCCCCCCCTAACGAACAAAAAAATCTGTGAGATGTCGAAAAAAAAAAAATCGACCACCCTCAGGTACGTAGTGCTTTTATTTTCCTTCAAAATCAGTTTTTGGGCGAGGTATAGAGCTCCTCAAGCCACCACCCTTATAAGGCAGAAACATGGTGCACCTCTACCGCAGCATGTATGTGCGTCTTACAGCATAGCCTACTACTGTTACAGTAGTACAAGTCAGTGTTCCTGTTTCTTGTCATGGTGGGTGTTGGGTGGGTCGGTTGGTGTGGCAGCCATCTTAAGCCAATTTTTTAATTGCTATTCTGGCCGTTCTGGCAGCTAAAAAGAAAATGTCGAATTCTTCCCGCGATATAAATGCAGGCACGAACCGTAGTGGGGAGGGGATAAGGGGCGCCCGCGACCCCGGATCTGAGTTTCTACTGGGAGGGAAGCGGGAGAGTAGGGCGAGGATAGTATATGGTGTTAGAGATGACACCTATTATATATAGCGGTATTCGGTATCATAGAGTCGCTGCTGGATAACACAGGGTCATCCTTGGGTCGTCTGCTACAAAGTAGCTCGTACTACTGTACATCAGTAGGCATTACTCATCTAGGAGCAAGTGGTCTGTTCTGTGTGAGCTCGCGCTTACCTCCATTTTAGGCCGTGTCTTGTCGGCCATCGACAAGCGGGTCTACAGCGTACACATCAGCTACGCGCTGATACACACGCTACAACTACATCCGTAAAATATGGGATGAAGAAAAAATCAAGAAAAATAGCAGGTAGTGTCTCTCGAAGGTGTCCTGTACTGTACAGCAGTATCTACAGCTGTAGTACACCAGGATATACCTATGTCGTATGTATGCAACCAAAATGCGCGCAGCCTGCAAGTAACCCTCCAGTATACTTGCTATATTGCGTTGTGCGGGGGGGGGGGGGGGTGGTCGGTCAGACGAGGGGGGTCAGGCGGCACGCCGTCATCGGCTGGCGCGCTTCCACGTGACGGTGAAGGCGCAACCTGCCGGGCACGATCGCCTCCATCCGAAGCGCTCGATGTAACGCATGGGCTTGGACGAACTACCACACGTGCATAGCTTGCGTCGGATACAATTGGTGTCTACAACTCAATAATAAACAAAAGAAGTTATTACCTCACAACAAGTGCCCACTATACAGTATACACAGTTTATACGGCCACAATCAACCCTATTGGTACGCATGATCGCGCCCAAAGTCTTACGAATTATTGTACCGGTAAGACTTACATACGAAAGACTGAAATTAAAAAAAAAAGAAAAAAAAACATACAACAACAAGAGAAGGGGCGGGCAGGCCGTGGGGGGGTGTACTTCATTATCATGCATGGCCGTAGTCGTATGACCATAGACCCTCGCATCCCTACAATGCCGGGACGGAGCATGTCGGGTTTTCACCGACCAGGCAGGGGGGGGGTTAGGAGCGGCTATATCCCATCTTTCATCCATCATGCTGCCGTTTTTCGTCGTTTCAACACACACACCGGAAGAAGTCGAATTCTGGATGTTGGATATACATAGTGGGTTTAGGCCGAAAACACTTTTATTAACTATTTTTACGGGACACCATAGTAAATAGGACCTACGGCACACTTAAAAACCTATATATTCACCTTCTGTTACTAACAATATTTGGTCCTATTTACTATGGACCCCCGTAATATGCATAATCTTCTCTAGGCAGGTCCAGCCGATTTGGCCTCTCTGAACTGTGCCGTTCTCTTATATAGGGTACCCTCTCTTAAATAGGGGTACCCACTGTACTACTACTGGATATTGTCATGTACCGGTATCATATTTGTTATTGAAGAACATTCCGAAGAAACTCATTTTGTAGTTTTGTCGAGCTAACGCCATCATCACCACAGACTAAAGCACAGCTGGCGGCCCCGCCCCACCGCATGCATTTTTATTCTGCATCGGGACGATTGTACAAGCAAAATCGCGCTTGATTGAAGCCTTTTGATTGAGCGAGATTATCGCGTGCAGGAATATGTATCTACCACCCCCACCACCGTCACCATCATCACCACCACCACCACCACCACCACCAACCGCCACCATACCACTACCAACACCAACACCAATGCCACCAAAACCACCACCGCCAAAACCACCACCACCACACGACCGCTGCCGCTACCAACACCACCACCACCAACACCAAAACCATCACCACCAATACGACCACCACCACCAACCGCCACCATACCACTACCAACACCAACACCAATGCCACCAAAACCACCACCGCCAAAACCACCACCGCCACACGACCGCTGCCACTACCAACACCAACACCAACACCAAAACCATCACCACCAATACCACCACCACCACCACCACTACCACCATTACCTCTACCAACACCACCAACAACACCACCAGCACCACTCACTGTATGAACACCACCATCGTCCCCACCACCACCACCACACCACCATCACCACAACCACCACCACTACCATCACCACACGACCGCTGCCACTACCATCACCATCACTACCACTACCACCACCAACACCACCACTACCACCACCACCGCCACTAACACCACCGCCTCCTACGTCTTGCGTGATAAACACCCAGGGATTATTTTTGCCGCGGCTACTCCCGCGGTGTACGGTGCTTCTGCTGGCAACACAGGGCAGCAAGACGATGGTGATGACTGGGATGACGACAACAGCTTGTCGTCGGCACCAGGAGGAGAAGAGGGGGGAGGAGGAGGAGGAGGAGCATCTTCAACGCAGTTCACCGGGATGGAGTTCATCGTCCCGCTCTACACCCCTCCGTATCAGGGCTCCGTCCTCTGTGAGTGAATACTTCGTATACCTGTAATATTATACTTCGTATAAGAGTAAGAATAATAATATGGATATTAACATGGATACTAATAATGACTTATACGGGTATCAGTTAGTGTTTGCCTTCTGAGGCAATATTTTGTCACTGGGACCGCTCGAGCTCCTCAAGTGAGCAACAGCAGGTTAGTACCGATTATTTTACTGCAGTAAGAGTAGTATTTTTTTCAGGTCGGGTTGACAGAAATATTTTCTTCGAAGTAGGCGTGTTTCGGCTGTATGATATGTTGAGCTCCTCATGCGAGGAGCTCAGAAAATTAGCCGCCAGCCCTACAAGGCGGCATTGCTCTATAGTTAACAATACTGTGTCTGCTACTGTAGACGTTTCGGCACAGAGCGACAGCCCAGTAGCTCTAGACGTTGTGGCGTAGGAGAGCGATCCCCCACGCTGTCACTCCTCGTTACTCACATAGACTCCAAAAGGGCTTACTGTGTTCTTGGCCCTTATTTTGGCCCGCCATGGTTGAATAAGCACCACACCTTCCAGCTGACCCAAGCGCATCAGTACCAGCCTTACTTCCAGCAGCTCCACCGCTAAGCCCCTGCCACCACGCCATATCGAGAGGACACGCACCGGACCGCGATCCCTTACATGCTGCAAAAATCGATGTTATCAACGCCAATCAACCCATGTCAACTCATATGATGTATTTGGTGTTTTGTTATGTGTTGCAGCCGGCCAGTGGGAGATTTTGAAGAGTACGGCAACAGCAGGCACGGCTGTGGTGGGCATCATGAACCCTAACTCTGGCCCGGGTATTGCCACGGACCCCGGTTACATGGCCGCCATCGCTGATGTTCAGGCCTCAGGAGCTCAGGTACGTATGGTATACGTGTTGGGGGTGCCCATTATTTTCTCGGGAGCTTTTTTCGCTAGAGGAGCTTCATACGACGTATCTATCAATAGTAGCCCTGAAATTGGTTTCGAGGTAAATCGAACAATCCAACCCGATGAACTGCTGTGACTGGTAAGTTCGCGTAGCGCGGTGGACTGGGGGGGCGGGGGTACTCATATCGTGCACGGCCGCGTAGTTGTATGACCATAGACCCTCGCATCCCTACGATGCCCCGATGGAGCATGTCGGGTTTTCACCAACCAGGCAGACATTGCTTGCACCAAGCGCGAAGCGCCGTGAAGTATTGGGAGGGGGGTGTACTCGATATTCATGCATATGGCCGTAGTCGTATGACCATAGACCCTCGCATCCCTACAATGCTAGCGTGGGGGGGTTGGTGTAGCACCAATATATATATGATGTTGTAGCTCCGCTCAATGCTTTTGTGTAGCGCCAATTCAATGCTTCTTGGACGGCTTGTTTGCTACCTCGTACATCGCTGCTGGCTGTGGAGCGAAAAGGTACTTGAGCGATGATGGATTGATGAATTCACTCATTGATGCCTGCCTTCCCCCCTCGTTAATGCGCTGTGTTGTTCTTGTTTTGGACAGCTTATTTGCTACATTGCTACTGGCTATGGCGCGAAGTCATACAGCGACGTCCGGGCTGACATTCAAGCATACGATCTGGTGAGCGAGAGTTTCACGGTGGAGGAGCTTCTAGCAAACAGGAAAACAAATCACAATTGAGGAGGTGTTTCTTCAGCGTGGGCATACTACAGAATAACACGCAAAATGGCTATTACGGAGGACCATAGTAAACAGGACCAAATACCAATAGTAAAAATACGGAAATATATAGGTTTTGTATGTAAAGTCGGTCCTATTTACTATGGTCCCGCGTAATACACTGTTAATAGGATGAACTTCCGAGCCGTTTTTTTTCAGAACAAGGCGGAGGGGGGGGGGGGGCTACACACAACCAGAATGGTAGCTTTGGAAATGTCTTTAAGGCTTATTTTTGTTTCTGAATGGCCTATTGAAGGCTCCTTAAAGCAAAATTGTCTGAATGCCTTTCTTCTTTTTGTTTTTTGCATTTTTAGTTTTTGTTCCTCGGGTTGCACTTGCCTTTATCTCAAAATCATTTTTTTACTTACTATTAGTGTACAGCTCCCTCGACGGAGGCCCCTCAGAAAAAAAATCGGAAAAAAAATCGCCTCAGAAAAAAAATCGGTGCACCTCTACCTTAGCTAGTTGTCAAAATCGTCGAAATCGTTCGGTTGACGCATCGCTTTCCGTTGTCGACAAAACAAGCCTAAAAACAGCAAATTCGGCGGAGGGTGTGTGTCGTCTTACTAATAGTGTACTAATAGTACTAATAGTACTAAAAGTGTCACACGTGTTGCACGGTAGATACTACTATCTGTAACATTTAACCCTGTTGTGGTTTGATTATGGTATAGCGACCCACAAAGCGACAATTGCGTTATTTACGGGTGGGCTGTTGTAGTAAGAAGAGTAGTAAAGAACCCACGATGGACCCAAAAACCAGGTATATGCACCCCCCTATGGCAACACAACACACTTGGTTCTGGTTACTACTGTAAAAAAAATCACGCATCGGACAGATGATATAGATCATTCCCACGTTATGATCTAGACCATTCAGGACAGATAGATCCCTGATCTGTATGATCTGTATGATCTGTACGATCTAGCTCATGTTGCCGGGTGGGAGCCGTATAGTCTGCATGATCCAGCACATGATTCCTGGGTAAGATCTGTACGATACAGATCCTGTACAACATCTCATAACGGCAGGTTAGGATTTAGATCATCTAGATCATGATCTGTCTGACGGTTTATTCCCCCGCAACCCGTAATAGTACGTACAACTATCGGCATGCTTCGCGCGTGTCATACTGCGATTAGAGCTGCTTCGTCTGGCCTACCTATGCTGTAATCGTTGTTTCTTTTGCCGACTTCCCCCCTCTCAAGTCTCATAGTCTCAAAGAGGGTTAAGCCAGAAGAGGAGACTCGCTCTCACCTCTGTTCCCACTTGGTTTGCTGTGCCCCCCTCCCCCCCCTCCCTTCTCAACATTAGTGCGCGCATTTTCAGCTATTATATGCCCCGGCGCCTGCCTGCCACCGCATGTTGAAGATGATACCAGATCAGACCCGTCCTGACTGTACTCCTACCCTGTTTTGTTTCGCTCCGTTCTGATTGTACTCCTACCCTGTTTTGTTTCGCTGTACCCCTCCCCCCCTGTCCTCTTCTCTCGTTGTTGTCCGCGTTATCAGCTTTATCCTGGTGCCTGTGACGGCATTTTTTTCGACGAGACTCCCCGTTTGCTCAACACCCTTGCGACAAAGTATCGGTCGTACAACACTTTGGCACACTCCAGTTTCGACACTGCTGAGGTTAGTACGTGGTACCTTTGGGCGCGCCAAGGCTTCTGTCGGCGTTACTATTGTAATTTTAGCGTAGGGGTGGTGATTGAAAGGGTCAAGCCACAGTCTCCTACAATAGCAGAACGTCAAACTCATATCGTTTCCTTCTTGTTGTCGTCGCACAGGTGCAAACACGAGTTATGTTTAACCCCGGTCAGTATGCGGATGACCTCTACTTCGAGTTCTCCCCCCCAGCAGGCATCGTCGGATACGAGAACTACTATTACACGTGAGAACTATGATGCGATGTCGAAATATCGATTTGTCGAAATATCGATTTATCGAAATATCGATTGCTCGAAATATCGGCATATCGATGTATTGAAACATCGAAATATCGATATCGATAAGTATGGAGAGGATTATTAGATATCGGGAACCGTTCCGAGAATAATCTTCTGTTTGTTGTTCTAGAGAGAATTAAGCGTTTTGTTCATATTTTCTGGCTAAAAGAAAAACAAACAACGAGGCACAGTTTGGCTCATCGCGCGAGTTGGGATACCAAGTGGGTACAACACGGAACAGTGCTGGCAGACTGGTAGAAGACGCAAACTGACAGGGCTTCTGATTGTAGCTGGCTACAATGCGGACGAGCGCTACTCCGGGTTGTCCCCCCCGGAAGGCATTGCCGGTTACGACAACTACTATTACATTTCACGTGAGGAATCTGATTATTGTTTGGACCCAGGTAGTATGTTGCACAAAAAAATGGCAACCATTTTTTTATCCAGCCGTCCCGTCAGTATGAGCGAGCGACCGCTCGAATAGTGCCACACAAAGCGCGCGTGTAGAAGACATAGCCCAGTTCGGACTTTTGAACCCCGACGGGACTTCAAGGTGTGCCTTAAAGGGAAAAAAATATCGAAAACAAAAGACGATTGATTTTGTTTTTCAGCATCGGTCACACGAATTTAGCAAGCAGCCCGCGGTGGCGAGGTATAGGGGGTGTATGTATCCCCGGGCTATCATGCAAAGACATCTCCCACTCCCACACGGCGTGATGCTATTAAAAAAATAGCAGTGCTGATGCGCTCTCGCTTACTTGATGGTTGATACCGCCGTTGATAGCACCGTTGATAGCACCGTTGACAAGACCGCCGAAACTACCGCACCCGCGATAGTTTTGATCTCAACAATATAATCAAGTATCAATGGGGTTAATTTATATTCTAGTTTTCCATCCCAGTAGTTTTCTTCGCCCTGCTTCTCCTTCTTCCTCCATAGTCGTAGCTCAGACCCGGGATCACAAAGCAGGCCCTCCCCCCCCTCCCATCCCCACTACGGTACGTGCGTTCGACTTTTATCGCGATAATAATTCGGCACTTTCTTCCTGCATCGACTCGCGTCAAATTATGCGTACAGACGCCTGGCGCTTTCTGCATTCGATTTGGTTCAACATGAAGAACCCCACAACACGGCAGGGCCCGAAACCATGACCTTCGACCTTAGTAGTTTTCGAGGCTAACCACCGGGGCGACCGGCTGCTACCCCCTCACTCAGCAGCTCCGGTTGAATAAATCTTGTCGTCGATTGATTATGCTAGATCTGTGAAGGTCGGCAGGGCTTCACGACTAAAAACTAATCGGCAGGTGCCGTTAGCCGACTATCTGTTTTTGGTCGGCAAGTCGCCTGGCGAAGCGAACTGATGGCCAGCCGACTTGGCGAGCGAAATGAACCAAATTATCCTTTTCCCAGCCAAAACGGCCAAAAAAGAAAAATAAGTCCCCGCATTGAACAATCCTTCCTACAAGTATGGAAACCCAAGAAATCGGAGTGTCGGCACCTCCGGGAAACGACTGTAAATAACTATTATTAACAGTCCGACTAATGAATAGTTGAAGACTTAAGTCGTGCAGACTCACGGGTCTATCGATCGCTCATAAACAGCCACATGTCTCGCATATTACAATAGTAGAGGGAGTAAGAAAAAATGACGCCAGGGAAGCCAAGCCAGGAAGCTACACAAAAAAACATACATATATACATAATAACAATCTAGAAATTACTTTAGCCGGTGTTTCACTAAACACGTCCCATTTTTTCAAAACCGTCCCCCACCGCGTCTCGACAGCATGGACTCTGGGGTGCCGGCTACTTCCGCTGCGTCTCGAGAAGGCAACAACATTCTCCTCGTGCACTCGGCATCCGCCCTGGCGCAGACCGAATATGTAAGACTAAGTGCCGTTCGACTGGTGCTGTACTAGAGAACCAAACGGATCGTGGAGGAGACCCCCCCCAATTTGAGTTCCCATTCCAGCATTTTCAGAGGCGTTTTTCTATCGGGAACGTTTTTTCATGTCCCCCGTTTTGGGTTTACATTTGTATGGAGGGATTTTTTTTTCTTTCGCGGATGGAGCACTATCCTCCCTTTTAGAAGGTAGGCAAAGAGATAGACCTTACGGTACATGAATAAGCACCTTCGTGGAACGTCTAAAAGCATGTGGAAGAGTCCACACAATGAAGGCAAATCCATCCAAACGACAGGCCTTCTATGCAAACACCTTTCGGAACATTAAAAAGCTTGCAAAGTCTCCAGAAACTTACGCAAACCCGCACATGGAGCGTTTCAAGAATACCAGAGTACCAGAGAGGGCCGCGCAAACAGCAAAAGAGGCGTTCTGCGACAGGGGTAGCACTTTTTTTGCCTTCTGAGGCAGTATTTCTGAGTGATGCGAACTACCCAATAAGGCATACGCCTTCTGAGGCTACGAATACTAATATTTCTGACCGACGGGGCTCCTTTTCTGAGGAACTACCCAATAAGGCGTATGCCTTCTGAGGCAGTATTTTTGACTGGTCGGGCTCCTTAACTGAGGAAATACCCAATATGGCACATGCCTTCTAAGGCAGTATTTCTGACCGATGGGGCTTCTTTTCCGAGGAACTACCCAATAAGGCATATGCCTTCCGAGGAAATATTTATGATTGACGGGGCTTCTTTACTGAGAAACAACCCAATAAGGCACATGCCTTCTGAGGCAATATTTCTGACGGGTGGGGCTTCTTAACTGAGGAACTACCCAATAAGACGTGTGCCTTATAAGGCATGCCTTTTCGTTACAACACTAGAATATGGGATTCGATGCGAGCAGACGAGGGAAGAAAGGGCCGAAGTCTTTTTGCGATAAAAATACGAGGCACGTATATACCGTAGTCGGGAGGAGGGAGAAAAGCCTCTACTTTTTGACCCCGGATCTGAGTTACGACTAGGAAGGGGACAGGAAAGAAGGGCGAAGATAACAAATGGAACGGAAAAATAGTAGAAAAAATTGGGATTGCCCATTATTAGTTAGTAGCGTGCATTTTTCTTGGCGCCAGTTTTTGGGTGAAGACAGAGCCTAAAACAATGCAGGAAAAAAAACTAACGGAGAGGGCCGTAGCAAATCAAGCGTTAGCACCAGCCGGGTCTCAGCAGAGGCTCGCGATGCTATCGATCAGCTGCGATTCAGAACCCTCGGCCCTGGGTATATAACTGAGTATAGCTGTTAGTCGGACTAATAAATGGTCGTTCCCCGGAGGTGCTGACTATCCGACTAAATGGGTTTCCATACTTGTAGGAAGGATTGTCCACTAAGGGACACACTGTTTTTTTGGGGGGCAGAACCCCCTCGGCCGGGAAGGGCTGATTTGTCTCGCTTCGTTTGCCTAACTTCAGGCGGCAAGGCGGCTGGCCATCAGCTGGCTTCACCTACCGACTTGCTGGCTTAATAAGCCAGTCAGTCGGGCAACGTCATCTACCGATTAGGTAAAAGTCGTGAAATCCTGCCGACTCACAGCGCTATCAAATCAGACCGACCAATAGACCGACCAATAGATCGACCAATAGACCGACCAATAGATTGACCAACATACCGACCGATAGACCGACCGATAGACCGACCGAACGGCGGTTCGATTTGTTCTTTCTCATGCGTCGGGGTCGCGGCCCATTCCCAAGCGCGATAATCTATAGCTGTATAGCGACACAGCATTAGTCGGACTAATATTTAGAGCTGCGAATCGGCAGGATTTCACGACTACTATAATAAGTAACTCGTATATGCCGTTAGCCAACTGACTGTGTTGAGCCGACAAGTCGCCTGGCGAAGCCAGCTGGTGGCCAGTCGACTTGCCGGCTTAAGTCAGGCGAGCGAAGCGAGACAAATCAGCCCCTCCCGGCCAAGGGGGCCCCGTCTCAAAAAAGAAAAACACGTGCTCCGCATTGAACAATACTTCCTGCAAGTATGGAAACCCAATAAGTCGGATAGTCTCGAGGAACTTACTATTATTCTGACTAATAACTATTAATAGTTGGCGACTTCAAAGTGGTCCCGACTCACAACTCTACTGATCTTACTTTCGGTTCTCCACCGTTCTCGTTTTGGTTGCTCACTCATTCACTCACGTGTACCTCCCCCTCCCACCGCTATTGAGACGTCGCTCTTATGTTGGAATCTCCACAATCTTCTTCGCCTGCTCCCTCCCTTCCTCGCTCGCTCCTTCCTCGCTCGCTCGCTCGCCCCGTCGCTTGCCTCCCCCCTCCCCGCCCCCGACTTCCCTCCGCCCATGCCCAGCTGATCTACGACCTCGTGCATGAGGCCTTTTGCAAGGGGTGGAGCCCGATATACGTGACGGACGATGCCATGCCTAATCCGTGGGACGTCTCTCCCACCTTCTGGGACACTCTGCTTGACGCTGCCAAAGAACTCCCCGTGGCATGCTAATAGCTGTCGCTAGGAGCTCGCGCAAGCAGAAAGTTTGTAACTGCCGTCAACTCGTGGGCGTCGGGAGGCATTGTTCGAACAGCGAATGCCCTCGGTCCTGTTTGTTTTTTTTCGTTTCGGAGATTATTCCGCGGTTGGTCGTAGATTTTGAAGCATCATCGATCTCGAAAGGGGTACTGTACCTTTTTTTGGCGCCCAGACGCGTGCCAGGACAGGGCATGCCTGATACCACTTTTTGGCCTTTTTTTTCTGACCGACCGGGTTCCTTAACCCAAAATTGTGGGAACAACATTAGTAATTAACAGTATTTGTTCGTGATACACCCAGGCTCTCGGATTTGTTCATCGGATTGCACTTTTAGTTTTTCTCAAATTCGTTTTTTTTGTGTGAGGTATAGAGTTCCTATACTATAGTCAAGTGATTATCATAGCCTCAAAATAATAGGGTGCTACCCCTAGAAGGCAAGCACGCGTCGCCGCGTAAACTAGAAACCCGCATAAGCTCGTAAAAACATTGTCAGCATCGATGCACATCGTGGTTGTATTAGAGTACTATCTCCGGGTGGGCTAATGTAGTAAGAAAGTAATCAGAACCCACGATGGACCCAAAAATCATACATCCCCCCTAATGTATACACACCATATTTGGTTCTGATTACTATGTTGGGCAAAGCCACGGTAGGGGTGGCGGCTTATTCTATGAGCTCCTCACATGAGGAGCTCAAAACTATTTGTAAGTCACCCGAAATATGGCTTCAAAGGAGCGCTTGTTCGCGCGATTCCCGACCAACATTTATGTGGCTAGTCGTAATACAAATGTACACGTAAAAGTACCATACGAGCCGGTAGTTTCTCACTCGAAGAGCTCAACTGGTCCCAGTGACAAAATATTTGCCTCAGACGGCAAAAACTAACTGCAACCCCTTTATGGTATACCGTGGGATGAGTCTGTTCTCTCGTAATAGTAGGTGGTAGGCACGTAGTCACCCCTTCCTTACGTAAACAATAGGGTACATTTTACATCGGAGCGTCGCAATCGCTCTGGTGTGCTGCGTGTGGAGGCCGTGATAGTGGGAAAGTGTGGGGGGTTGTGGTGTACCCGGGGGGGCACAGACGACGCAGATTTACGAGGTTTCTCGTTCCCTGACTTGTTGTGTCAGCAGGTGTTGTGTTAGCAGTTGTTGTGCTAGCAGTTGTTGTGTTAGCAGTTGTTGTGTTAACAGTTGTGTTGGCAGATGTTTTTGTAGCAGTTGTTGCCTTATCAGTTGTTGTCTTAGCAGTTGTTGCCTTATCAGTTGTTGTCTTAGCAGTTGTTGCCTTAGAGGTTGTTGTCTTAGCAGTTGTTGCCTTAGAGGTTGTTGTCTTAGCAGTTGTTGTCTTAGCAGTTGTTGTCTCGGCAGTTATTGTAATCGCAGTTGTTGCCTTACTTAGCAGTTGTTGTCTTAGCAGTTGTTGTGTTAGCAGTTTTTTTCTTGGCAGTTGTAGTGTTAGCAGTTGTTTTCTTAGCAGTTGTTTTCTAACCAGTTGTTTTCTTGGCAGCTGTTTTTTTGGCAGTTGTTTTCTTTGCAGTTGTTTTCTTAGCAGTTGTTGTCTTAGCAGCTATTTCTTGGCAGTTGTTATCTTATCAGTTGTTGCCTTAGCAGTTGTTCTTGTTACTATTGTCGTCGTTCGATTGTCTCGAGATAACCCTCGTTGGTTGGTTCGAGGACTTGTACCCCATTTCTGCCGAGAGCTTTGATGACAACGAGAGCAAAGTTAGGAAGGCAGGGCAATGTAACACATAAATGCCGTACACAAGTAGACTATACCAGGAGGTACAGTATTGGTACTGTGTTGTTTCTGTTGTATCTGTTGTAGTTGTTTGCAGCTTAATCTTGCAAGGAGCCGTCTCGTCCTTCTGCCGATACTTTTGATTCGGCATATACCATGCTGGTAAAAAAAAAAGAAACCCAACCGTAAATGCATACCCCTCCACCCTGAATACGCTAACGCTTCAAGCCAATACCATGACGACTAGCCTGCCCAGATGAAACGTACAGTACCGGCCCTCGAATACGAAACCGAGAAACTTGCCCAGGCTAGATTGTCCATTTCTTATTTAAGAAAAAGGGCGTGTTTCACACTAACTTCAGCATAACCACTCCAGAACGTCTTGTTTTCCCAGAAATGTACGGCTTGATTTCTCATTCGGCTCTTTCTTATGAGAGAGCTGGTACTGTGCATACATGTAGATGTATATCTACTGCCAACGTATCGGGAAGGAAATAATAAACTAAGATAGTTCCCTCAGAAACCGTGACCAATAATGGATCGAGTTGGGGATCTTCTAAGCCCCTTCTCCCACACCTCTCAGCAAGTCATCACCGGCTATGTGCTAGGAAGCATCTTAGAGGGAAGAACAGGACACCTGCTGGTAGTTAATGCCAGGAGAACCGGTGTCCCCGATTCTTCCACATTTCTGCATCTGCGGCTCGTCGGGTGGGCTAGTGTTATGGCATTGCCCTGGAAGGCCTGTAAAGGCCTAGGATTTGGACGGCAGCGTGTAACATTGGAAGGCTTGTTCGCCGAGCGAGGAGGAGTTCAGAACGAGGCGAAAAATTGGTCCAGGCTGGAGTTCCTATTTGAGAATTGGTCGTTGCGCGCAGCGAAGCACAAACAGGCAAAACAGCACTACACTGCTAAAAAAAGATCAGAATGAAAAACAAACCAGTGGGCGGGGTGGGATTTCTGGGCGATTTTCACGAAAAACGATTTTTGTTTTTTTGTCTAGTTTATTTAGTTTTAGTGTACCCCACCTGTATGGATCTCAAAAATGGGTAAATAGTGGGTTATCGGATATTGTTTCGTACGTGCTCCTCCGGTGCGTGCTGCCTTAACTTCTGAAGTTCTCAGTTTTTTTCATGTAAACCTCAGCCCAGTTTTCTAGGTAAACATGCTATTTACTATTGATGGGGGGGGTATATCATACTGGTATACCGTATAGTAGGCAGAACCCACGATGGATGCCAACGCTTGGCACCTATCCTTCTTATAGTATGTTTACACACCGAATTTGGTTCTGATTTCTGTGTTCCGTAGTAGTTTGACCCCTTGACTGGCCGCTCCCTGACACTAAAACCAGTACAATAAGGCCAAAAACGGCTTGGCGTGTCCTACAAAACCGCTATCAGTATACTCGCATCTTTGTTAGCGGATAGCCTGTACTCTGTAGCAGTGCTCGTATCACAAAACGGACTCTCCGAGGAAGCCGTGTATGTGCCCGTTGTCTAAGGACTTGGCACGTGCGAAATACGAAACAAAAGTTGTTTTCCTTGCCCGTAGGAAGGAAGCGGCGGGGGGCGGGCGGAAATAACTCGTATCTCCCTGCGCAAGAGAAAGGGAATACAACAACACTATACAAGAAACAGCCCCAACATATGTACCACTTTCATACTTGCAAGCAAGGCGAGACACAAAACAATGCACTTTCTGCGGGGGGGGGGACTCCGTTTCACCCCCCCCGGAAAAAAAGTTCACGCCGTTTTAACCGGGGCTGCTTACGAGTCGGATCAAACCTCGCGGGTCAGGTTAGGTCAGGTCGGAAAAGGGTGACCCAGCCCGATCCGTGAGAGATAAAAAACCTCCTGGCCCGATCCGATCCGATCCAACCCGATCCTGCCGGACCCGACCGGACCCGACCCGACCGGACCCGACCCGACCCGACCCGACCCGTGAGAATTAAAAAAGTTCCTGACCCAATCCGCGGGTATTATGAGGTCATAACCCGTGAAGAGCCCATTGGCATTAGAGTGTATGTAGTGCTATAAGGATGCTATAAGGGCCGTCGACCTCAAAGGCCCGCAAGCAGAGAGCCCACTGAAGTCAATCCATCGTTTCGTGCACCACGTCGGAAAAAGGAGGTCATGCCCCGGCGATCCCAAGCGGCGATGCTTCGGCGATCCCAAGCGACGATGCTTCGGCGATCCTAGGCGGTAATGCTCAAACGATCCCAGAGGATGATTCTCTGGCGATCCATCATGCTGATACTTCGCGACCCCAGCAGAAGATGATGCTCCGGCCATGCGGTATGCCGATGCTCCAGCAATCCACGGCAATGATGCTCCGGCGATCCCAGATGCCCAGGCGATCCCAAAGAAATGATGTCCCAGCGATATGCTAATGCTCCGATAACCCCAGATGATGATGACCCGGCGACTTCAAATTCGAACGACGCTCCGATGAGCTCAAAAGATGATGATCCCGCGGGCTTAGTTGCTACGCCTCCGATTATACCAGATTACGGTGATCCAGCGACCTCAGGCGATGCTGCTCCCGGGAGGAGTGGAGGGCATCTTGGTGCTTTGTTGGGAGGTTTTGATTACCAAGATGTTTTATTGTCTTCCTTCGACAGTAGTTTGTTTGTCGTCAGCGGTGGGCATGTGCCGTACGTGAAAGCCTTGTAGGACAGTAAGACTGGCGCTCGGGTAGTAGGGGGTATTCTAACACTCCCCCTCTATGATGCCATTGTTTTCACTATATGCCGCGTTTCGGCCACTCGGGCGAGTAGCTCTGTATCTCACTCAAAAAGTGGACTTGAAATTAATGTGTTGACACAGCAGCGTAACCAACACAAGCCCTGGTAGGGGGGGGTATTCTAACACTCCCCCTCTGTGATGCCATTGTTTTCACTATATGCCGCGTTTCGGCCATTCGGGCGAGTCGCTCTGTATCTCACTCAAACAGTGGACTTGAAATTAATGTGCTGACACAGCGGTGCAACCAACCCAAGCCCTGGTGGTGCATATATCGCGGGTCCGAAAAAACATGAACACCTTCTGAAGGCAACGGAATAAGGCTGTCACTCCGTCGAGTGGCTGTGAACGGCTGCAAACGAAGGGCCTTATAGTGAGCCCACCCCTCTTCCCTTGCACCAGTTTGAAGCGGGTCTGACGCGGGTCTCTATCAGTGTAGGCGAAATCAAGGCACACGCACGATACGTGGCAAAGGGGACACATGCTACGATAGAGGTGCACCATGTTTATTCTGAGCTTCTCACTTAAGGAGCGTCATACCTCACCGAAAACAATATTTTGGAGGAGACTAAAAGTGCTGACGGATGAGAAATATCCTGACCGAAGTATGCTCTGAAACATTATTCGTCACAACAATGAAAGTCCGACGGATTTGGGTTAAGGAGCCCGATCGTTCAGAAAACGATTCAGCCAAAACGTGCTACGTCTACCGTAGCACGCGTCGGGGGTTTGCTGCCCCCGGTGCCCCCATTGTGTGCTATCAAAAGTTTGCGTTCGATATTTACCCTGTGCCTTTCTCGTTCTGGCGGTCAAGATGGTTGCTATGCGCGATTTAGAATAGAAAATAAGAGGACGTGATGAAAAGGAAGAAGTGAGGACAGCAAATGGAGTAGATAAAGCTCAAGCCGGTACAGTAGTACGTACAGAAGGGAGTTAGTAGACTTTGTGCATCGGAGGGCTCTTTTTGTTTCCGTGGCTTTCTTATTTCTGAGAGTGCTTATGAGTGATCAACGTTGAAGCTTATGCAACATATTTTTAAGGATGGTAGTGATAACAATAACAATAGGGGCTGGGAAAGTATCGGGCAGCCCCTCAGTTGTGAGGAGCCCCGCGAGAGGAAACCGTCAGTAAAAAGTAAATGGGATCTACAAAAATGAAAGCTACTACCAAAAGTACGACAACTAGACTACAGCACACCCTCTGCCGTGGCAAAGTCGATATCATAACTGTCACGAACGGTTCTTAGTAGGATGCAGCTCGCCCTTCATGCGACTCGCCGAGCACCCACCCACCTCACGGTGCTTCGCGTTTGGTGCAAGCAGATGTCTGCCTGGTCGGTGAAAACTCGGCGTGCTCCGACCCGGCATTGCAGGGGATGCGAGGATATATGGTCATACGACGACGGCCATGCATGATAATAGGTACCCCCCCCAGCGCTCCTCGGGACGCCGCCCACCCTACCGTAGCCTTGGTCGTAGGCTTTGCCGGAAGCAAAACCTATTTTCACACCGTTGCGAATGCGGCTAATACCATGTACCACTCTGTCCAGAAATATAAGCACGTTCGATGCTCGATGGACGCGGCCCGAATAGCAGGAGGAAATATACGCCGGGGCGGGGGGGGGGGGCCAATATTCGTAAGGAAAGGGAGTTATGCGGCAGAGAGGAGGCAATTATACAGCAGGGGGGGGGGGGGGGGGGGGGGGGGGGGGCGGGGGTACTTCATTTTCATGCATGGCCGTAGTCGTATGGCCATAGACCCTCGCATCCCTACAATGCCGGGACGGAGCATGTCGGGTTTTCACCGACCAGGAAGACATTGCTAGCACCAAGCGCGAAGCACCGTGAGGTGCTGGGCGAGTCGCATGAAGGGTGAGCTGCATCCTACTAAGAACCGTTCTGACCCAGTTATGAATAGTCGACTTTGCCACGGCGAGGGTGTGCTGTAGTCTAGTTGTCGTACTTTTGGTAGTAGCTTTCATTTTTGTAGATCCCATTTACTTTTTYCTGACGGTTTCCTCTCGCGGGGCTCCTCACAACTGAGGGGCTGCCCGATACTTTCCCAGCCCCTATTGTTATTGTTATCATTACCATCCTTAACAATATGTTGCATAAGCTTCAACGTTGATCACTCATAAGCACTCTCAGAAATAAGAAAGCCACGGAAACAAAAAGAGCCCTCCGATGCACAAAGTCTACTAACTCCCTTCTGTACGTACTACTGTACCGGCTTGAGCTTTATCTACTCCATTTGCTGTCCTCACTTCTTCCTTCTCATCACGTCCTCTTATTTTCTATTCTAAATCGCGCATAGCAACCATCTTGACCGCCAGAACGAGAAAGGCACAGGGTAAATATCGAACGCAAACTTTTGATAGCACACAATGGGGGCACCGGGGGCAGCAAACCCCCGACGCGTGCTACGGTAGACGTAGCACGTTTTGGCTGAATCGTTTTCTGAACGATCGGGCTCCTTAACCCAAATCCGTCGGACTTTCATTGTTGTGACGAATAATGTTTCAGAGCATACTTCGGTCAGGATATTTCTCATCCGTCAGCACTTTTAGTCTCCTCCAAAATATTGTTTTCGGTGAGGTATGACGCTCCTTAAGTGAGAAGCTCAGAATAAACATGGTGCACCTCTATCGTAGCATGTGTCCCCTTTGCCACGTATCGTGCGTGTGCCTTGATTTCGCCTACACTGATAGAGACCCGCGTCAGACCCGCTTCAAACTGGTGCAAGGGAAGAGGGGTGGGCTCACTATAAGGCCCTTCGTTTGCAGCCGTTCACAGCCACTCGACGGAGTGACAGCCTTATTCCGTTGCCTTCAGAAGGTGTTCATGTTTTTTCGGTGTTCATGTTTTTTCGGACCCGCGATATATGCACCACCAGGGCTTGGGTTGGTTGCACCGCTGTGTCAGCACATTAATTTCAAGTCCACTGTTTGAGTGAGATACAGAGCGACTCGCCCGAATGGCCGAAACGCGGCATATAGTGAAAACAATGGCATCACAGAGGGGGAGTGTTAGAATACCCCCCCCTACCAGGGCTTGTGTTGGTTACGCTGCTGTGTCAACACATTAATTTCAAGTCCACTTTTTGAGTGAGATACAGAGCTACTCGCCCGAGTGGCCGAAACGCGGCATATAGTGAAAACAATGGCATCATAGAGGGGGAGTGTTAGAATACCCCCTACTACCCGAGCGCCAGTCTTACTGTCCTACAAGGCTTTCACGTACGGCACATGCCCACCGCTGACGACAAACAAACTACTGTCGAAGGAAGACAATAAAACATCTTGGTAATCAAAACCTCCCAACAAAGCACCAAGATGCCCTCCACTCCTCCCGGGAGCAGCATCGCCTGAGGTCGCTGGATCACCGTAATCTGGTATAATCGGAGGCGTAGCAACTAAGCCCGCGGGATCATCATCTTTTGAGCTCATCGGAGCGTCGTTCGAATTTGAAGTCGCCGGGTCATCATCATCTGGAGTTATCGGAGCATTAGCATATCGCTGGGACATCATCTCTTTGGGATCGCCTGGGCATCTGGGATCGCCGGAGCATCATTGCCGTGGATTGCTGGAGCATCGGCATACCGCATGGCCGGAGCATCATCTTCTGCTGGGGTCGCGAAGTACCAGCATGATGGATCGCCAGAGAATCATCCTCTGGGATCGTTTGAGCATTATCGCCTAGGATCGCCGAAGCATCGTCGCTTGGGATCGCCGAAGCATCGCCGCTTGGGATCGCCGGGGCATGACCTCCTTTTTCCGACGTGGTGCACGAAACGATGGATTGACTTCAGTGGGCTCTCTGCTTGCGGGCCTTTGAGGTCGACGGCCCTTATAGCATCCTTATAGCGTTCGATGCTCGATGGACGCGGCCCGAATAGCAGGAGGAAATATACGCCGGGGCGGGGGGGGGGGGCCAATATTCGTAAGGAAAGGGAGTTATGCGGCAGAGAGGAGGCAATTATACAGCAGGGGGGGGGGGGGGGGGGGGGGGGGGGGGCGGGGGTACTTCATTTTCATGCATGGCCGTAGTCGTATGGCCATAGACCCTCGCATCCCTACAATGCCGGGACGGAGCATGTCGGGTTTTCACCGACCAGGAAGACATTGCTAGCACCAAGCGCGAAGCACCGTGAGGTGCTGGGCGAGTCGCATGAAGGGTGAGCTGCATCCTACTAAGAACCGTTCTGACCCAGTTATGAATAGTCGACTTTGCCACGGCGAGGGTGTGCTGTAGTCTAGTTGTCGTACTTTTGGTAGTAGCTTTCATTTTTGTAGATCCCATTTACTTTTTGCTGACGGTTTCCTCTCGCGGGGCTCCTCACAACTGAGGGGCTGCCCGATACTTTCCCAGCCCCTATTGTTATTGTTATCATTACCATCCTTAACAATATGTTGCATAAGCTTCAACGTTGATCACTCATAAGCACTCTCAGAAATAAGAAAGCCACGGAAACAAAAAGAGCCCTCCGATGCACAAAGTCTACTAACTCCCTTCTGTACGTACTACTGTACCGGCTTGAGCTTTATCTACTCCATTTGCTGTCCTCACTTCTTCCTTCTCATCACGTCCTCTTATTTTCTATTCTAAATCGCGCATAGCAACCATCTTGACCGCCAGAACGAGAAAGGCACAGGGTAAATATCGAACGCAAACTTTTGATAGCACACAATGGGGGCACCGGGGGCAGCAAACCCCCGACGCGTGCTACGGTAGACGTAGCACGTTTTGGCTGAATCGTTTTCTGAACGATCGGGCTCCTTAACCCAAATCCGTCGGACTTTCATTGTTGTGACGAATAATGTTTCAGAGCATACTTCGGTCAGGATATTTCTCATCCGTCAGCACTTTTAGTCTCCTCCAAAATATTGTTTTCGGTGAGGTATGACGCTCCTTAAGTGAGAAGCTCAGAATAAACATGGTGCACCTCTATCGTAGCATGTGTCCCCTTTGCCACGTATCGTGCGTGTGCCTTGATTTCGCCTACACTGATAGAGACCCGCGTCAGACCCGCTTCAAACTGGTGCAAGGGAAGAGGGGTGGGCTCACTATAAGGCCCTTCGTTTGCAGCCGTTCACAGCCACTCGACGGAGTGACAGCCTTATTCCGTTGCCTTCAGAAGGTGTTCATGTTTTTTCGGTGTTCATGTTTTTTCGGACCCGCGATATATGCACCACCAGGGCTTGGGTTGGTTGCACCGCTGTGTCAGCACATTAATTTCAAGTCCACTGTTTGAGTGAGATACAGAGCGACTCGCCCGAATGGCCGAAACGCGGCATATAGTGAAAACAATGGCATCACAGAGGGGGAGTGTTAGAATACCCCCCCCTACCAGGGCTTGTGTTGGTTACGCTGCTGTGTCAACACATTAATTTCAAGTCCACTTTTTGAGTGAGATACAGAGCTACTCGCCCGAGTGGCCGAAACGCGGCATATAGTGAAAACAATGGCATCATAGAGGGGGAGTGTTAGAATACCCCCTACTACCCGAGCGCCAGTCTTACTGTCCTACAAGGCTTTCACGTACGGCACATGCCCACCGCTGACGACAAACAAACTACTGTCGAAGGAAGACAATAAAACATCTTGGTAATCAAAACCTCCCAACAAAGCACCAAGATGCCCTCCACTCCTCCCGGGAGCAGCATCGCCTGAGGTCGCTGGATCACCGTAATCTGGTATAATCGGAGGCGTAGCAACTAAGCCCGCGGGATCATCATCTTTTGAGCTCATCGGAGCGTCGTTCGAATTTGAAGTCGCCGGGTCATCATCATCTGGAGTTATCGGAGCATTAGCATATCGCTGGGACATCATRTCTTTGGGATCGCCTGGGCATCTGGGATCGCCGGAGCATCATTGCCGTGGATTGCTGGAGCATCGGCATACCGCATGGCCGGAGCATCATCTTCTGCTGGGGTCGCGAAGTACCAGCATGATGGATCGCCAGAGAATCATCCTCTGGGATCGTTTGAGCATTATCGCCTAGGATCGCCGAAGCATCGTCGCTTGGGATCGCCGAAGCATCGCCGCTTGGGATCGCCGGGGCATGACCTCCTTTTTCCGACGTGGTGCACGAAACGATGGATTGACTTCAGTGGGCTCTCTGCTTGCGGGCCTTTGAGGTCGACGGCCCTTATAGCATCCTTATAGCGTTCGATGCTCGATGGACGCGGCCCGAATAGCAGGAGGAAATATACGCCGGGGCGGGGGGGGGGGGCCAATATTCGTAAGGAAAGGGAGTTATGCGGCAGAGAGGAGGCAATTATACAGCAGGGGGGGGGGGGGGGGGGGGGGGGGGGGGCGGGGGTACTTCATTTTCATGCATGGCCGTAGTCGTATGGCCATAGACCCTCGCATCCCTACAATGCCGGGACGGAGCATGTCGGGTTTTCACCGACCAGGAAGACATTGCTAGCACCAAGCGCGAAGCACCGTGAGGTGCTGGGCGAGTCGCATGAAGGGTGAGCTGCATCCTACTAAGAACCGTTCTGACCCAGTTATGAATAGTCGACTTTGCCACGGCGAGGGTGTGCTGTAGTCTAGTTGTCGTACTTTTGGTAGTAGCTTTCATTTTTGTAGATCCCATTTACTTTTTYCTGACGGTTTCCTCTCGCGGGGCTCCTCACAACTGAGGGGCTGCCCGATACTTTCCCAGCCCCTATTGTTATTGTTATCATTACCATCCTTAACAATATGTTGCATAAGCTTCAACGTTGATCACTCATAAGCACTCTCAGAAATAAGAAAGCCACGGAAACAAAAAGAGCCCTCCGATGCACAAAGTCTACTAACTCCCTTCTGTACGTACTACTGTACCGGCTTGAGCTTTATCTACTCCATTTGCTGTCCTCACTTCTTCCTTCTCATCACGTCCTCTTATTTTCTATTCTAAATCGCGCATAGCAACCATCTTGACCGCCAGAACGAGAAAGGCACAGGGTAAATATCGAACGCAAACTTTTGATAGCACACAATGGGGGCACCGGGGGCAGCAAACCCCCGACGCGTGCTACGGTAGACGTAGCACGTTTTGGCTGAATCGTTTTCTGAACGATCGGGCTCCTTAACCCAAATCCGTCGGACTTTCATTGTTGTGACGAATAATGTTTCAGAGCATACTTCGGTCAGGATATTTCTCATCCGTCAGCACTTTTAGTCTCCTCCAAAATATTGTTTTCGGTGAGGTATGACGCTCCTTAAGTGAGAAGCTCAGAATAAACATGGTGCACCTCTATCGTAGCATGTGTCCCCTTTGCCACGTATCGTGCGTGTGCCTTGATTTCGCCTACACTGATAGAGACCCGCGTCAGACCCGCTTCAAACTGGTGCAAGGGAAGAGGGGTGGGCTCACTATAAGGCCCTTCGTTTGCAGCCGTTCACAGCCACTCGACGGAGTGACAGCCTTATTCCGTTGCCTTCAGAAGGTGTTCATGTTTTTTCGGTGTTCATGTTTTTTCGGACCCGCGATATATGCACCACCAGGGCTTGGGTTGGTTGCACCGCTGTGTCAGCACATTAATTTCAAGTCCACTGTTTGAGTGAGATACAGAGCGACTCGCCCGAATGGCCGAAACGCGGCATATAGTGAAAACAATGGCATCACAGAGGGGGAGTGTTAGAATACCCCCCCCTACCAGGGCTTGTGTTGGTTACGCTGCTGTGTCAACACATTAATTTCAAGTCCACTTTTTGAGTGAGATACAGAGCTACTCGCCCGAGTGGCCGAAACGCGGCATATAGTGAAAACAATGGCATCATAGAGGGGGAGTGTTAGAATACCCCCTACTACCCGAGCGCCAGTCTTACTGTCCTACAAGGCTTTCACGTACGGCACATGCCCACCGCTGACGACAAACAAACTACTGTCGAAGGAAGACAATAAAACATCTTGGTAATCAAAACCTCCCAACAAAGCACCAAGATGCCCTCCACTCCTCCCGGGAGCAGCATCGCCTGAGGTCGCTGGATCACCGTAATCTGGTATAATCGGAGGCGTAGCAACTAAGCCCGCGGGATCATCATCTTTTGAGCTCATCGGAGCGTCGTTCGAATTTGAAGTCGCCGGGTCATCATCATCTGGAGTTATCGGAGCATTAGCATATCGCTGGGACATCATRTCTTTGGGATCGCCTGGGCATCTGGGATCGCCGGAGCATCATTGCCGTGGATTGCTGGAGCATCGGCATACCGCATGGCCGGAGCATCATCTTCTGCTGGGGTCGCGAAGTACCAGCATGATGGATCGCCAGAGAATCATCCTCTGGGATCGTTTGAGCATTATCGCCTAGGATCGCCGAAGCATCGTCGCTTGGGATCGCCGAAGCATCGCCGCTTGGGATCGCCGGGGCATGACCTCCTTTTTCCGACGTGGTGCACGAAACGATGGATTGACTTCAGTGGGCTCTCTGCTTGCGGGCCTTTGAGGTCGACGGCCCTTATAGCATCCTTATAGCNGGGGGGGGGGCTAGCCTCGCCATGTACGCTACTTTCTAGGGCGATAGAGTATTTTCTAATACCAACTCTCACACTTCTTTCCTCCGCATCCGGAATGGAGAGTATATCAAAACACTTCACTCCTCTTCGGACAGATCATCGATTCCTATTTCATGATCTAGATAGTTTAAGGCAGATGTATTCATGATCTGTATGATTTGTATGATTAGTATGATCTGTATGATCTGTGTGATCTGTATGATCTAGCTCATGTTGCCGGGTGGGACCCGTACGATCTGCATGACCTAGCACATGTTTCCTGAGTTCGATTTGTACTATGCAGATCCTGCACAAACAACCTCTCACAACGTTGGGTGAGGAACTAGATGGTCTAGATCATGATCTATCTGTAGATAGGACGCGGAGAGAGAGCCCCCGCAGGGGAAGGCAGCGGGGTACCCTATCGGTAGATGATCTAGATCATGATTTATCTGTATATGATCTAAATCATGATCTACTTCGAAGTATCTGTATATGATCTAGATCATGATCTATCTGTACATTATCTAAATAATGATCTAGATCATATACAGATGGATCACGATCTATCTGTAGATGATCTAGATCATGATCTACCTGTAGATGACCGAGATCATGATATATCTGTAGATGATCAAGATCATGATCTATCTGTAGATGATCTAGATCATGATCTGTCCGAGGTGTTATTTATGCTTCAACCTAGTTTATTTGGCAGATATGATAGACCAGTTGAGAAGACCACACCAACACCCGTGGCCGTTACTTGTTTGTGTACAGGGTGTGAATGTGGGGGTTAACTCATTGACTGGATTCGTTATATTGGTTGCTCTTATTTCTGGTGATGTCTATAATAAATAGGAGTGATCGGCATTTTCAAGCTCATTCTGTAAACTATACTGCTGGCGGACGAAGAACAGTGATCATGATGATCACGATGAAGACTACGATGAAAATACGATGATGATGCGATGAAGACGACCATGATGATCATGATGATGTGATGAGGATGCTGACGATGACGAAGGTGATGATGATGATAATTATGATGATGATGATGATGATGACGGTGATGATTATGATGATGATGATGATGATGACGATAATGATGATGAAGGTGATGAGGATGATGCAATGAAGATGCTAAGGATAATGATAATGATGGTGATGGTGATGATGATGATGATGATAATGATGATGATGACGATGATGATGAGGGTGATGATGATGACGATGACGATGATGATGATGATGATGATGACGAAGGTTGAGGGTGATGATGATGATGACAATGACGGTGATGATGATGATGTTGATGATAAATTATGATGAAGATGATGAGGATGATGCGATGAAGATGATAATGATGATGAAGATGATGGATATGACGATGTTGATGATGATGATGATGATTATGGTGATGATAAAGATGATGATGAGGATGATGATGATGATGGTGGTGACGAAGGTTGAGGGTGATGATGACGATGACGATAACGGTGATGATGATGATGATGTTGATGACAAATGATGATGAAGACGATAATTATGACGAAGATGATGGTGCTGATGATGATGATGATGATGATGATGATGATGATGATGATGACGATGATGATAATGACGATGATGATGATGACGATGATGGTGATGATGATGATGACGATGATGATGATGATGCGATGATGATGAGGACGATGATGATGATGATGATGATGATGATGACGAAGATTGAGGGTGATGATGATGATGACGATGACGGTGATGATGATGATGATGATGTAGATGATAATGATGATGAAGATAATGAGGATGATGCGATGAAGATGATAACAATTATGATGAAGATGACGATGATGCGATGAAGATGATAATAATGATGATGAAGATGACGATGATGATAATAATGATGATGATGACGAAGATTGAGGGTGATGATGATAGTGATTGTGACGATATGAAGGTGATGCGACACAAGGATGATGCGATGAGAATAATAAGTATCGATACGTATGTGTACGCTGCACATTACCTGCACATTGTCGAATAGAAAACCTAATGATTATGAGACAACATGAAAAAAGGTGCCAGGTACATAATATGGTCGGCATCCACTATAACAAAGCTGGCTGCGGCTGAAATGAGCCGAGCTCAACAAAAAAAACGCCGTAAGTGGGCGAGATAGCATTACGTAGTTATACAAAGTTCGGTGGTCGATAGTCACAGGAAGCAGCCATGACGACGTTGTATGTATACTATTCGAATTGTGGTGGTAGTAACAATACCGGTACTCTCAACAATGCTAATGCATGATCTTAGTCTCGGTGCCGGCTCTACTTCATATATTCGAAGCTGGTTTGTTGTCGATGGTGTGTTGTAAGTATTGTTAACAGTACAGTAGTGGTCTGCATGATTCTGGATCGTCTTTACTCGTAGTGTATACGTAGGTGACACGTTTTTATGCTCTGCTGTAAATATGTGCTCGTTCATTCGTCGTGTGGGTCTCTTCTCTTCTCGTGGTCGCCATGATAACTTCTTGAAAAAAATACCTGTTGGAACTGGTTGGAAAGCAAAACTCGTTGTTATTTATCTCAACGAAACAGAAAAACCGTGGAATGCATTCCTCATGGTACCACGTGGTTGTTGGCATTCGGATTCGGACTCGTCTTATTATCGTTCGTTCGTTGCTGATCGATTACTTTATTATATGATTCTATACTTTTGCTTCCGGAAGTACTCATTACTACTATTATAGTCGTACTACTGCTGTGCTCTGACTCTAAAAAGCGGAGACACTTCTTCTATTACTACTGCAAGCACATATTCAGCAGTAGTAGTAGTAGCACTTGTTGACTTGCTCATCAATGGCGGGTTTATCATTCTTCATGATATGTCACTCGTGCGTACTGCCATTTTAATATGAGAAGAAAAAAAATACCCCGGACTCGGAGTGAAAAAAGGGAAGTAAACCTTCCAGAGGTAAATGTCTTTACGAGCGACCCCCCCCCCCCCCCCCCCCCCCCCCCCCCTACCCCCCCCACCACCGGCCGGCCGGCCGGCGCACAGCACCTACAATGCCACCACAATCCCCTGAATCCACCAGCAGCATCTACCATATAACACATCCATACTGTAGCCAAGTAATTTGATAACACACGCCCCCTGGGACAAATTTCCAAGCTGGCTTTCTCTACAAGTTTCCAAGGATTTTTCCACCAATCAAAAATTCCAACCCCAAAAACTGACCAATCAGAAAACTGAGGACATGAAACGTCTTTCTCTGAGCGCAGTCAGTGTCTGTGGAAGTATCTCGACGAGATGTTCGTATTTCCAAAGCCACCATTTTCGTTGCGTGGGCCCCTTGATTAATAAGCCGTGGCCCCTCTAAGCCATGGCCCTTCTAAGGCATGTTTTGAAGAAAATCGGCTCCGAAATTTCGTCCCAGAGGGGGTGTATTATCATGCGTGTTGAACGGCAATCATAGAAACCCTTTNTAGTGTATACGTAGGTGACACGTTTTTATGCTCTGCTGTAAATATGTGCTCGTTCATTCGTCGTGTGGGTCTCTTCTCTTCTCGTGGTCGCCATGATAACTTCTTGAAAAAAATACCTGTTGGAACTGGTTGGAAAGCAAAACTCGTTGTTATTTATCTCAACGAAACAGAAAAACCGTGGAATGCATTCCTCATGGTACCACGTGGTTGTTGGCATTCGGATTCGGACTCGTCTTATTATCGTTCGTTCGTTGCTGATCGATTACTTATTATTATATGATTCTATACTTTTGCTTCCGGAAGTACTCATTACTACTATTATAGTCGTACTACTGCTGTGCTCTGACTCTAAAAAGCGGAGACACTTCTTCTATTACTACTGCAAGCACATATTCAGCAGTAGTAGTAGTAGCACTTGTTGACTTGCTCATCAATGGCGGGTTTATCATTCTTCATGATATGTCACTCGTGCGTACTGCCATTTTAATATGAGAAGAAAAAAAATACCCCGGACTCGGAGTGAAAAAAGGGAAGTAAACCTTCCAGAGGTAAATGTCTTTACGAGCGACCCCCCCCCGCCCCCCCCCTCGTAAATTCTCCACGGTGTTGTTCTGATATATTTATTGTTGTGATGTTACTTGTGTTGTGTACCGGTACATGCGGGGTACATAGACGCTATATAGTATGCTGCACAATAAGGACGAGTTGTTGTATGTAGTAGTATGCGCGCGGGAGGGATACGCTTTGCGTTAAACGCTCTTGCTTCCCGTTTTATATGAGAGAGGGGTCTTGTCTGGTGTGGAGCGCGAGCTGTGTACTCGTAACTCTGCTATATGCATAAAATGCGTGAGGGGAGTACTCGCATACTTTTCTTCTCTAAACATCTGTTATTGTATAGAGGCCCCTGGGGGGGGGGTCCGCGTCTTCTTTATCATTTGTTTTTGTGCTGATCTGATGATGTCTGGCTGTTATTATGTTGTTGATGGCTGCACGTTGTTGTTGCTGCCTGCTTGTTGTTGTCTGCGGTCTGCCGCTTGCTGCTGCTGCTGCTGCTGCTGCTGCTGTTGTTGTTGTTGGTGGTGTTCGTTGCTGCTGCTGCCGCTGCTGCCGCTGCTTGCTGTTGCTGTCGGGTTGACTGTGTTGTTTGTCGTTGTTGATGTCGTCGTTGCCTACATTTTGGTTGCTGTTGTTGTTGTTGTTGTTTGTCGTTCGCTGTGTGTGCTAATGATAGAAAGAAAAGGCTGTTTGTTGTCGTTGCCGTTTCGTCGTTTTCGTCGTTTTCTCGTTTTCTCGTCGTTGTAACGTTGATTGTAACGTATCTCGTACTATACCGCGTGCGCACTACCCCATACCTACTGGTATACTGCATGCAGTTAGTTGTTGTACCTGTGGTCTCAAGGTCTCGGTAGGTGTGTTCAAAGGCAAGTAGCCTGCCACTTGATTTGACCCTTTTATATTTACGTGTCGACAGAGTGAGTGACAGAGAGAGAGATCTCGGCTCCACCCGGGGAATCTGTGAGCCCACAATAATTCAAAAGCTAAAATAAAAGTAAAGGAAAAAAGTAGTGCATGCAGCAAGCAGCAGGCAGCACACTACAACACAGCACAGCACAGGAAATAATAACTCTCATCTTTTACTTGCTAAAAAAAAACGAATACTTGTTGAGGCGAATTTTGGGAGAGATACGACGGACACACACGGAGCCACGCACGTCTTCTCTCTACTGTCTGTGTGTGGCCCGGGGGGTCGGGGGTTTAATTTATATCTATGCCGACGGGAAATTATAGTACCTGCTGCGTGGTGGAGTGCCTGGTGTGTGAACTTAGAAATTCTCCATGGAATCAAAGTCGCTTTTTTCGTAAATATAGGGACGGGTACATATAAAAATAGTGTATGCGCCGCTGATGCGTCGGTGGTTTTCTGTAAATCCGCCCCTCGACGCGATCGATGACCCCATCCATTTTATTATCATCATTGTTGATGACATGGCATGTGTATGATGTGAAGCTGTGTGCAGAGGAATTTACCACATACTACACATACAGTGTGTATAGTGTCAGATGAGATGACTCCGTGTGTTATCAAGTAGAAGTAGAGATGGTATATCAAATCATCACATTCCACCCGCCTGTGTCACAGTACTACTGTAATAAAGAAGTGTCTCCCACCTCCAATGTACACCTGACCTACAGTATATATAAGCAGTAAGTAGAAGTAGAAGTAGTACCACACCACCTGTAAAATAATGGATAATAATGTTGTCGTGTACCTCGCGCACAAGCACAGATATAACAGACAAATCAACGCCCCTCCCCCTCTCTCCCTTGCTCCTTTATTTTTTAGGGGTACGTACGTATAGTATTATAGGGACGCGATCCGACTCGAAAAAGAAGAGGGGCGCGTGGCGCGTGGTCCTTAGTCAATGGCCATATGACTTAAGAATAAAAAAAAGGTAAGCAACAAATGTTAGTATACCCCCCCCTCCCCCCTTCCTTGCAGCTATTATTATTATTATCTTTGCCATCCGACAATGTGTAGCATGATCTTCAGCGTTGATCACTCATAAAACTCCCAAAAGCAGAAGACCACGGAAACCAAGCTATTATTATTATTATCTTTGCCATCCGACAATACAGCTATTATTATTATAAAAAAAGCAGAGTCACAGACAGCAGCAGTAAGTAGTGCACCGCGTATTATACGTAGCACGTAGATAGCCGCACATACATATATATACGTTCCTTGCTTTTTTTGCTGAGATTTTTTTGTGAGAGACATATATATACCCCTCCACACTGACTTGTTATTTTGTGGATTTAGGAAAAAAAAACAGGGAACAAAAAAAAGCACAGACAGACACAGACAGACACGACGAACACATATAACCACCACCGCACCACCCAGAAAAAAAGCAAATTCTCTCTCTCACTGGCATTATTCTGTTCTTTTTGAGGTTTTGGGTAACAATCTGTATTTTATTTGTTTCCTCAACAATTAATACTATTTTAATTTTTAAAAATGATTTCGTAGAAGAACAGCCGGAACAACTTCAAATACAACAGCGAGCAAACAATCTAGCGCCAAACCGGACAAACAGCTCTTTTTCTTTTTCTCTCTTCTTTCTTGCTGCCAGCCATCGCGGCACAACTACGACAGACAGCAGTCAGCAGACACCATCGCGTGATCTATGTATCTTTCTTTGTCCTTTGTCATCTCGCGTCTCGTGTATGGCAGCACTATTAATAGTAGTCATACATACACAGACCAAACAATCCCGCCATTTGAGCGAGTCCGTTTCTACCTGTTCTTCGTACGGGTGTTTTATTATACCCGAATACGACAGCATCAATCAGTAACCACCACCACCACCACCACCCCTACTCCTCTCAGTCAGCTGCTGGTTTATTCAGCACACACGCGAAAGCGGATTCGAAGGAAGAGCTTTGTGTATGATGACTCGACTCACCATGGGTCTGCCATCACGAGGTGAGAGAGCTATATATAATAGCTTGGCGCGCAATTCCTAGCAGTGCTCTGTGTGTGTATGTGTTCTTTCTATACACTCTGTAGCACAGCAGCAACAGCAACAACAGTAGTCACTGGGAAATACTCGTGGAGACATGGACCACATCATCCACAGCACAGCAGTCAGCACCAGGGTCCTTCCTGATTCTCCGCACGAGTGATATACGAGCAAGCATGCATTCTCTGTGGTCACAAAACCTATAGACAATAATACCTGGTACATCGCAAAATAAATGCATGTACAGATAGGTGCAGTGCCAACGGTGTGCTGGTAGCTCGTAATAATACTATCCGGTACGGGTAGGGCAGGATCACTGCTACCATGGCTACTACTACTGCTGTGACCACGCGGGGTGGGGGGTGGTTTTTTCTTGTGTGCAGGCCGGCCGCACAAAACAAGAGTTTTTTTTCTTCGATGCAAACGATGCAAAGATAGCCGATAAGACAAGAAGACCAAACACCCCACAGATATCATATGATACATGTTGGGTCATATATAGTGCTACTACTACTGCTGCTGCTGTGCTGACGCACAATACGTACTGACTGGCAGGGTGGGATGGACTGCCATCGAGTCCGCTCGCTACCCTAGGCTAACACAAGCAAACCCGAGAGTATACTATAGGCGAAAGGGCAAGGCGATAGATGCCGGCATATAGAATGCCATCTTGTCATGATGCCCACCACCAAAAAAACTTGATCCCAAAATTGCAACAGCAGAGAAGAACTTACAAGTACAGCAGCAGTAGTAGTATATACGACGTACGTGACGAACAAGCTGAACCTCGGGGTCTCTCCATACATAGAAGAAGTAGCACCGTCTCTTACTGTACTTGAGCCGTTTGTTTGTTGTCTGTGCGATGATAGCAGAGAGAGACCTGTGATGCTATCCAGAACACGAGACTATAGGCCTAGGTGCTACGCTCCATAAAATAGCGCAGCACACACTACAGCAGCAGCAGCAGCAGCAGCAGCAGCAGTGGATATAGTGTAGCCAACCAAGCTTCGAGAGGGGTTCCTACCGAAAGCGGCTCTCGCGCGAGCTCATGGCACGCACACACGTCTGTCCTGCGTCTCCTGCTATCTGCTTTGCAATCAATCGAGCCTCCGCGAAAAAAATGGAAAAGAAAAGCGGGTAAACCTTGGGGCGAAACCCCCAGAACTCTCTGTTTTTTCTGGAAAGATATCATATCCGCTGATCCGTATGGTATCATACACCAGATAGATACGTACGTAGATGATGCACATTTTTTTCATGATTTTATGCAGCGCTTCGCCCCTCTGGCTTTCGGTCAGTGCGTGGGGACTAGAGCACAGACAGGCGGAGGACGCGATGGCGATAGATAAGAGTATAGCTGTAGATCGTACGCGGGTACACAAATAGGGGGCTTTGATTGACAGCAAGCAAGTAGGGCTTGCTCGTGGGGCAGTTTATAAGTTTTTAGTTCGCGTTTTCTCGGTCTCCAGTCTCCATACTGTACCAATTTATCGAAACTTTTGTTGTGCTTACGTTTCACTTTCACGACGAGCTCTATTGTTTATTGTGGTTGGTGGTGGTGGTGGTGTGTGTCGTTGTATCGTTGTTTCCCGTTTCATTGGCGGCCACGAACAGCACAATGAGTCTCTTACAGCAGTCTATTAATAGGTACCAGTATACTATAGCAGCAGTAGTAGTAGGCAGTACTCGTAGTATAGTGGCCCTCTATACGAAGTGCCAGTATGTATGTATGCGCCAGTCAACAATGCCGGCACTATAGCGGCAACCGGCACTATTTACTCTGCACACTTTTACAGCAGTATGTACCACACACCACACGAATTAATCACGTCTGTCTGTCTGTGCCAAACGATCCCAAAGGCACTATTCATACGAGCATACGAGAGGGCAGCCGGCTTCAATCAACCGGCACTACAGAGGGAGCACTACTTTAATGTACTCGTAGCGAGAAAACATCGTCAGCATTCATGATGCTCTACATATATATCTGGAGAATCTTTAGAGGATAGGCGTGTCCCTCGACTGGACTCTAAAAGTTGTTATTATTGTTACCATCGGACAGAGAGGGTCCGCTATTTACTCTCCTCCTACGTACTCTACAGCCAGCTACGTAGAATAACTTATTGATAGCAGTAGGTAGAGCCTATATACGCGTTCGAGATTGGAGGTCCCATCTTATGTCAACGTCCCTCATCAGAGTGTTTGCAGTCAGTATATCACAAAAGTACCAGGTTGTGGGCAAAAATGGCGGGAAGAAATTTGAGGTGCCTTTTATTACCAGGTACCGTTTTCCCTCACGGACGGGGGACTACGTCTTGCAGCACTCTCGCACTCAGCCTCGTATAATATATGCGTTGCTGCTATGACTCTAAAATAGTCCCACCCTCTTGAGCTCAGCCTCGTGTGCGTTACTGCTATGACTCTAAAATAGCTCTTCACTCTCGCACTGTCAGCCTCGTATACACTATGCGTTCCGTACTGCTGCTGTGACTCTGAAATATACCAGGCGCAGCTAATTAGCAAGTAGCTACTTATCTATCGCGTAACACACCGGGTGATAAGGTACCACACCCCCCCCCTGGGAGTGATTTCAAGAGCCGATTTAACCTTTTTAGGACTGCAGTCCCATTTTGGGGACACACCACTCGAATTCTAAGTAATTTGTCCCCAAAACGGGACTCCAGTCCTATAAGGGTTAAAACCAACGAAAATGATGGCCTTGGGAAGATACGGCAGGAGATATCGTCGATAACTTGGGAAGATACAGCAGTAGTAGATATCGTCGATAACTTTCCATAACAGAGCCGTCAATCGCAGCGTTTGAACCCGGTGTCGAGAAAACCAACTTCAAATTCGTCCGAGGGCTAATAAGGTGCTTTCTTAACCCCTCAAGAACCGGTCCCCCGTTTTTGGAAACAACCTACTTGGAACTACAGTAGTGTGTGATGATAATTAATTGCAGTCCTGAAAGGGCCCCTTCGGGATCTCGAGGTAGCGACGAAACACAGAAAAATGTTGGTGTTATTTATAGCAATCGTCTACGATGCGTATACGAGCATCGAGTGAGGGCGAAGCAACTACGGGTGGAATATGTGTTGCGTCCGTCCCAGACGACTCCTTTTGCATTATAAACTCGGACACCAAATCGCATTTTAGCCCCTATAACCGCGCAGTGGCTGTGGCTGTATTCTTCTAGGTATTTTTTCCGCCGATGTTTTCCAGAGGGGTGGGTGTTTTTTATCACTCTGAACCGAAATATAAGGACCATCTCGATTGAATCTTATTATAAAAACGTTTCTTATATTTTGGGCCGGAGTGGTACGGTTTATTATTAGGTGTCCGACTTCCTGGCTGCTTGTATTGGCAGCGCGTTTGTTAAAATTGCTTGTACTCGTATTGTTCCTGACGGTGCTGTTACACACAATAATAGCAGTAGTACAAATAGTTTCAAGCACTATACACTTCAGCTCAAGACTCAAGATCAACTCACGGTGGCTCTTTTTCGGCAGTAGTCTTCGTCTTCTTCTGATGCTGATGCTGAAACAAAAGTCAGCCAGCCGTAGCCGTGTGGTCACTAGTTGTGTCTGTCAGCTGTGGTGGGATGTCTAGCATACCTACTGTCTGTACATCATGCATCAAATAATACCCCGCTCTGCCCCGCTGTATTATAGGCATTATCCCATCAAAAGAAATGCATGCTGCATGTTGTATAATGATAGCACCGGCTCCACCCGCAAGTCAGTTGGACGCGGCGCGATGCAATTGCATACCGGCAGCTGTGTCGGACGAACTTACTTCCTCCGATGTAACGGCAGCATATATATATGGGTTGCAGCATATACTGCTGTAATATGTTACCGTAGTAATACGGCGTAACGCTCGGCGCATTTATTTCTCCGCCTATACCTGTAGGGAAAAAATATTGTTATCCCTTCCGTTACAACAGTAGCAGTAGTAGGATGCAGCTCACCCTTCATGCGACTCGCTCAACACCTCACGGCGCGTCGCGCTTGGGGCAAGCAATGTCTGCCTGGTCGGTGGAAACCCAACGTGCTCCGTCCCGGCATTGTACGGATGTGGGGGTCTATGGTAGTCATACGACTACGGCCGTGCATGAACATGATGAGTACACCCTTCGCCTCGAAAGGGGTGCGTGGCCAATGGTCAAATGACTTCTTAAGGCCAGCAACAAATGAGTATGGCATCAGTGCGCAGAATGGTTTTGAGCCGAAGTTGCCGTTGCTAAACCGTTACGTTGGCCCTGGTATGTATACGAAGAAGCATCCAGGGGAATCACGGAACTATGTCCTTAACTATTACGGGACACCATAGTAAATAGGACCTACGGTACACACCAAACCCTATATATTCACCTATTTGTACTAACAAATTTTGGTCCTATTTACTATGGCCCTCCGTAATAGGACATAAATGTAGAACACCCGCGAACGACTCACCATCAAGCTTACGAAACTGAGTACTGGTATCAACTACGAGTACTACAGTAGAGATCGTAGATTTAATTCACAAACACCATGCTATTAATGGAACACCAGTATAGAACAAGCGCGCCCGTTGAGCGCGTCTGACGTGTATGTCACGCAGCTTGCAAAGTTGAGTTTCAACCACTCAATCGGTCGTACTCACAGCTGACGTAGTTTGTAACAGTTTTATAAACGCAGTAAACATTGATTCACAACTTACAGCTAGTAAGTACCTGGCACTTTACTTCACTTTACACTACATACTAAAAGTGAATTGTTAATGATTACAACTCATGGTCGGACATGTAAGGACCGTTCATTCTTCACATTAAGCTATAAACGGTCCTTATATCTCCGCCCTTTTTGACTTCACGGCTTATGGCCGTTCTTCTCGAGCAGCTTTTTTTCCAAAATTTCCAACTTTTGTTTCCAAGAAAAACAGGAAAAGCAGAAAAAACTGGATTTATTTGGAAAGTTTGGAATTTTAACAGAGGGCAAAATATTTGGAAGGCTTCGCATTCCAATATTGAGGGGGGGAAATATGGAAGATGTGGGAATTTAAGAATTTGCGCGAACACATTGGAATTTTTTGGGGAAAAGTTGCTCGATAAGAACACGGCCCTTAGTTAAAAGTCGGGCGGAGAAGTAAGCCAACTATCCGACTCATCAAAACATCAATACCACCTCTGGCCGGTAACACAGTCACCGATTGATACTGGCATCAGAGTCCTAACAGAGACTAATTACCCTTAAGGTTACGGGTTGTCGCACAGAGGTGCGATCGTTTTTCAGCGTTCTTTTTCTCGACAATGAATGGTTCGCAAGGGTGCTATAGTCGAACAGTATGTTTGCGGATGGATGGCTCTCGACCAGATTTTTCCGAAAACGCCTTGTTCCATATTGGACACCTTCTCGTTCTGGAATAATCGAGCGCTGTGAAAAACGATCGCACCCACCCCTGTGCGACAACCCGCCTCCTTTACGGTATATTCCCGTGAGGACTCTGATGTCAATTATCAGTAAAAAAACACATGTGGCGCCACAAAACACGCCAGACAAAATGCATAAAAAGACGCAGAACTCCGTGCGAATTACCGGCTTCCGCTATGTGCAGGACTGGTCGGCTCAATACTTTGTGCAGGACTAGTCGGCTCAACACTTTGTGCAGGACGTGCGTGGTCAATTTCAGCCTTGCGCGTCGGCCCAAACCATCCCAACCCTAGGCCTAACCCTGACCCTATCCCTGACCCTACCCCTGACACTGACCCTAACCCTGACCCTGACTCTAACCCGAATTCCAACCCTTTGGGGGGCTTGAGCTCGGCAGGGGCAGTCACATGTGTTTGTTTTGGTGGCTTTTTATGAAAAACTACGAGCGGCCGAAAGGCCAGCCTCGACCAATAAGACCCGCATCCTGCACAACGTTATGTGCCGACCAGTCTTGCACAAAGGGCGAGTCCGAGTTGCCGCGCACAACTGCTGTGTAATATACCTGGTTGACAACTATTGATGATAACCATGCACATCTGGAAGGAAACACAAGGGACTTTAAGGTATTGATATGAATACTAAACGGTCCTTGGTCCTTACATTTGCGTCCACAGTCAGTGGTATAGTCGGCGGCTTAAAGTCATTCAACCCACAACCCTACCTTTCACTCCTCGGACAAATCATCAACAGATAGATCATCTACAGATAGATCATCTACAGATAGATCATCTACAGATAGATCATGTACATACAGATATATAATCTACAGATATATCATCTACAGACAGATCATCTACAGATACTTCGTAGATCATCTACAGATAGATCATCGATTCCCACGTGGTGATTTAGATTTTTCAGGACAGATAAAGTCCTGGTAAGTACATATATAGAAGTACCAGATATGATCTAGCTCATGGTTCCGGCTGGGAGCCGTGTTATAACCTGCACGATCTTGGTCATGTTTCCTGGGTTAAATTTGTACTAAACAGATCGTGCACAACCTTTGATAACAGGGGGTTAGGATCTAGATGATCTGTAGATGATCTGTAGACGATATAGATCATGATATATCTGTTCTGCCCGACGTGTGCTACCGTTGGGTCTTGATTAACTTGATTCGAGTACAGAGAGAAAAGCGTCGAAAATACATGTATGTGTACCACTCTGTTCTGAAATATTTGGACCTTTTGTATTAGATATTGATACACAAGAGTTCCTTATATTTTGGGACTCTGTCCTGAAATATAGTTATACGACTGCTCTCACTGGTGAGACTGGTGGCCGGCATGGGTAGGGGACGGTGTCCGAAGTGAGAAGTGCAACATGGTGAACCCAGGGAGACGTAGGACACGCGCGAAGAAATTATGGTGCTTGAGTAAATGCTACATGGTGAACTCAGGGAGATGTAGGGCACGCGCGAAGCAATGATGGTGCTTGAGTCAATGCTACATGGTGAACTCAGGGAGATGTAGGACAAGCACGACCCAATGAGGGTGCTCTAAATGGTGCACGCTTGCTTCCCGTATTTTTGGGTCGCTGTACCTACCGGCAGCTCTATTGCTACTTTAACATCCCGAAAGGGTCATTGAAGCTTAATGCTCCGACCAAGGGGCGATCCCTATTTCTAAGGGAGGGGAATTTACTCATAAATCACGATGGACCAAAACAACTCAGCTATCCCCCCACTTTTTTACACCCTATTTGGTTATGGTTGCATTGCAGTACTATGTCCCACCGTAGCGGTCGCTCTGCATGCATACATGTTCAGATTATTCAGAGCCTACTCGTGCAGCTGGCCTGTCATAGCGATCTTCCGTGCGATTCATCCATCGGACAAGGTGCAGGCAGCATGATGAGCTTCGATGTCGATAACACATAGACACTTGAAACATTTCCAGAAAATTGATGCCTGGCACGTACTGAACTGCTGTATTGATCGTATGTTTTCAAGGACCGGGGACGTCGTATGACGTCGTACGACACGTATTGCAGATAGATGATGCAACACCGAAGATCTGGTGGTCGGGTGGTTGGCGTTTTTGCTAGGGAGGTGGCTTACCACATATCGGAGAAAATGGTTGATACACACTAGGCTGTGCACACGAGATATAGGTGATGAACTCGTCGATTTCACAAAACATACATTTTTATTTGGTGAGAAGTCAGAAGGTTTAACAGTCAGTCGGCGCTTACTTGATTCGTCTTTGTAATATTAATAATAGTAGTTTAAACCTTCAAACATTCACTCAGCGCTTACTTGATTAATATTTGCAATGTTAATAGTAGGTTAAACCTTCTGGCTTCTGACCAAATACTAGACGTATAGAACTAACCCAAACCCTAGCCCTAAGCGTAAGCCAACCAGATCACACCTATCAACCAACCTTGGTTAGGATTATTATTAATAGTCCTTTTGTCTCTCACAACAGTGTGTGCCAAACATTTTCTCGAATGAGTTATTTCCTTCCGCATCTTGTCATCATTATTACCGTATACTGCAAACAAGATGATAATATAGCACACCCGGGCCCCTTGGACGAATGTTAAATGGAGGCTGATTTTATCTTTACATTGGTGTTGTACGGCTTAGACTGGGTTGGCGATTGTGGTAGAAGACTGGGCGAGACACGGCCTTCCAAGCCCGTGCTGTTAACATTTCAATCGCTTAACTTTTTACCAGTATCCCAACGGATGAAGACCTTAACAAATGGCGTCAGCGGCAGGACACGGGTTGTTGGTCGTGAGTTCGAATCTCACGCCACCATGAAAACCTATTTTCAACGAAGAGCGAATGTTCTCATGCAAAATCTGAAAAATACTCCTGGATCCCTATGAATATGGTCACACGCGTCCACCAAGACCTTCACAATCTCGATGATGCATTTCCAAAGCCACCATTTTCGTTGTGTGTACGTATACCCACCCCCCTGGGTTTAAAGAGAAATTCGGCTCGGAAATTCGACTCAGGGGATGGGTTATCTTATCACCTTATCATCCGTCCGCGTGTTACACGTTATGTTGGCATCAGGCAACGCGCGGTATAAATTTAGAGACCCTGGTAAGATACCCATCACTCACCAGCAGCTACGTACAAGAACATTTCGAACTTGTTACGCTCTACGAATACGTACATGGAAGGAGAGTCTTGGTATCATCATAGTGCACGAACGGGCATTCTTCTCGTGTAATAGGTGTAATGTTTATATATATACGAGTTATAGTGTTGAAGCGAAAGCCAGGTAGGACATTTCTATCTCTCCGATCCATGTTTTTTGCAGAGTTAATAGTTATCGTTTTTTGCCTGTTTACTGTTCTGTTTTACTTCTCGCGATGCAAAGCCCAGTGACCACAATTAGGACAGCGGTTCGTGCAGTTGGCGGGTAATAAGTTGCTGCCATTCGTGGTCTTGTTGTCGACAGACAAAAAGTTTGTTGGGCGGGCGGCCGACCCTGCCGCTGTCCCAGCCATGGATGGAATGTCGACTGCTGTCTGGGGTGGTTTAATGTATTTTTATTCTTATTTATTGAAAAGATCAAATGAGGGCTAGGAGCCAGTAAAGTTATAAATAAGGGGAAGGGGGACTACTTACGTTACTGGCATATGTTGGTCAAGTATTCTGGTCTGGCTGATATTAATAGGATCTTCCATGCCTTTAACTACTTATCGGGTTCTGCAGTAGATTCCCTTTGTATCCACATACATGTGGATGGTGTGATTAGAACAAGCGAACAAGCGCTATACATTGATTGTCAGACGGCAACTGAAATAATGATAAAATACAGTTTCGGTATATGCTTAGTACCAGGCGGTAGTCTGCAACAACAGCAGTAGTACTATTAGCTCCAAGCACCCCGGCCCTCAAATACGAAACCCGGAAATTTCCTAGAACTTTCGGGCTGAGTTCGTTGTGGGGCTCTCTCTTCTTTCCAAGCAACCACAACGGCATTGGTGGCTCTGGAAAAAAATATTCGAGGTTGTTTCCACAAACGCCTCGTTTTGTGTTTCCACTCTCCCCGCTATTAACCCCTTAAGAACTGGTCCCACGAATTTGGGGACAAACTAGTTGGCATTAGTGTGGGACATTTTTTTCAGTTCTGAATGGGTTAAGAAAAAGCAGCCTGGAAAATCGTCCTACTAATGGTGGAGGGGGTGACGCATGGTACGGTAGCCTGCATGCAGGTGCACCATGTTTTTGCCTTCTGAGGGTGGTCACTTATTGTGAGGAGCTCTGTACCTATTGATAGGACTACTGATAGGACTGCTGATAGGACTACTGATAGGACTGCTGATAGGACTACTGATAGGACTGCTGATAGGACTGCTGATAGGACTACTGATAGGACTACTGATAGGACTACTGATAGGACTACTGATAGGACTACTGATAGGACTACTGATAGGACAACTGATAGGACTGCTGATAGGACTGCTGATAGGACTATTATTAGAGCGCTAATATTAATATGGAAATTCGTTCCGGGGGGTGTAATATCTTCAAGTGTTACGCGGTATGTGTGTATGCTGAAGCACTATCTTCGTCTTCACGCATCCGTATGCCGTGTGTTGTGTACATCAATCATCAATCATCAATCAGCATGTTAACACCCACGCCCATATAGCGAGGATGACGTATGATCTTGTGTTTGTATGTTGACTCATCATCCATCGACCCTCGTCTTGACGCGCATCAAAATGACAGGGACGCTGCTTGGCATGGCGTGCCTTTTCGCTGGAGCCGTGGCCCAAGACGCAGCGGAGGTGTTTTCCCCCATGGAGTTCGTCATCCCGCTTTATATCGCGCCTACCTACCCCAACGGAACTGTCGGTGAGGGATAGCGGACTAAGAATTGACACCTCTAAGGCTAAGCTTTTTGTGCTCGGCGAGAAAGTCACTCTAAATTCTATCATACGAAATAGCATTTAAGTGCCTATGCTAAACGTTGATATCACAACAATCCTTATAGCTAAAATAGGAGATTCGAAACTGCTGTCGCGTACTGTACACAAGGATGCATGTCTTGAAAATGTTAGTTTTCCTTTTACCGTCTGAAAAGGTGCAGCGCTTGTTCCAACCATATGCCATCCACATATACTTCAGTATAAAAAGGGAAACTAAACTACACTACGCTAGAAGTCAACGACTTCAAACGTGGAAGATGCTATGACCCAGACCTGAATACTTGACAAAATTGTGCCCAAGAATGCAGTTCCCCCTATGAATGACTCTAATGACTCCTACGCGACGTTTCACCAATCATTTTCGGGCTCGTTCGTGATTGGCTTTCAGCTGCCCAATGGAATGCACTCCACGACACCGCCGCTACCGGAGCCCCGGTGTTTGGCATCCTAAACCCGGCAAGCGGTCCTGGCACTGTGGTTGGGGCTAACTACACGACGGTCATCGACTACGTCAAGGGCGCAGGGGCTAAGGTGCAGTAGGAGGGAACTGTTTCACACGTCGTTCGTATCATCTACAGATCATACATCTACAGATCATACAGATCATACAGATCATGTACAGATATATCATGATCTAAACTCTAACTAACCTGCCGTTATGATGTGTTGTGCAGGATGTGCGCGGTACATATTCCGAACTAGGAAGCAACGTCCTAGATCATGCAGATTATGCGGCTCTCATCCGTCTACATGATGAGCTAAATCTTACAGATCAGGGATTGATATGCCATGATAGATGTAGATAATCAAGTGAAAATCGATGATCTGATTGATATGCCCGATATGTTAACTATTTCGAAGCTGTGTTTGGTAGGGTATGTACTTTAGGGTACCCTGGTAAAGCCCTAACCTACCAACGAGTATTTTTCGCTTATGTCGCGCATGGAGAGGGATATAGTAGGGCGTACTCGTAGCCTGTCCCTTGATGAGGCCCCGAGAAAATATTTATATTTTTCTGACCTTCTCGCTAATTTCTAAGTCCCCCCCCCCCCGCTTGGGTCTTGTGGCTCCTGTATCTCGTTTGAATGAACAGTTGTTGTGCTACGTGGCCACTACGTACGGAGAGAAGACGGCGGAGAGCGTGGAGGCTGAAATCATGGCCTACATTAACGTGAGGAACCAGCCTTTGACAGATCAGATCACACAGATAGATCACACAGATAGATCACACAGATATATCACACAGATATATCACACAAATAGATCACAGAGGTAGATAACACAGATAGATCACACCGATAATTGTCATGGGTTTACGTACATCGTGTGCATACTTATAATTTTCCTAGTGTGATAATGTGTACGATAGGCATGGCCTGTACTGAAATTGTGGTCTACATGAACGTGAGGAACATTCGACATATCAGATCACACAGACAGATCACACAGACAGATCACACAGGTCATTGTCACGGGTTTACGTAGATAATCTGCATACTTCGCCCCGAATGATGTGTAGGATATGCATGGCCTGTACTCAAATTATGGCCTACATGAACGCGAGGGACATATCTTCTACACGTAGGACAGAACACTGCACAACACTCTCAATACCGCTCAGTTTGCACCCGGCTTCCGTCCCTTTTCTCTCAAAACCCGCTGCCCTTCCGTTTCTGTGTCGAACATTGCGTCACATCACCATATCGCCAGTCTCGTTTTGTGTGTGCCGCGATATATCGTTGTATTGTTCTGATGTAGCCAGCTGTACTACTGTATTTAAAAAAAATTTAAAAAAAAACAGCTGTGAGATCGAGGATTTGGTCGAAACTCATTTTTGCTAGTTGAGTGTGATACTTCGATCGCGCGTACTTACGGGTTTTGTAGTACGGCGACTAAAAGAAAACTTGAGATAGAAACGCCGCGCGAAGAAACGATCGTCCAGTTTCTTCCCTTCCCGATGTGCGTCCTCTTCCTCTCCTACCCCGGCCCTTCCATCCTCCGTAACGCATCGCGTCGCTTCGTTTTACGTTTCGAGTCTCGGTGTGTGTTTGATGCGTTCTGTCGCTGTCTGCTTGCACCCAGCTGTACAATGATTAGACTGCTTAAGTAGACAGAAATACAGCGAAAAATTATTCCCGTTCAGTTTGTTGCCACACCGACTGGCTCGTAGGGCGGGCGTCGCATCGGCATCGCTTTAACCTTCGCGTAAACCTTTTTGTGTTCCAATCGTTCGTGCATCGTTTTGTCTACCTTTTTTGTTTCGATCGTTTGTGTTTTGATCGTTTTGACCCTTTTTTGTTTCAATCGTTCGTGCATCGTTTTGTCTGCCTTTTCTGTTTCGCTTGTTTGTGTTTTGATCGTTTTGACCTTTTTTTGTTTTAATCGTTCATGTTTTGATCGTTTGTGCATCGTTTTGATCTTTTTTGTTCCAATCGTTTGTGTTTAGATCGTTTGTGCATCGTTTTGACTTTTTCCTGTTTCAATCGCTTGTGTTTAGATCGTTTGTGCATCGTTTTGACCTTTTTTTTGTTCCAATCGTTTGTGTGTGTATGTGCATTGTTCCATCCATCGTTGTTCGCAATGGTTGTGTCCCCCAGCTGTACGGTGACGCCTGTGACGGTATCTTCTTCGACGAGTCTCCCTACCTGCTGGGCACCTTTGCCGACCTCTACAAGGCACACAACACCTTTGCGCACTCCGCTCTCGACGGCGCCAGTGAGGCAAGCTAAGCGAATCAGCTAAACGCGTTTTGTAACATGGCGTACAGCAGGATCAGCAGCAGTAGCTCCAACTATACAAGTCTCGCTCAGCTAAACACGTTTTTAAAGATGACATATAGTAGCTCTAGCTATAACAGTAGCTCCAGCTATACAAGTCTCGCTCAGCTAAACACGTTTTTCAAGATGACATACAGTAGCTCCAGCTATACAAGTCTCGCCCAGCTGAACACGTTTTGTAAGATGGCGTATAGCTACGATTAATAGCAGCCCTCTCGTCAACTGTGTACGCTGGGGGGGGCGAACGTGTACTCATGCCATGCATGGCCGTGGTTGGGGTGGGGGGGGTGTATTCATGCCGTGCATGACCGTAGTCGTACGACCATAGACCCTCGCACCCCTACAATGCCGGGACGGAACACGTTGAGTTTTCACTAACCAGAAAGTTGGAAGTGAACTTCTTTTTCATGCATGGCCGTAGGCGTACGACCATAGACCCTCGCATCCCTACAATGCCGGGACGGAGCATATCGGGTTTTCACCGACCAGGCAGACATTGCTAGCACCAAGTACGAAACACTGTAAGGTATCAGGGGAGTCGCATGGAGGGTGAGCTGCATCCTGCTAAGAACCGCCTGTGAAGCGGACTTGCATATGGACGACAGCCTCCAATTAATGGATCTAATTTTTGGTGTGGCCACTTCCAGGGACAAGCAATGGGTATTACTATGTATCTGCCTCGTGGGTGCAGTTGGGGGCGGGGTAAGTAAATGTCGAGCTGCTACTGGTTTTTCTAGTTCGATTTTCTTGGTCGGCCGATGCCATAAGCGCCAGTTTTTGTTTTACGAAACGTTCCCCGATTAAGCTCCAAAGGGATTGGTAGAGTAGCACCTTCTATTTATGATATTGGCCAATGCGTAAGTTTAGTTTTTTTGTGAAATCGATCCAGCCCCTAAATGACTGCCAAACGTCATTTGCCTTTCATCTACGAAAATGTTAATATCCATGATACCCTGGCATTTATTAATGTTAACACCTGTGATGCCCTGACTGCGTGCTTACATGGCTGTCAAACTCCCTTTTATATATTATGTATATTGTGGCCGGTCGCCCCGGTGGTCTAACTGGTAGCCACGAAGCCTTTTGGGCCGGATGTCGAGGGTTCGATTCTCCCCATGGAAGGTTTCATTCTCAAATGACACCGACTGTCGAGAGCGCATATTATAGCGTGGGTAAGCAAAATTCGACGAAAGTTGACAAGGGAAGAAAGTGCTGAAATCTTCTCGCTATAAAAATGCAAAGCAAGAACCGTAGTGGGGGAGGAGGGAGAGGAGCCTACTTTGTGACCCCGGATCTGAGTTATGACTAGGGAGGGAGAAATACAGAAGTGCGAAGATAATAAACGGGATGGACAAAAAAAGTTTGTCTTCCATCCATTATTATAATATTATTTGTTGATATTTATGACGCCCTGACGCCTATGAAATGCTATTGACTATGACACCCTGGCTGCATATTTGTCCCCCCCCTCCTATTCCAGGAAGCTCGCATCGTGTTCAACACAGGCCAAGCCGCGGACGAGCAATACTTCAGCTTCACGCCCCCGGCAGAGATTTTGGGCTATGAGAACTACTACAAGACGTGAGTCAGCAAGCGAAACCTTGACGTTTTTCAGATGTTTATTGTTGTACCAGGTACTGCTGTATAGTTAGTTTGGGTAGGGAATTGGTTAACCTTTTTACCAGTAGTCCCAACAGATTGATACTTAACAAATGGCGTCGCCGGCAGGACATGGTATGTTGGTCGTGAGTTCGAACCCCACGTCCATCATGGAAACGAATTTCGAGAATCATCGTTTCAAATAGTATGATAAAACACTCTCGCTGGGTCCCCAGAGATTCATGCAAAAATACCCGAAGTTCCCAAAATGATTCACGTCTCCGAAAGAGCGACAGACTCGAGTCATTTTGAGGCTCTTCGAGCACCTGCCCACGAAATGATATACCAGGTATTGCTTTGTTTTGATTTTTTTTTTTTAATGAAAACAAGAACATTGTTTTTTGGGAAAAGGTTTTTGCTTATTTTCGGGTGTTTGATGTCGCGTCAACCACTTTATTTTTCGAAATTCGCTGCCGCGGCTATTTGAGGACCTTTAAGAGGTGGTGGTGGTGATGGTTTCAGTAACTTCTGTGTTTTTTATGGCTGATGTTTTGCTTTTTCTGTCTGTTTTTGGCGCTCTCCTTGTCGTTGTCACGGCAGCGTGCGTCAGCTCGGCTTGCCGAAGACCTCCGACATCTCCGTGCCGAACCAGAACATGCTCTTGCTCCACAGCGCCACCGAGCTCGCTCTCAAGCCGGAGGTGAGGTGGAAGTTAGCGAGACTGTTCAACACCAGTAGGCTGTTCCATTGACTATTCAATAGACCATAAACTATTAAATATGCTATAGAGTGTTCAATAGACCATAGGCTATTAAATATGCTGTTCCGTTGACCACTCCATAGACCATGGATGTTCAATAGGCTGTTCCGTGGACCATTCAATAGACCATAGGCTACTCAGTATGCTATAGAGTGTTACATATCTGTCCATTTCAACAACTGCTCATTTAACTGATCTTTTCCATGGGCAGTACGCTATTCATGATAGGCTTTTCACTATAGACTGTTCAATACATGCTATAGAGTATTCAGTATCTGATCAATTCAACAAACTGTTTATTAACTGTCCTTTTCAATATACAGTACCTGGATGGCAATAGGCTATTCAATACGCGATATGCTATTACTGTAGACTGTTCAATACCTGGTACACGTTTAATTCACAAACCATTAAATAGACATAAGACCATTCAATATGCAATACCTGTCCAATTCAACAAAATGTCCATTAACTGTCCTTGTCAATATAGGCATTAGGCTATTCCATACGCGATAGGCTATCTACTTAAGACTGTTCAACACACGTTTAAATCAACAAACTACCTGGTATTACATAGCCGTTCTTTTCAATAGGCAATAGGCAATAGGCTATTCGATAGGGAACTAGTCTATTCAACAGCTCCTCTGTCTCACCTTCACCCCCTCTCCCCTCCTCTCTCTCCCCCACGCGCTCGCTCTCGCAAAGCATGTCCAATCTTTCGTGGACAAAGCGTACTACTGTAAGGGGTGGGGGACCATTTATGTTACCGACGACCTAGGAAAATAATCTATTCAGGAGCTTCTCTGTCTCACGTTCACCCCCTCTCCCCCCTTTCTCTCCCCCACGCGCTCGCTCTCGTAAAGCTTGTCCAATCTTTCGTGGACAAAGCGTACTGCAAGGGGTGGGGCACGATCTACGTTACCGACGACCTCTTCGACGCGGGAAACCCTTGGGACGACCCGCCGTCCTTCTGGGCCGCGCTCGTCGAGGCCGCCAAGACCATCCCCACCGTACAGTCCTGTGGCAACGGCGGCCTTAAGGTCCTGGCCCCTCTTCTTGGCTCCAACCCCGCAGGTAAGGCCAGCCGATTGCAGTGTCTTCTTTGGTATTATTTGTTCGCGTGTTTATCCCGGGAGTGCTCTGGTATCATACGTTGGTGTATCGGAGTGTAGTAAAAGCCACGAGGGAGCTATTATTAATAGTCGTCCGCCTCAGTCGTGAAAAGGTGGAAAAAGAAATCGCGCAGAGACGGTGTGATGCGGGACAGGAGGAAGGTGACGGGGAGGAGGCGCCTCGAAAGAGCTACGGGATAATTTAAAGGGGGATCTGATCTGTGCAACCTTCCCTTGCTATTAATAGCACACATTGTGACCTATCTGCCTCGAAATATATATTATCATTCAAAGAACGCAATCTTCCCTTGCTATGATATACCTGGTACACATCACGTATGAGCTATTTTCCTCGAAAGAGCTACGAGATCGTACAAACGGGGACCTGATCTGTGCAACCTCCCTTGCTATGATATACACAGTATGAGCTATCTTCCTCCAAAGATCTAGATCATTCAAAGGGGATCCGATTTGTGCAATCTTCCCTTGCTATGATATACTGTACACATTAAGAGTTATCTGCCTCCAGAAATCGAGATAATTCTAATGGGGATCTGATCTGTGCAGCCTTCCCTTGCTACGAAATACACAGCATGAGCTCGTATGTGCCTCGAGAAATCTTGACCATTCTAATGGGGATCTGATATGTGCAACTTTACCTTGCTTCACGTACACATTGTGAGCAGACACGGACGCTATCATTGCCTCGGCGAACCCTGGAGACTACGGTGACCGAATCACGGTGGCCATGAACATCGAGATTACCGCTGATGCCGAATCGACCACTAGGGCTGCGGCCGTCCGTGATGCCGGTGCCAAGGTGAGCCAGCCGCGCTGCTGCCTCGCTTTGAGCCATTTTCAGTGACGCACCTGCTGTCGTCCGTACCACTGCTCTTGTCGGTGATGTTGTCTCGCGAGGGTTATTCTTCCGCGGATGCGCTGGGTTGGAGTTGGATTGGGGTTGGGTTTGGTTGGGTTATTTAGTCAAGTTTTTCATAAGAATAAGAACTTGAGCCTGACCCAAGGCGCTAAGGTGAGCCGCGCTGCTGTCGCGCTCTGAGCTCTTTTCAGTGACGTCATTGCTGTCGTAGATACCACTGCTGCTGCTGTCGGCGAAGTTGCCCCGGGGGAGATTATTCTTCCGCGGATAAGTTGGGTTGGGTTGGGTTGCGTTGGTGTTAAGAACTTGAGCCTGGCCCAGAATAAGAAAGTAAATAGTTTCTTGAGTGGTTTCGCGTGATGTATCACGGCCGTCTTGCCTTTGTCCCCCGCGGTTACATATACTTCGAAGTATATATATACTAAGAGTTGTGCTACATTGAATCCGACACGTACGGTAACAACCAGTTCATGCATTCACATGACATATCATGTCACCGGTCGTCTTTGTAGCTATCGCCCTTAGGAAGCTGTCCTGCATCGAATCCGACACTTTGCCCCTTTAGGGGCTGTGCTACATCGAATCCGACAAACGTCTTGCACACCATAATAAATCATGGCATACTGTACCACGGCCGTCTCCTATTTTGTCCTTCGCTTCCCTTAGGTGCTGTGCTACATCGAGTCCGACAAGTACGGGAACGACCTAGCTTTGCTGGAAGAAGTCGTGACGACCTTCACATACTTCCCACTCAACGAGATCTGCGCCGGATTCTTCTTTGGGTCTTTCAACATCCTGATGGCCCTCGAGGATATGCCTGCCTTGCAATCGCTCTACCTCAAGACGCAGGTGCACCGTCCGCCGATTTTATTTCCAAGAGATTTTGTTGGTTAGAAGAGACTATTCATGCTCGCCAAACTAAGGCAGTCAACGGCTGACGACTCATTTTTGTTTTTTGTTCATTCCTTTTATTATCTTCGTCCTTCTTTCCTCTCTTCTCCCTATGTAGTCGTAACTCAGATCTGGGGTCACAAGGTGGGCTCCTCTCCCTCCTTCCCCACTACGGTTCGTGTCTTGCATTTTTATCGCGAGAAGACTTCAGCCCTTTCTTCCCTCGTCGACTCACATCGACTTGTGCCAATCTAGGGCTCAATTGAGTGCTTTAGCAGACTATCGATAGCGGGAATGGGCTTTCCTGCTAATCGCTCTATACCTTCAAGCACCTATGTACATGACCGAAATCATTACAGTGCATACTCCGACGTAAAAGAGCGCCCGAGTTATAAGAGCGTTCGGGAGTCAAAGCGGTCAAATAGGCGTGTCCCACTTACACTAAAACCTACCGGTATATATTTCCCGCTACAGATAAGAGCGTTGCGTAGCTAAGAGCGCCTATTTTGGCTTTGGGTCACGGGGAGGTCTTAACTCAGGGTACCCACTGTATAGGAATTTGTTGGTTATACCAGGCTGGACAACTCAGTCAGCGGCTGACTCTAAATTCTACGCAATGAGCCGCTGACAAAATATTCTAGCGGGATAATAGCAGGTACCAGGTCGCAGGCAGGTCCTTCTAACCAATAGGGCTCTCCCCTTTGCCCTCCCCTCCCCTCCCACCTCCTCTCCTCCCACCCCCTCCCAACCCCCCACCAGAAAACGTTCCTCCAAGCAACCGTAGTGTTCGCCCCCGAAGTTATCGACGACGAAGACGACCTGAGCTTCAGCTTCAGCTTTAGCTTCGGGCTCGAGGACGACTACCCCACCGACAACTGGGACAGCGACACCGACTTCTTCTTCCCTTGGGAGGACGTCATGGTCCAGACGGACCTCATCGCGCTCGCCGAGTCCCTCACCATGGGGCTGGATGCCGGCTCGACGACGGGGGAAATTATCGTCGTGGAAGCCATCATGGGAGATGAGATTGTGCCCGTGTCCGGCGGACCCCCAGAGCACACTGCCGCTGTGGTCCTCGGCTACCCCGGAACTCCTGAGGTGAGAGGCGTGACGCATGCTACGATAGAGGTGCACCATGTTTTTTCTGAACTCCTCACTTACGGAGCGTCATACCTCACCGAAAAAAATGATTTTAGAGGAAAATAAAGTGCTACGAACCGGTTGCGAAATATCCTGACCGACGTATATATCTGAAACATTATTCGTCACAAGAATGAAAGTCCGACGAATTTGGGTTAAGGAGCCCGATCGTTCAGAAGCCGATCCAGCCAAAAATTGCTACCTCTACCGTAGCACGCGTCGCGTTCCTACTAACGTATGGTATGGTATTATATGATAGGGCATGCCTTTTATAGCATTTTGTGGCGAAACATATCATTAGTTTTTACTACTGGGGCTCCTTAACACTTTCAGAACTGCAAAACTTGTCCCACACTAATTCCAAGTAGTTTGTCCCCAAATTCGTGGGACCAGTTCTTTAAGGGGTTAACCGAGGGATTTTACCCAATAAGGCGTACCAGGTATGCCTTGTAAGGCGTATGGCTTATTCTTGGAACAACCATTTTGTGTTTTAAAATTAGGCATGCCTTATTCGTTGTATGCCAATTAATAGGCCGTCGGGTTGCACTTTCATTTTTGATCAACAGTACTGATGACTTACTAATAGTACTAATAACTTACTAATAGTATGACTCACTATTAGTGCTAATGCATTACTATTAGTACCAATGCCTTACGCATAGTACTAATGACTCACTAATAGTACTAATGACATACTCATAGTACTAGTGACTTACTAATAGTACTAATGACTTACTAAAAGTACTAATGACTTGCTCATAGTACTATTAATACTGACTGTTCCTTCCTTCTTCATTACGTACTCTTATTTCCTATTCTAAATCATAACTCGAATCATGCTCTCGCCGCCCGCCGATTCAGGAGGTGATGTTCGATCTCTTCGCAAAGGACTGGGGCTACGGGTACGTCACCGACTTCACGGACTTCGAGTCCCTCGCTACGCAATGGGACGCCATCGTCAAGGCCGCCGCTGACACCGAGGCATTTGTTGTTTAAAGACACCCACGTCCTCTCGAATCCTCCGTATTTCTCCCACAACCCCTCTCTGTTGTCTGGCTTTGGATTAGTTGTAACATTTGCTTCTCTGGCTCTGGATTGATTGGGAACTCTTTGTTTTTCAGCTTCGAATTAGTTGGAAAAGCACAATGTTGGGAGGCGGGGGGGGGTTGTATCCCATTTCATAAGTGAAATTCACGCCAATTCGTGTGAACGCCGGCGGGGGTCTAAAGGGGACTGGAAGCTTAAAGGGTGCTTTCGGCAGATGGTGTATGGTCCAAAGCTACACGTTGGAATCGTGCACTGCACCTCGAGACAACGAGAGCACTGTCTAGAGCAGTCGCAAGCCCCTTCGTGCTTGCACTCTCTAGTTGTAAGCCTATTCGTGCTTGCATTCACTAGTGGCAAAAACCCATTCGAGCTTGCACCCCCCCCTTCTTCTCGGGCTGTTGCGGTATATGCATCACCTTCACAGCCACAGTCAACGTATCGTGCGTTATCGTGCTTTGGAGCAGAGGTGTATTGCAAACATACTGGAGACCGGTCTTGTTGGTCACGTCAAGGACGTGTCAAGGACGCGTCAAAGACGCGTCACAGGTTTATTTTGTCCTTAGCATACTAGTTTTAGTGTAGGGAGCGGTCAGTCTAGGGGGTCCTAGCGGTCAAGCCTCTTTTGGCCATAACATACTAGTTTTAGTGTAGGGAGCGGTCAGTCAAGCGGTCAAACCGCGATCTCTTACGTACAACTCTGTCCGATAATATAGTAACCGTTTGATGTTCACATCAGACCCCCAACTGGTCTCATATTCAGTTTCCAAACGGGGATAATATTCATCCGGTAGGCCAGAGTGATACCGGTAGCATCTTATTAGGTGTGCCGTAGGTATAGGCACCATGGCAAAAATAAGACGTCAACACGGTAGGGGTCCTTTGCACGTTTTTTTATCGATATGCTGCAAATGGCGAAGAAGCACAAACGCTGAAGGGAAAAACTTACGCTTGCGAGTCCGCTTGCGAGTTCGCTTGCGGGTTCGCTTGCAAGTTCACTCGCGAGCTCTGATGTTGCAAGACGCAGTCTTGGCTTTTGTGTTGGCTCGTGTGTCGGCGTCTCGGAGGGGTTTAAGAAGACACAACAACGAGGGGGATGACGAATTCGGCGTTGGGGGATAAGGGGGGGATATGGAATGCTTCAGAAGCAGGGAAATTTTGTAGTTTGGCCACAGTAAAGTTGCGTGCATTTGATGCACGACTCGTGTGCCATGCCATGCGATGCGATAGTGTAGGTATAGTGTTATTACCTGCGCTCACCTTCGGTGGCCAGGCAGGGCCTTGCCGTGCGCGAGCTGTGCGGGGTGCCGTTGTCTGGAGACGTTGCGGGTAGAGAGATCGTGGTATTGTCTTTTGTAGCCGCCTGCTGTTGGAGATGGCAGCAGCGTTATTTATTTCCGCTTCTTTCGAGCGGGAACGGTTTTACTCCCCTTCCTTTGGAACCCATGTACCCCATAACACACGTGTAATATGGTCACACCCCTTCGGACGCGTTTTCCAAGCTGATTATCTCCACAGGGGGAAGAGCGCCAACTCTAATACTGCCGAGCGATTCGTTGTCCACGGAAACATCCCGACGAGATATTTCCAAAGCGACCCTTCTCGTTGTGTGTGCCACCCCTTGTCTCGGAGATGACCGTCTCAGCAACTCGTCCCGGCGGTGTGCTATCGCTAGCGTGTTGTGTGTTGTACGGTTTTAGCCGCCAAAACGGCCGGTTTGTGACAAAGTGCAGCGGTATGAGTATGAGGAGTGTGTTGCTGCGCGCGCTTCGTGTACCCCCTCGCCGTTTAGATCCGGACACGCTTTTGGTGGGACCCAGTACGTACGTAGCCCGGGCTGCTTCCTTTTTTGTGTGGCCGCGTTGTTGCCGTATTATGTTATCGTTTTTTTGTTTTGTTTTTTCGTCGCTTTTCCCCTCCGTACCACGGGAAGAACACAAAGGTGTGTTCGGCTGTGGCAAGCGGTACGTAGCTTTTTGTTCATGGTGGCCCTCCAAGTGTTTTGCTATCGTAGGTGTTCGGTTATGTGGGTCACCTTATATATGTTGCCAAATATATATTATGATACCTGTCGATCCCACATAATTACCGGTCGACAACAAATAGTGTCGATTTCGTGTGTCGGTTGTGTGGGTTCCCTCAAGTTTTTTGCCCGATGTTCATTTGTTTTTTGGCACCTTCCCCCGCCTTTAAGGCGAGACTCGTCGTGATCGCTCCCTCGCTCTCTCGGCCCGTTACATTTTTCCTCGGGTGTGTTTTTTGTCTTTGTATTGTGCTAACTGTTTTTGGTGTTGATCGGATCGATATCTTGAACTTGCGCGCGCGGAGAGGGCGTAGAGCGGCGTCGTGAAAAACAAACACGCACCAGGGGGGCACGGTTGGTTGGTTGCACTGTTATAATACCCGACCCCGTGTTCTTTCATCGCTCGCACGCCAAACGGCAGTGTCGCGCGTTTCAGCGCGTTAGGGGGAAACCCATCGTGATTTCACGAACAGGTTCGAGTCCTGCCGACGACGCCAAATGTGAATGGAGTTAGCTCCTGGGCTCTCGGGGTAAAAAATCGAGAGATTACCCAGCCCAGGGTAAATCCTTACAACATTAGGGTGTCAGAGGCTCTACCATAATATGCGACTCCGAGACCTTTCGACGCTCGTACGCCAACCAAACAGTGTCTGTAGGCCTTTTTTTGCATGTGTTAAGGGTGTTAGCTTACGAGTACCAGGAAGTTCATTTTTCTGTAAGTACACACAGCGTTCGGATTTGTCTTAACGTTGCGTGTGTAGGAGTGCTTTGTCTCGCTATACCAGGTACACGGTAATTCACCCTGTTAGGGAAGCACGATGAAAAAGGAGCAAGCGAGAGAAGGGTGGCATTCAGCTCAAACCCGCGTACTTTAAGCTTGGTCTCAGTAGTGCTGTATCGGTTTTATAAGATAATGTAGGCTCGTGACATGTACCCGTACGTAGCAGTCCTGGTGTGTTTTCGGTGCTTGTTCGTAGCGGTGGTGCTGGTATGTATCGTTGCTTGAATGTAGCAGCCCTGGTGCTTGTCGTTGCTTTGGCCGCACGGTAGTAGTGCTGGTTGGTGTGTTTTTGTTGCTCGGCCGTAGTTCGTAGTGATGGTGTCTGTTCTCGCTTGGCCGTAGTACTAATACTAATAGTAGCAGTAGTGTTGGTTGGTGTGTTCCGTGGTATGTAGTTGCTTGACCGAGCGACGGTACTGTAATTGCAAGTAAAATCAAGCAAACCTCAAAGGTTTGGCGGGGGGGGGACCGAAGCCTCGACTATTGCGCTGGACCTCCCTGTCTGTGTTTTCATTCATACCGAGGTGCACTATTTTCAAGGCGCGCGAGGGACAAATGATTTACCGGGTATTTTGTTTTTGCTATTATAGCGGGCATGTTTCTCGTGTCCTTCCAAGCTCTTACGGTGGTATCAGTACAGCCTAGTGTCTGTATCACGTGACAAGCGCGTTTGAGTGGGCCCATTGCCATTCCGCTCGTATATGTACAGCCTAGTCTGTATCGTGGCAAGCGCGTTTGAGTGGGCCCATTGCCATCCCGCTCGTGAGTGTTGGGTGTGTCGTTTTTTTTTCTGTAGTAGGCGGTAAGGGTATGCCGTCAGTCACCATATATAGTTATTAAATAAGGGTCTCATCTCCCGTGTAACGGTAAAATCCCCAAAACAATCTTGATTCTGTTCTCTCTTTTCTTGTTGTTCCTCTTGTGGCGTCTGGGCCATTCTTGGATATCCTAGCAGGTTTCCTACTGATATGTAGGCTTCTTTGCGTGCCTCACTCTTCTTCATCCTCTGAGGACGCTTGCTACGGTAGAGGTGGGCACCATGTTACAGATTTTTCGGAGGCTCATCACTTGAGGCGCTCTAAACTCATAGTAAGTAATCGATACTAACAGTAAGTCAAAATCGGATTTTGGAGGGAAATAAAAGTGCTACCCGATGAACAATACCATGATCTAATTGTAAAATGAAAATTTCTGCAACACAAGAACGATATTTCGACGGTTTTGGGGTTAAGGAGCCCCGTCATTCAGAAAACTTTTCAGCCAAAAAAGCCAAAAAAAAAGGTATACCTCTACCTCTATCGTAGCACGAGTCTAAGATTCGTTTGTGCTCTTGTTCTTCATGTCGTTGTTCTTGTTCGCGATCTTGTTGTTTCTGTTTTATCTTCTTCCGTCTTGTTTCGTATTCTTGTCTTTCAGCTTTGGCACGCAATTGTTTCAGTGACATATCACAGTATGCGTTTGTTTCCGGTACCCCCTAAGAATACTTCTTCTTCTTCTGTTGTTGCACAGGAGCGCAATCATTCACACGTAGGACAGATCATCTACAGATAGATCAGATAGATCATATAGATCCTGAGCTGCCGTTATGAGATGTCGTGCAGAATATGTATAGTACAGATCCAACCCAGGAAACATGTCCTAGATCACGCAGGTTATACGGCTCCCACCCGGCAACTTGAGTTAGACCATGACAACGCGTGCTACAATAGAGGTAGCACTTTTTGGATGAAATGGTTTCTGAATTATATAGCTCCTTAACCCAAAATCGTCTGACTTTCATTCTTACGTAGCCATCTTTTTGGTTGTAAAACTCAGTCCATGGGATTGTTGATCGGGCAGCACCTTCCCTCCCCTCCAAAATCAGTTTATATTTGAGTTTTAGAGCTCATCAAGTGACCACCCTCAGAAAAAAAGACGGCGCACCTCTACCGTAGCATGAATCATACAGACCAGGAGTATATCTGCCCTGAAAGGTCTACTGCTTATAGATCATAAAGTGGGAATCGAGGATCTGCCCAGTGTGAGCAATGGTTGCAGTGATATCGTCCGCTTTATGTCTTCCTATGCGCGCGTGGGTAAGAGTTACGTATATAGCTTCATCTTGGGGAAACAAGTAATCCACAGCACAACACCTACACCCCATACCCCTGTGCTCGCGGCAGGAGCCCGGGGCCAGCACCGCTGTAACACCCGGCTCAGCAGATAGACCCAGATCAACAACGAAGAGACAAAGTGATATTATTACGTCACAGTTGGTGACGTCCCCAAGTATCTACGGCGGTTACATGTAATGGTTCAAGTCGAATATGCATGCCTACGCATCAGTAGTAAACCCGTGGGAAGGCCAGTGGGTTGTCCGCAGAAGCAACACGCTGTTGAATATATTTTGACAATGCACGTCCCTTGTCCAACCGTGCCAAGCTCATAAAAAAAATTACGCTGGGGAACAGTGCGGCAGTACCGTTAATTGCCGCTGCATTCCAGTGCATTTTTTTTCAAGTGTAAGTTATTTCAAAAACGTCAGCTGTGAGTTCTACTGATTGAGCGATTGATACCCAACTTTGCAAGCTGCGCGTTACATCGGGCGCGCTTGTTCTGGTTTTGAGGAAGAGTGAATGTTGGAGGGTCTGTATAGCACATGTCCAACCCAGGCAGCATATGCTAGATCATGCAGATCATACGGCTCCCACCCGGCAACATGATCTAGATAATATCTGGTACAGATCAGGAGGCTATCTGTCCTGAAAGATCTCCAGTAGATCATGAAGTGAGGATCGATGATCTGGCTCATGTGTGGAAACTTTGTGCTCGATCCGAACATCTGGCAAAAAACACTATATATATTAATAGCACTTTTAAACGCTGGGCTGTTCTTTTTTTTTCATCCAATATATTATCTCGGCCCTCCCTTTCTCTCTCCCTCTTAGTCGTAACTCAGATCCGGGGTCACAGCAGGCCCTCCTCCCCTCTCCCCACTACGGTTCGTGTCTTGCACTTTGGTCGCGAGAAGACTTCAGTCCTTTCTTCCCTCGTCGTCTCGCGTCGAATTGCGCCTACCCACGCTATGCGCTCTCAGCAGATGATATATATACATTTTGCAAATTAACTCGAAATCTCACCGGGCACAAAACCATAACCTGACGCGGACAGCTGATAGCATGCATTATCCTTGTTGCACTGAGCCTTCGCTTCGGACTGTTGCAACGACGATAAGCCGGTTCGAGATTTCATGCTCTGGTATTTTTTTTGTAGTACACCAGTAGTAGTCCCTCTATAGTTCCGGTTGAGTGCCGGCTGCCCGCTATAGTGCCTGTGAAACCGCTTGACACAGATGGGGTTAAGCAGTGTGGCAGTGTGCAGAGTAGTGCCGGTTGCCGCTACAATGCCGGTATTGTTGGCTGGCACTACAGTCTAACAGGACCATTACGGTAGTCTTTGTTTCCTGTTTCTTCGTCTTTTTTTGCGATAGACACACCCTACACATTATCGGGTGGCAAAACACAGTAATCATCAAGTCTCACAATGATTGCAAATCTGCCTCTGACGACAAGAAAATAACAGTAGCAGCAAAAGGGATCAAACTGCCCAAACACGCTCACAGCTAGCTGACCAAACATGGGTCCGAGAAAGGTTCACCCCATCCGCTCATCAGATGGTTGTGCACGGAGTGCCGCGACAATGGTTGCAATCTACTCGAGCCGTGCGGTTGAAAACCGAGCACGGCGTACGGGTGCAATCTACAAACAACACGCGATAAGTTCTTGTAAATTTGCAGAGCTGTTCGTGGGTCACGATCCGACCCGCGGGTTTGGGTCAGGATTTGTTTTAAACTTCACGGGCCAAGTCCGGTCGGGTTGGGCCGGGTCAGGAGATTTTGAAACTGTCCCTGGTTGGGTCGGATCACCCCAACCCGACCCGATCTGACCTTACCCGCGAGGTTTCACCCGACCCGCCAACAGCCCTGGAAATTTACGGCGTTTCACAAGAAAGTAGGCCCAATTCGAAAGGGAGGGAGGTCAATCACGTCAGACCCACAAAGTTAACTGCAAGGTGCGAAAAGGTTGTGTATACGCTTTTCACCAGACAGGCACAACAAAACACGTAACAACAGCATCATCAACATCACCAACACTACCACTAGAAACAGCAACATCAAACAAAAACAACAAACAACAAACACGACATCCTCATCACCACCACCACCAACAACAACAAAGACAACGACAACGGTTATCCACCGGTTTAGCATTTTCCCCTCCGCGCCTGCGAAACACTTCACTGACCCCTTTCGAGTTGCATCCACGTTTTTGAGGAAACCCTACTTGGAACTACGTAGAGTGGAGCAGTTTCGCAGTATGGTACAGGACACCTGATAAGAAACAGGAAAGCTGGTTCAGGCCGGGTTTCTTATTTGAGAATAGGTGCGTACACTAACATCAGTACAATAACTCCCGAACCTCACATTTTCGTGTAGATCTCAGCCTGCCTTTTTCATTGCTCGCTCATTCTTATTAGGTGTCCTGTATTGTCCTGTACTACCGCACCTCTACTAAACGGGTTAAACTCGCCACACGTATTTCGACATCTAACCGTCTTGTGTGTCGATTTAGCTTGGTTGTAGAACAAACACAACGGCAACACAACGGTAACACAACGGTAACACAACGGTAACACAACGGTAACACAACGGTAACACAACGGTAACACAACGGTAACATAACGGTGACAAAAAGGTGCTCTGGCGTGGCGTACCGTTGCGGGGGTATGTGGACCTAACCTGCCCCGATCCTCCCGCTGGAGTGGAGTATCAATTGCGGTGCGGATTGCTACACGGGGAGAGTAGCTCTCCGGAAAGCGTGGGAATTGCGCAAAACCACGTGGAATCGCGCAAAACCACGTGGGAATTACACAAAACCACATGGAAATTGAGCGAAACCACGAGGGAAGTGCACAAAACCACGTGGGAATTGAGCGAAACCACAGATCAGGTCAAATATTTGTTGTGTTCATATGAACACTTCAAGTACACAGTCAAGGCCACCGCGGCTATCCCCATCACCGCCTCCGCCGCCTTAAGCGTCCACAGCTCTCGTTTGTTGGTCTCTTGTCCCCGGTTCAACCTGTCCAAGAAACATCCGTGCACATATAGCACATACAATTATAGACCCAATTTTTAATACAGCATATAGGCTAAATCATACAGATCATAAATATATCTGCCCTGAAAGAGTTAGATCAGTATGTGGGGATGTGATCTAGATGGTCTGTCCACTGTGTGCAATATAGAAGGTTCGCTCGTGTCCCTCATCGGTGATACGTAACGCCAAAGCTGGCGAAACAATACATTATGTTCGTTACAAGGAACTACTCGTTGGGCGGACAAAACTTCATTTAATGTTACTACTATACTACTACTTCGTATACTACTACTAGTACTAGTACTAGTACTAGTACTAGTACTAGTACTAGTACTAGTACTACTACTACTACTACTACTACTACTACTACTACTACTGCTGCTACTACTACTACTGCTACTACTACTACTGCTGCTACTACTGCTACTGCTACTTCTACTGGTAATACTCTTACTCTTACTCTTACTACTACTGCTACTTTTACTACTATTACTACTACTACTGCTGCTGCTGCTGCTACTACTATCACTACTACTATTATTACTAGTACTACTTTACCGACCATCTCAGAAGAAAGAGCCCCTCAATAAACCATCCTGAAAATTCCGAGGAAACAGAAATTGTGGAGAACTTATACTACGGTTAGTGTAGAACAGAGAGAAGTACTCACCAGCGTCTCACGACAGCGCGGGGGTTTCCTATGCTTTCTTTAGCCTTCGATACATCATCGCACCCTGTAGTTGACAGTATTTCTCCCGTGGCTCCATCGAAGATCACCAGCACCGGGATATCTCGCACCTGGACAGCCATGGAGTAAGGCGTCAATGCCATATATAACGGGGATTTTCACGATGCGTTTTTCTTGCGATGCTGTACAGCGCGGTTGATGTGTGGTGTAACCGAACTATCTGGCACACCGCATCGTCGAACCGCGACGCATCGTAGGATTTAGATAAAGAGGGATCTGAACCGCAGTGCACGATATAAAAAAAAACACAATCCGCAGAACAACGCACCGTACAATTATCAACAAATAAATCCGCACCGCACCGCAACGCACCGCACCGCACCGCAACACCACTCCCCGCAACGCCCCGCAACCACCCGCAACACCCCGCACAATTCTGCGACTAGAGACACTGCACCGCCGTTCGGTGTTACACCGCGATCATACTTGATACTGAAATATAAGACGGTGGCAGGGTTCTCATGGGTCGTTTGCTGATAACGTTTGATGACAACAGTACAACAGGCGTTGAAGAAGCGCGTTGATCTCGCGGGCGTGTTGCATAGCCTTGCGTACTGCATGCGTGTACGCTGTATTGTAGCTTTAATACCAGCACCTTCATGTATTATTTACTGGTTTATGTACGACGCACTCTTTTGCAGCTCTGAAGCACTAATGTTATAATACGTACTGAGATTGACTACCAACAGCAATTAAAAGCAATGGTGCGAGTTCGACGCTGCGGATACGACCGTATACTGTAATCAAGATGATGCACCCCCTCAGAAGAATTTCCATTCTTCACACCGGGGAGAGTGCAAACATAACATAATGCTAATAGTACCGAGCGATCTATCTATGGAACGATCTCGATGAGATCTTGCCAAAGCCACCACTTCGTTTGGGACTTTGGGAGAAATTCCGCTTAAAGGTTCGAAGCCATACCCGGTATGCACCACCACCTGCATTGGAAAGTTCTCGCAAACATAACGAAAAACTTATGACAGCAGGAAGTCTTATTTTAAGTTCCCCGCGAGATACAGTCGTCGTTGAAAAGGTGTAAAAACAAACAATTCAAAATATTTAAGATCGCGTTCCTATTAGCATCGGTCTGACCATCCTAGGGTGAATTGTTGATTATCTTGCGTGTTACGCGGTACGTGCGTGGACAGGAACAGATCAAGCCGGTGTGTCGTCCTTGAATATCGCAAGCAACGCTAGAGCCAGCAAGCAGTGTTTCGCAGCATGAGGGCCAAGTACCCCAGCAAAAAACGCCTGACCCGATTGAAAACTAAACGTTTGGCGTGTGCCTTGCATTTTTATCTCGAGAAGAGTTCAGCCCTTTCCTCTCTCGGCGACCCGCGTCGATGCAATACCCCGAATATGCGTGTATACGAAGATGGATAAGACACCGGTCTCACCTTGCAAATTCCTACTAACTTGGACGTCGCTGCAGTCTCTTTGTACGGAACAGCCAACCTGCATCATCGCACACAGAGGAATGCGAAAAAAGAGGCATGTTGTTCTTTCGTCACCACATCGAATTTATCATGTCTAGCCCCGCCGCAGGGCATGTTTGGTAACGTATTATTGCGGGCGAATGGAAGTTTCTAATTTTCAAGGCACCCTAAGATAGGGGGACCCCTTTCGAGATGGCTCAAGCGACGACACATGTTACCTTAAGGTGGGGCTGCACCATGTTACAGAATTTCCTGAGGTTATGATGATACTCATTTAAGGAGCTCTATACTGTTACTAAGTCAGTAGTATGTCACCCGAAAACGTCCTTAAGAAAAAGTGTACGCTTAACCCGATGGGCGATCAATCCCATCGATGGTCTAGGTTCCTATCTAAAAAGGTTTGTAGAAACAAACGATAATGTGAATTTCCCCAGTTAAGAAGCGACATCAGTCGGAAATATGTTGGCCTAATATGGCCTAAAAAAACGGCCCCTATCGTAGCACCCATCCGACCGACCGACCGACCGACCGACCGACCGAAACGACCGAACGATCGACCGACCGATCGACCGACCGACCGACATACCGACCGAACCGACCGACCGACAGACAGACAGACAGACATGCCGACTGACCGGGATCTACGATCAATCTCAATGATTCATTTCCATCAGCACAATGATATGTTTTGCTACCATTGCACGAAAGCGCACAAAATGACGACAGTTACAAAATATCCAGTCGCGTGAGTTCCTAGCGACCGACCGGTCGACAGACAGACCGACCGAACGACCGACCGGAAGCTACGATAAATCTCAATGATTCATTTCCACCAGCACAATAATCTGTCTTTCTATGATACTATTTCACGAATGCGCACAAGTTGACGACAATTACAAAATACCCTGCTGCGCGAGTCCCTATTATGTAGCGACAGCTATCGTGCATTGTCTGATTCGGTCATCAATAGGTTATGTTGGGTCGTGTTCGGGAATACTCGCAGCATAAGTCGGTCTGCGTTCATGGATGATGTCATGGTGTCGCTGACAGCGCACAGTATGTTCACACATCGGACAGTTCATGATCTAGATCCTCTACGGATAGATCAACATATAGATCATCTAGATTCCAACCTGCCGACATGAATTGTTGTGCGCATGAGAAATGTCGCGTACCGTACTTCTTGCATAAAGGTCCTCGCGAAAGCAGTCAATAGCAGCAAGTCAGCAAATGATCATTCGTTGTGGACCGGCCATCAGTTAAACCACTACGTACTAACTGTGCCTGCTTGTATGCTCACCAAGGCATGTTGTTTAGGCAGTCCCGGAATGCTTCGCCGTTCCTATCGCTGCTGACGAACACAATCTGCCCACGCGCGGAACAAGAGACCAGGATCAGACCAATCAAGGGTGCACACGCAATTTTCGGAAGAAAACCGTATTCGCAGTTAACCTGAGAGGATGCAGCTTGCGTCAAACTGTACCAGGTATACTCGTACTGAAGAATGATCCCGCAAATCTACTATATTTCTGCTGTACCCCTTTTTGACTAGCATTTCCCTCCATTTGACCGAAAACATACCCCTTTCTGACCACTCTCGACAGCTTCGCAGTCCCACCGTGAATTTTTTCTAGACAGGCCCACAGCGAAACATCGGTTCGGTCGTGCATCTGCTCTCGGTTCTGTCCAGAACAGATTTACGGCGGAACTTCGAACCTGTCTAGAGTGTTCTAAAAGGGCCCCTTTGACCTATAAAAAAAAATTAACGAAAGGTGTTGCACGAGTTTTTTTGCAAGGTGGCGTTGCAATCAGAGGCACCCGGGATCGATCTAGACTGGACGAGAACTACGAGTATCATAGCAGGCGTTCTTGTGTTTGCTAACCCCAACCTTAGACCGATGCTAGTGGGAAAACGATGTTTCACAGTTTAGCTTCAAAACGACTGTTTTCAACTAGAGCCTGAAGGCATTCTCGCACCGCTGCTGTGGGGAAAAAAAGGGAAAATGTATTTGACTTTGTTTTTTCTCACGCGGCTGCACGCGGTGCGCTTTGTCTTTTTCTTGTTGTAAATTGTCAACACGCTGATAAAAAAATCAGCTCATGCGAAGATAGACCTTCGATGTCGACATCGACTCAACCCACGGTCCACCCGTCCGATATCGGGCAGGCCTAACGAATGTAGATGGCGGCCTCGAAGATATCAGGTGGATCCGAGGTCTAGGGGGCGAGGGCTTGCTGGCGGCGTCCTACAGTACGCTCTTCTCCCAAACCTGAAAAAAAACCTTTTTTTCGCCATTCGAGAGGGATCGAGAATGTTCGTCGTCTGTTTTCTACACACCAGCAGCAATTGTTTTTATCAATCGTCTTCCCAGTGCTCGCCACATATCACCGGCCATTGTGTAGACACTGTGACCCTAGGGTGGGTCGGAGCCCCTAACGAGCGAGCCCCATTCAGAGTTCATGGCGCAGTCGGGTGTTTTGTCGATCGATGTCTGTCGAGGACTCGGGATCTCGCTGCCTCAACATAAGCATTTCGTTGAGTTTGTCGCCGATCTTTACCCAACACCATCCCATAATTTGTTTTTCGTTTTTTTTTTCCAAAGTTTGGAGCTTTGTTTTTGAAGAATCGTGCTCATAGCAAGCGGTACTGATTTATTCCGGCGGGTTTATGTTTGAAACTCAGTTTTTTTAATAGAGAAGTCGAGTCCCCATTGTGGTAACGGAAACGTCGCGTCCCCATTGTCATCAGTCTCACCTCCAAAGTATTTTTATTCCATTTGCGACAGGCGTTGTAGAACACGGCCAGGTCCGCGGCAAAATCTCGACACGGGGTCCACCAGTGGGCCGAAAAAAGCACTCCCACCGCTTCCTTCCCTTTCAGGGCAGTCGCCGTTGCCTGACACATTTGACACAACATACATACATGACATATTCATACATACATGATTCGACGAGAGTTGACGAGGGAAGAAAGTGCTGGAATCTTCTCGCGATAAAAATGCAAAGCAAGAACCGTAGTGGGGGGGGAGGGAGAGGAGCCTACTTTGTGACCCCGGATCTGAGTTACGACTAGGGAGGGAGAAAGACGGAAGTGCGAAGATAATGAATGGGATAGAAAAAAAAATGGCATAAGCATACATGTTGTTTTGGGTCTACCGGCAGCGACGGTTACAAGTGTGTGCGAGACAGAAACGATCTACTACATCTGCCGACGACGCCAATGTCGTATAAACGAAGAGTACTAATGTTGGCAACAAACGCTTCTGGGAATTTTAGCCGTCTAACCTCCGATTCTACCACAAGAGGTGTAGGGAGTGCAGTCACCTTGAGAGGCATTGTGACGAATCTGTGTTTCTATGGGGTATCGGGCAAGCATGGACCCTACTCCTTCTTCTCGTAAGTGGCCCTCTATTGACCCTCTATCTGTGCTCCTGCTGGATAATAACAAGCATGCCAGGTACAAAAAATCGCCTACACGACGACACAACCCTGTCGAGCTATGCGAGCCGAATTGACGAGCAATACACACAACGTGTCGATCATGATGTGAGGTTTTGAGGGGTCCTATATACATAACAATGCTATCATTCAGTGTGTAGCATGATGATGATGATGGCGATGATGATGATGATGTCCTCACATTATAGCCCGTTTCCCTGAGATCTCGCCGATGGTCACAAAACAGACTGAAAGCCGACCCGACGGAAGAAATTAATACCAAATAATACGAGCACCGCAGTACTAGCACCAGTACGCAAATGAGCCGTACTATGGCAATATAAACCTATGTCATACGACGGCCGCTCACACCAGGCAAACAGCTAAATAACGAAGAAAAAAACCCAGGGAAATGAAGCAGAGAAGCCTACGAATATTGAAAACTCGCACTAAGGAAACTAAATACAGCAGGTAGTCCCTTTTTAAGGAGTCCCTCGATGAGGTATATAAGGGAGTTAGCCGGCGTGCGGAGCGACCGTAACGAATGAATAAGCCAACAAAAGAGCACTCCGACAGCACAGCGAAGAGGCTATGGAAGAGGTGATGGCGGTCGCGCAGCAAGCAATTCCAGCTAGGAGAGGAGGGGGACCACCCACCAGGGCCACACGGGACGGTAGGGAAGGGCGAGTGATATGAAGAATTTTACCACGGGTTGGTGAAGGAGACCACCTTCGTGCGCGTGACCTGCTCCTGCAATGTGCATCGCTGTTGTTCACTAGGCTCGGTTGAAGACGCAATCCCCCGAGGCAGGGCTAACGGAGCACGCACACTTACATACCAGGTCACGTGCCCGAATCCGGCCCTACATGCTGTACGCCAAGAGATGGATCTACACACCCTTCTTCACTGATCTATGGTCTCGGCGGAGACGTGGACACGGCAGAGGAGAGAGTCACATATACCAGGGTCACCGTAGCTAAGGTCCACCTCTGCATGAGGTCCACCAACCCAACCGGAACAGTAGATTTATCGTGGAGTGCAACCGAGAGTTGAGAGGATCACGAGCAGCCAGCGCAAGGAGGGGGGCCGATACGAGTACGGGGTGAAATCCCAGGCCTGGGGTTAGTGCGTCATCCTCGCCAGCAGGTCGGGGGAGGGCGGGTGCGGGGTAGAGGGAGCGAACTTAGCAGAGAGAGGGGAGATAGCGAGGGTAGCGGAAAAGCGAAAACCAAAGGGACGCGTGCTAGTCTAGTGGTGGAGGGGAGAGAGGAGGGAGAGTGAAGAGCCAAACAAGCGGAGAGAGAGGGATCGCAATGGACGACAGTGGGTCTAGATACCAGACGGCGAGGCATCAGCTGGAGGGTCCCCCAGAGCATCGGGGAGGGGACCCGGGGGCGGGACGCGCCCTCGCGCGGGAACAAAGTGAAGCCGTAGTTGACAGGCTCACACGCTCGCGTGAGCGTCCATGAGCTTGTAATCCTCACCCCCGCCATGGGAGAGCACCAGCCGAACCGGCACCGAACTCGCTCCTGCGAGCGATCAAGAAAAGGTACCTCGTGTCGGCCTTGCTCCACTCACCAGACGGCCGCATCAACAGGCGACAGAGGTTTGCATTGGTTGGGAGCGGGGACACATTCCTCCTGCCCCCATGCCTGATGCGAATTACACCTCACTGCAGCACGTATTTGTCTGTTTCGATCGGGACACCAACCACCGCCACCCCACCTTCGTCTGCAATGCATGCATACATCAACGCTTTCCAGGAGTGAAATCCCCTTGGCCGTCCGGGCGTTCCCTTCCGGTGATAGTGTCACGGTCGTTGCGGAGTTGACCACGATGCCGATGTCGTCTAGCTCTCGCCGGAGGAAGGCAAAGGTTCTAACCGTGTTGGCCGTGACTCTCATAACGCCGAGAGAGGTATCGTCCATGTACGCGAAGGCTTCCATTCCTCCTCCTTCTCTGTAACGCTTCAGCCCCGGTCGCCATGTCGGGCAGAACATTGCCGGCCCCATGACGTCCCGTGCTGGACACCGTTGGAGAAAACGATCGTCTTGGTCTCCCCGGAGTCCATCCAAAAACACACGTCAGCTGGTCTTGTACCATACGACGTGAGCGCTGACACGGAGTTAGCCATCCTCACAAGCGCCGCTGTCCATTTCACAATGTTAAAGGCGTTGGAGCAGTCGGTGATAACGAGTCGGTTGCCCGTCTCGTGTAGCGTCCGTGCCCTCAGTTCCACATACTCCATTCGTCCGGGTACGGCGACCCCAGACTGCCTCGCCTTTCGGTTGACCTCCGACCACGGCCGCCACTGTCGCATGACCCCTGCGGTGACAGGCCTCCTCCATGTCCTGCCGACGCAAACCGACCAACATTTTCCCCAAACGCGGTGAGGCTCGACTCCAAGAAGATTTGCCATAAATATGGCGGTAAAGCGTCCGGCTCGTCGACGATGCTTCTCCAGAAGGCTGTCTTGCCCCGGCCGAACTCTTTGCACCCGATGTCGGTGTGGGTTATGACCTGCAGGTGTGCAAACAGTTGACCGTCGTTTCCGGGGCCCGACAGGCCGCTGCGGGAGCGCATGACGCCGAAGAGCACCTCAGAAGTGTGTACATCATCCAGGTGCCACGGGGGAGTATTTCTATTTTCTGCGTCGGTGGCGCTCCTTAGCTCTGCAGCCGCCTTCGCCCCGGACACGGAAACGTGGTCTTCGGAGGGGAACTTGGCCACCAGCGTGTCCCATGCCTCCTCGTTTACAGCTGAGCGTGGCTCTGCCAAAAGGTTGCATGCTGCCACGCTAGCCCTTCCCGCGTGGCCACACGCGGACGACGTCCGTTCAAGCTTAAAACCTTCTTGGAAGCTTCTTGGGCGGACCGCCTTGCGCGCTGTCTCGCTAACATGCCAGACAAACAAACGGCGGCTCTCGTCGCCTTCGAATCCTGCGGGCAAAGGAGAAGTTGCCTCGAAAGGGCTCTGGTCACGGGCATGTCCCTAGAAGCTTTCAGGAGGGCAAAAAACGGGGCTCAGTGGGCGTACGAGAAAACCCTCAAGCTACCGGGTGCGGCGGAGGCACAGTCGTTTTTCCAGGAGTTGTGCCCGGCGGACATCGCAACCTCACCAGCAAGCCCAATCACTACGGGAGCAGGAGGGTTAGGGCTGCCTTCGACGGAACACGGCGAAAGTCTTCTCCGCTTGGGACCAGGGTTGGGATTCTACCCGAGGTTCTGGCAGACTCCACTGGTTCGTTAGGAGACCGAGGGAGGAGGGGACTCCCCGAATCAAGCGTTATCGCTCAGGCCGGAGGTAGTTTGCTGGGGATTGGAGATACATGAGGGGGTAACGGAGGAAGCCATAGCAGACATCGTCCCCGAATCGTGGTTGGAGTCGGGTCTAGGCGCAGAGGGGGACCAGACACCAAGCCCCCAAAGGCCAACATACTGTCAATAGCGGTGCATGACGCCGTCACTCCCAACTCCAGGAAATCGCAACATATGTTGGGCAAGTTTGTCAATCAGGGCCGGCACGCCGCGCACACAGGTTATCTGGACCAGCAGTCAGAGACGGCACGCTTGCTGGGACCGGACGACACGCTGGAGGGGAGGGAAACCAAGGCCTCCGCCAAGGCTCGATACAGGAACCTCCAAGGGCAAGAGTCGCCGCATGCCTTCGGGCGCGACCATCTCACTCTGAGTCATACCCGCATCATTATTCGTGGGAATTGGAAGGCGCTTCATGGGGATTGAGGAACACGCCCCAGTGAGGTGGCCTTGCTACGATGCAGCCGACGTGGACACTCGGCACGCACGCATCTGCCCCAAAGCCGGGGCGCAGGTGAACCAACAACAGGCGCTTGCTTCTCCACGCGCCCCCCCGCATGCTGAAGTGACATGGGATTCCTCACCAAGGTGAGAGCGGGGAACTCTTCACGGCGGAGATGAATCTGCAGATGGGCGTCGTCGTGAGGAGAGAGGCGGTCTTTGAGACGCTCCGAACCGAGCGTATCAGGGTAAATCCATCCTGCTGGACGTCACCCATGCAGACCCACAAGCGCAGGAACACCTGCGAAGAGGGAGTGTTAACCACTATGGATAATCTGCCTCTTTTTCCGAGGCGCGCAAGCGTCAACACTACGCTCGCCTGGGGCGCATGTCTTTCAACGAACGGAGCCACAACCCTTGCCGCCTTAGCGGTGGGAATACTTGGACGCATCGGGGTAGAGAGTAGCATATTCATCGATCAGCTGGCAGCAAGCGTCGTGGTGGGGAGGGATGAAGGGTCGATGGCGAGGAAGGGAGGGTGAAGGAACGCCTGCTGAAAATCGTCTCGGTGACCACACAGGTCGTCATTTTACGAATTGTGTCCCGCTTCAAGCTCTAGCTCAAGGATTGCCAGGAAGCAAGAAGGAGCCAGAGGGGGGGTGTGACAGATTTACGCGTACGACGTGGGGATGGAGCCTGGACGTGGATTAGGATTTAAGAGTAAAAGGTAGGGTAGAAGGTAGAGGAGCATGTAGTAAGAAGGAAGAAGCAAGGACAGGAAGTGAAGTAGATAGAGATTAAGCCGGAATTAGGTACAGAAAAGAGTTCGACCATTTGTGCAGCGGCTTCCTTTTTGTAGCAGTAATGTGGAGGTTGCCCCTGTGGAAAGTGGAAAACACGGAGAAAGGGGGCTCCGAGTAAACGGGAAGAACTTCGTAGCGTGGTCAGACGCTAATCGAGCAGTTTAGTCTGTGCGATGTTGCCAACCGCGCAGATTTTGTTGCGCGATGTTGCCGTGTTGCCGTTGGCAAGTTGGCAAGGAGGGTTAGAGAGGGGGATGGGTGCATATATGATATGCGTCATACCTGGCTTTACATACTGGTACCAGATACCTGGTATATGATACATCTCGTAGCGCGTACGTAGCGTGAGAGAGTAAGTCGTGCCCTAGAAAGAGATCCACGATCCCTCGGAAAGCCGGTGATAAGTAGTGTACTAATTTATGGGTTATTTTTTACTGTCTTACCAGTAAGCCATATACCAGTAAGCCATAGGCAGGTATGAGTACCAGAGGACCAGAGGTGTACAATAACGCAAGGACGGGGAATTCAGACCCCCCCCCCTAGTCCACGGCTGGCAGATGGCCATGAGCAGTTGCCGTGCTTGGTGGAGACACCTCCTCTCGCCTTGTCGCTTGCCATCGCCAGTATTGCCATGGTTGCCATATTAGTGCGTGGTGGAGACATCTCCAATCGCCATGCCATCGACAGCATTGTATTGTACTGTACGTGCAGTAGTCACAGTAGTCCCTTTTAAGGGATACGACTGCTGTAGACTAGAGATACAACTTGTACTGTACGTGCAGTAGTCACAGTAGTCCCTTTTAAGGGATACGACTGCTGTAGACTAGAGATACAACTGCTGCAGTGCAACCGGGGTTAGATGTCCCATGTTTTACCGACGTCCTATGCCAGAGTTGGTGCCAGCCCCTTGTCCCAGGTAGCCCATATAGTAGTAGTGGGCAAAAACAGCGCGCAGACAGTTGAGGTCCCTTACGTTTTGGTATTGCATTTGCCATCCGATAATGTACAGTATTGATCTTGATCACACATGAAACGTCCCTCGAAAGAAGAAACCCGTGGGAAAGCTATTGGTTGAACCGCCACCAATATCCCTGTCTCGTAGTTTGTGACCACAGCGTCTACCGTTAAGAGCGTTGAGTTCGCACAGGGGTGCGATCTCAGCGCTCGTTTTCTCGACAACCGTAATGGTTCTAGGGTCGGATAATATATTTTCGGAAGACTCTCGCCCAGATCTTTCAGAAAACGCCTTGTTCGGTATTGGAAACCTTTCCATTTCGGAAAAATCTACGAGCTCTCTCTGTAAAACGATCGCACCTCTATCCGAACCCAACCCTATTTACGGTATACCTGGTATAGGGTGAAGAATCAGCACGGACATTGGATTTGCTGGGTGTCGATGGATGGAAGTAGAAGAACACATGCCCTGCTGTCGTAGTGCTGTAGTACTCTGTAGACACCGTATTTACAGCCCGATGATACCGCTACATACAGCGGGGGCGACCGCTGCTGCGTCGTGCGGTATTGGGTGTTGCGCGTGCCCGCTGTGTACGAATGGCATAATGGTACCAGGTATCCCATACTGTATGACGTGCGAACCAAACAAATGCTGAGATATACTGGTACTACTACTGTACCTGGTATGTACGTATCATACAAGCATGCAGCACGTCTCATATATCATATGTGTATCAACCATGTTTCATGTACGGTCGTTGTACGGACGTACGTAATCATGAGGAGTTTCGCACAAGTGTACCTGACAGCAGCGCAGATTGTATGAATACGAGCGAGAATGACCCCGCGAGGCTGTGTCCATGAACATTATTCGCCAGGTATTAGCACACTTTGTTCGCAGGCAGCCATTGCACTGCTGCAAGCACGCACGACGAAACATGTACCTGGTATCGTATATAGTTACAGAACCTGTTTTGGAACAAGCGCTCATCGACACAACGCAAGCATACGCGTACGCCGGTGCCGCACTCTCTCGTGATCAAAATGACAAAATTGACAAACCGTTTGAAGCATTCAAATATTGAAAAGCACGGGCACCTGTTCGGTGCCATTCTTGTCCGTCAACGTTTCAGGAAATGTGGCATCGCTCCAGTGTTTGCATCTCGTCGTCATGGCTGCTGTCGGCTGTGGATTGTGCCAGGCGTCCCTAGATGTCCACCCTCTGTCCGAGCGCGCGAGATCCTCCGCACCACACGAGGCGGTGTGATCGGTCGATATACCCCTTTTGGTACATGCCAACACGTTGTGTACGAAACCCCGAATCTCATTAAAAAATAACATGAACATCTACGAAGAGGCCCTTTGCCACAAAGGTTGCTGCACAAAACAAAAGCACCACAAATACAGCAGCAGTCGCTCTCTCACAGCTCACAGCAGCCCGGGAAGTCATGATGAAAGCTAGTGGCGAAGGGGAAGAGGGGTCTCGCGTTGAGTATGCCCGCGATGGACCAGAGGCGAGGCGAATAGCCAGGACGATCCCGTACTTCCCATTCAAAGGAATTGATCGGTTCTACGACATTGGAGGTGAGACAAACAAGCAATATGTTGGACAAATAGCATCAGCGAGCAGCATCAGCAAGCAGTGTCTGACGTCTACAGGTTCGGCCAGGCACGTGCGTAGTGGCCGGTCCTGGGTAGGGGGTGCCGCAGTTATCACGTATGCTCTGCTGTAGTACCATAACTATCCTGTGCAGCGGAGTTGCACATCACACTCACTCGCAGCATAATACTGCTCGCTCGAGTGCAGATGGCTGCCTACTCTGGACTCTGGACGTTTGGATGGTCTGCGCTTCTGAAGGTCTCATCTTTGGTATCATATCATTTCATACCAGCAGAGAGTATCATCCGTGTCACATCATTTCATACCAGCAGTGTATCATCGTCGTACCACGGGTACGCGTATTCAAAATCCCTCACCAGGCAGTTTTGCTTTGTTTCTTTCGATTTTTCTCTCTTTCAACGCGTGGATGCCGTGTCTGTCGTACTCAGTACGATGACATGGCATTGCATTGCATTGTTTGTTGTGTCTATATAATACCTGGTACCTGGTACTCTTTTTTGTGACCACAAAGCTTGCATCTCTCTGGGATTGAAGAATCGGCACGGACACTTGGGTGTGCTGTGTGCTGGGTGTCGACGGGTGGAAAGCAGTCGTAGTAGTGGACAAACCTTGATAGTGAATCTTCCTAAGGTAGCTAAATACGAGTATTTAGGCACGGATGGCTAGGGGGGTACTATACGCGTCTCAATCAACTCGGAGTCTTTCCCAGTCACATCATCCCGAGTCAACCTATTAATAGAGTCTTTCCAAGCACAGCATTCAAGCCGGCCGATTCAACCTAGAGTCTTGCCAAGCACAGCATCCAAGCACTCACCACTGGGATTAGGGTTAGGGTTCGGGTCGGAGGGTCGGCTTGAGGCCCCAAGCACAGCAACTCCGTAAATATTCGCTATCAAGGCGTGTCCACGTGTCCACCCCTCAGTGGAAATAACTGTTTAAGAAGAACACACACATATTTAAGGCTCGCCCTAAGACACGCCTTACGCCCTTTTCCTAAAGAGAAGGACTTGGAGATCAAGGCGTGTATCGTGTCCAAAGGTAACGCTGTTATTATAAGTAGACCGGAAACCCCATAAGCAGAGGGACAACAAGGTTACTCGTAGAGTGAAGGAATGTGTCTCCCTGTCGGCCAAAAGCGCCTGTCAAGTACATGGCCCTTGTCCCCTACCCCCTACTTTTGGGAGTCCCCAGTCTAGAGGTGCAATGGTCGGACACGATAATCGCCATCAAGGCAAATAGAGCGCTTGGTTCTGTAACGCATGTGCCGCACTATTATAGCCAAGTACTTTGTCCTCAGAAGGTGCGTGCATGCGCCTTGAAACGTGCTGAATAACCAAACAGTAACCTCGACGAGATACGACGTAGGGCCTATTACACACGTTTCGCGTTTTAGCGCACCAACATTTTCGAAAAATTCATACCGGCATTCGTGCAAGTACACACGGCGGTATACACACCTTCCGTGCTACGTATCACCACACCACGGCATCAGTACAGCAGTATATTAATTCGTTCGTTCGAAATTCATCTTCGCAAGTAGCGTGTAATGTGGTACTGTAATACTGCAGTCGCGCTGCTGCTGTGCGTACGAGTACATACCAGGTACCGGTATAGCAGTAGTACGAAGTATTAATGTATTAATAGTACGTAGTGGCCCTGAGAAACCTGAAATCAGATGTTAGGGTAACATCCTTATGTCAGATGTTAGGGTAACATCCTTATGTCAGATGTTAGGGTAGCATCCTTATGTCAGATGTTAGGGTAACATCCTTATGTCAGGTGTTAGGCTAACATCCTTATATCCTTATTCTGGTGGAGCGAGAAGGGGGTATGATAGAGTTTTCTCAATTTGAAAGACACCTCAGCGGTCTGTGAGATCGACGATTTGGTCGAAACTCATCTTTGCAAGCTGCGTGCGATACTTATTATATTTTGAAGATCAAAGCGTGCTACGGGTTGTGCCAGGGATGGTAGTTACCGCAATTCAGAGTTACGTTGTTTTTTACACTATTCATATTAAGAATTAATAGTCACCGGTTTGGAGCCTAGACGCATCAAACATGCCCCCCACAAAGTACTACCGATACAGCATGCTCAAGTACGACGAATAATGAGGGGTGGACACACCTTGATAGTAGATATTTACGGGGGTTTTGTGCTAGACGCCTGAAGCCGACCCTCCGACACAAACCCTAAACCCGAACCCGAACCCGAACTCTATACCAGTGGTCAGTGCTGGGATGCTGTGCTTGGTAAGACTCTAGGTTGACTCGGCCGGCGTGGATGGTGAGCTCGGAAAGACTCTAGGTCGACTCGGGATGCTGTGGCTGGGAAAGACTCCAAGTTGATTGCGCCGCGTAAAACACACCCTTAGCCAACCAGAGTGCATAAATAGCTACCTTAGGAAAATCTACTATCGTGCTTCGTCCAGTAATGACGAATAATACAGTATTAAGAGCAGAACCGGGATTGTACCCACTTAAGACTAATAGTGGGCGAAAGTTGAAATGGAAATATAATGTAAAGAACATGCCAAAGAAGAGGTTGGCAGCCATACCTGATATATATAGAGCTAGATGGGAGAAAGTAACCAAAGGGCGAGAGCTGGAATAAGGTGGGATAGCGTCGTTGAGAAAGTATGGCAGGATATATATAGGAGGAAACCAAAAAGAGATGGTGGCCATAGAGAAGTTTGGGGGGTCCAAGAGATACGTAAAATAAAGGATAATAAGACGGGAAATGCTAGCGCTAAGAAATAAGGTGGAAGGGGAGGAACACTTACTGTAGAAAGGTATACGAGAGGTTAAGAATAGGGATGGGAATGACAACTTATTTGCACGGCCCAATGACTTCGCGAAAACGCTGAGACTACGATTTCGTGTAGGGGGGCTGGACCTGCCAGAAATAAGGAGGTATACCAGTAGCCGGGAGGACGTAGATGCACAGCTGTGCCCTTGTGGCAAAGCAATAGAGAGTAGAACTCACATAGTGGGAGAATGTGAAACGTACAAGGAGGAACGGGATGTGTTACAGGAAATGAGGAAATAGACGAATGTGACACTGAGAAGTTTAGTACACTAGATAGTAGCGATAGAACGATCGCTATCCTAGGAGATAGATGGTGGCCACAGGCGGCGGAACAGGAAGGGGACTCGTAGGATTAGCAAAAAGTTTCTATGTAATACATGGAAAACAACGTAATGAGCGCCCCAACTGTTGGAGGTGTCTCTATCAGGAGTAGGAACGGTGCTCCGTCTCGAAAGGGATGCGTGGTCAATGGTCAAATGACTAAGGTAAGTAACAAATGAGTACCCCCCCCCGCCGAGGGTTTATCGTCATACGACTACGGCCATGCATGAAAATGAAGTACACCCCTCCCCCCGCCCCACGTAACGTGAACGCTGGTACATACATATGACAGGTATGTGCGCCGACCCGGAGGCCTTCGCTCTGGCGGTCAAAGTTTTCTCCGACAGATACAGGTATCTACGAAGTATAGAACTAACTATAAACTCGTTCGGGATGGTCGGTGTTTCTTGCCCGGTTACTTTTGCCCGGTGGCTATTTTTTTCTGCAGCTTTTGAGCTTTTTTTATGTTATTTTTTCTTGCTCGTTGGCTACGTACGAGGGGCTGTATGATGCGAGGAACAAACGCCTGCTGTGTGTTCTCCCTTTTCAGCTTTGCGACATCCTCGGGATTAGCAGTCAACCGCGATCCCCAAGGGGAACCTTGTACATACATGTATACGTATATGTAAGATTTACCTGCCATTTAAGATAGTATAACTATCGCCAGGACTCGCGCAAGCAGGATACTTGATGTTTATAACCCTAACCCTAACCCAGTAACTCTTGAGAGTTGCACAACTACCTCTGAGGAAAAACATGAAACCAAATGATGCATAGATATTACCTGATTCATACCTGGTATACTACACCTCAGACAAAAAAACAATAGCTACGAGTAGTGCAAACAGTTCGAGTACAGTGCATCGACCAGGAAAACGAGAAGCGCGGTCTCACCAACCCTCTACAGTAGACTCTAGGGTGACCTGTCTGCAGTACGAGTAGTCTCATGCTGCGACCGTGTTGTGCAACACGTTACAGAGTGTTTCTGTGCTGCATGTTTCATTCCCTCAGCCAGCCGCGCCGGGTTGCTGTGCGTGGCCGCAGCTGTAATGGCCATTTTTGTCGTCCTTTTTCGCCTTCCAAGTCCCGAAAGACTCCCGAAACGGCTTCAATGTCCCACCCCCTCTTTATTAGCACACCCCCCCCCCCTTATTGTCTTACCACACCCTCTTATTGCCTTACCCTCCCCCCTTTTTACCACCCCCCTTATGATATCACCCCCCCCGTTAGTAGCACGCCTCCATATGACAGTACCACCCTTTTAGTATCACCCCCCTTTCTACCTTTACCCTCGCCCTTATTATCACCCCCCCTTATCATCTCACCACCCTTTTGTACACCCACTTTGTTGTCTTACCCCCCCCCCTGTTATCACACCCCGTTATGATGCTACATATCACGGGGGGGCATAGTAAATAGGACCCAATATTGTCAGTAAAAATAGGTAAATATATAGGTTTTTGTGTGTACCGTAGGTCCTATTTACTAGTATTTAGTATGGTCCCCCGTAATACTCGTTTTCGCGATTTTGTTTCTCTGGTGGTTACAGGGGCATGAAGATCGACGCTATCGGGGGGTTCGATGCTCGCGGTTTTATTCTGGGTCCTCCGGTGGCCCTCGCCCTCAAGATCCCGTTCTTTATGCTGAGGAAAAAGGTCTGTAAGCCATGAAGGAGAGGAGTATGAGTAGGTTTGTAAAGTCGGCTTACTATTAATAGTAACCTCACGGATAGTTTCTATTAGTCTTTAATAGTTGGTTGGCGACCTAAGCCAATTAATTGGCTTATTCATTATGGTACATAGTATTGGTCAATAATACATGTGGGCAATTCGACGCGAGTCGACGACGGAATAAAGGACTGAAGCCTTCTCGCGATAACAATGCAAGGCACGTAGTGGGGAGGGAGGCACGTAGTGGGGAGGGGGGAGGAGAGCCTGCTATGTGACTCCGGGTCTGAGTTACGACTATAGGAGGAAGAGATAAAAATAAGGGCGAATATTATAAATGGGAAGAAAAAATTTGATAAAAAACACGTGAGTCGACTTTCTAATGCACCAGTCAGACACAACGCAGAACTTCGTAAATGAACGCACGTAACTAACTGTAGTACATAGCCGACTAATGCCAACTCATTCCAACCAATGCCAACTAATAACTACAGTACTATTAATAGGCGACTTACACAGCCGTATCACAGCCCTAATTACTACAGTTGCGGGACGCGAACGGAGAATAATCTGTGTTTTGTTTTAGAGAGAATGAGGCGGTGTTGGTTCATACATACTCTGGACTTGTTTGAAGAAGTGACCTTCAAGGTAGGCATTGCTTTGGTTTATCGCGTGAATGGTATTTCCAAAAAGTGGATATAACACGGGACGGTGCTGGCAGACCGGTAGAGCACGCGAACAGGCATAATTTACTCCTACTGTTGCAGTAGCTGCACCTTGCTGGATCAGACATAACATAACATGTTGATCTGGTATACGATGGATGCCATGCGCCTCTGGTACGCTTTGGGGCTCGAGAGGTTAACTGCATACCGTAAAGAGCTTTGAGTTCGCACAGGGGTGCGATATCAGCGCTCGTTTTCTCGACAACGGTAAGGGTGCTAATACCGAATATTGTATTTTCGGAAGGTCCTCGACCAGATGTTTCCGAAAACACCTTATTCGGTAATGGCATTCGGTATTGCCAAACCTTAACCTTCCCGTTCTGAGAAAGTCGAGCGCTAAAAAACAACCGCAGCACCCCTGTACGAACTTAGCGCTCTATACGGCACAGTAACGGTCCCTCCATAGTGCCGGTATGTGCTAACAAACAAAACCGACACTATGGCGACAACCGGCGCTACTCAGCACACTGCACACCCCTATGTGCCAAGCGATTTCGCAGGCACTATACAGGGCAACCGGCACTATAGAGGGACCACTACTGTACTTGGGAAGTACTAAACGACGAAAACAAACGACAGCTACAACGCTGGTCACACGAATTGGTCGTGCTTGTTGGCTTGTGGGATGATAACATGTTCTGCTCGACTTGCAGTGGTATTTGTCTTTCTTTTTAATTTTTGAAGCAGCGCGTTATTTAGCTGGGAGTTCAAGCAAAGTGTGTGGTACCCGGCATTCATATTTGCAAGCTGGGTGTGTGTTGTACACAGCACATCGGCTGCGAGGGTGCTACAATTCCCCTATACATCGAACATGCTTTTTGCGGCGACTCGTCGTCACAAAAACGTTTAGTGTTTTCGCCCTGACAATAAATCTGAAAAAAAGAAGTAGATTGTACATACAAAACTAAGAAAGCCAACCGACCCAAACTCGAAACTTTGTTCCTGGACTGCTGCTATTCCCCTACTTCGTATATTTTGTTTTTCTTTGCGGCGATTCTTAACTGGACCTCTCGCGTTTGCGTGTCGTGAACTCCGCCCTCATACTATCATACCATCTACCGTATGTTTAGGGGAAGATGCCGAACGTGGTGGACGGGCAGACGTATTCGAAGGAGTACAAGGGGGACGACGGCGCGGGGCTAGACGCGTTGTGCGTGCAGCGTTCGGCGGCGACGCCGGGCCAGCGCGTGGTTCTCATCGACGATCTGGTCGCCACGGGCGGGACGCTCATCGCCGGTGTTGATCTCGTGAAAGGATTGGTGAGAACTTGGTGTTGGCTCCCGCCACACCCAAACGTCGATTTTATTCAACCGTGTTGATCGATGTCCCGCCCGTTGGTGTTTGCCGTGCTGCCCCGATGAACGGTAACGCCGCGTGCTTGGGAAATCCGTTTACAACTGTGACTGCTACGCAAGATTTGTGTTTTTTTTGTTCACGCTGTCAATTTTACGGCTGGACTCGAACCCATGTTCGTTCGCCCATTTATTAGTTTTGGGCAAATTTCCTGTTTTTCCAAGGGTTTTCCTTTGTTTTTGCCCAAAATAAAGTTAAAATATTAATTAAAATGATATTGTTACAGTAGTCGATAATAACGGCCCTCATTGCTCCGCTCGCCACTTGCAGGGGGTTGAGGTGGTGGAGTGCGCATGCATGATCGAGCTCAAAGCTTTGAACGGAGTGGGCAAGTTGCACGAGCTTCACGCGGATGTCCCGGTGTGGTCTCTCATCAGCGAAGACATACTCACAGTCAAGGGCGAGCTGACTACCGAGTAATCGAAACGCTTCACATGCTATATAGCTGTACATGCTATTGTTAGCTGCTACACATGCTAAATTATTAGCCGCTACGTACGACATGCTTATAATTGCTGCCGTATAGTCTTCTTTTCTTTGGACATACCGGTGTGGTCTCTCGTCAGCGAAGTCATGCTCACTGTACAGGGCGAGCTTGCCCCGAGTTGTCAAAACGCTTCACATGCTATCATAGCTGTACATGCTATTGTTGGCTGCTGCACATGCTAATCTATTTTTTTGTCTTTCCTTATTTCTTTGGGTGTCCCGGTGTCGTTTCTCATCAGCGAAGACATGCTCACTGTCGAGGGCGAGCTTACCTGGTAGTCAAAACGCTTGACACGATATCAGTAACAATAATGATGCGATGGTTGGCGGCACTCTTTGCCCCTTGATGGGCAGCCGCCATGGAACTCCCCACACTAAAATTAGCATATTGAGTTTAGAGAGGCCTTGGCGGGCCGAAAATAGACCGTCGATCAACCGAAATGTTTGATCAAACAGCTGCTGCACATTGTAAAAATGGTTCCCGCACTGTTGTTTTTGTTCCTGTCTTTAAATCATTGTTATCTCTTGCAATTTTGCCTGGTTTGTGTGTGGTCTGCTTTTCGTGTCCAGTACGCTTGGCATTGGGTCAACAAATCTCCTTATTTTTGCGAGGTATTTACCTCGGTTTCGGAAATCTCCGTGCATTGTAGTTCGGGTAAAACCCGTACCTCACCAGCCTATCACTGTCACTAGGAGTATCACTAGGAGTATGAGTATCCGTATGATGGGCTGCTTCGTGTCGCCGATGCTGTAAACAACTAATAATCGTTACTTTCTCCCCAAAAAGGTCACAAGTCACAGGTATAAACCCCTCTACGAATAGAACTGCACCCCCATGTTCTTGGGCACAAGTTACTCGGATTCAGTGTTGGGAAATGTTTGGAAATCTCGTGTGGCGTCTGCGCCATCCTAGGATATCCTAGCGGGTTTCCTACTGATATGTAGGCATGCATCGCTTCTGTGCGTGCCCCATAGTCGTCCCCGTAGAGCCCTTGTTCAAGCAAACAGTGCAAACTTCCTCACATAAAAAAAGAAGTACAAATTCACCACACTCAATTAAGTCTTGTACATCTGTATCGTGTGTCAATTTTAACTCGGTGTAGAACACAATGAGAAGGAAAAGCACGAGGCAAAATAAGCCAAAACCTGACCCTAGCCGCAAATCACCCTCTCCCCTTGCCCTAAACCTCTCCGCCGCCCAAAAACCCCTCCACAGCGGGGTCTCTATAGTTACGTAGTATACGTCCTGATGTTCTTCTGTCTACCAGGTATACAATGCCAGGTATAACATGCTGGTACCAGGTAGAGTACATATATGTATAGGTACATGAAAGTCGACCCGAACTCTACTTCTTGGTACGGGTGCTGTATCCTTGCCTTGATACAGGTGCTGTATCTCGTATTCGCAGTCAATTCTGCTCAATCAGGTGGAATCGACTCGAAACTTTCCGCAGTAAGCCGCAGCAAGTAGCCAAACCGGTATAATATGTGGCCACAAATATGGTGACAATGTAATCATCAATCAAACCAACCTCCGGTAACACGAGGGCCATATAGACCTTGGCGCAGATTCGACAAACAGGTCAAACTATAGTTGGTTTTAAAATCTAGCCCTAACCCTAACCCCCACCGTCTGGGAACTTTCTCGGAACTTTCTCGGAAACAAGACGCGACGAGGAAATACTAATAGCTTATAACCCCGACCACCTAAAAAAAGAGAGCTACATTGTTTACCCAACTTAAAAACACTCAAAATACATTTGACCTCAACACCTATAACCCTATACTATAACCTCGGCCGCTATTTCTCGAAACGAAGATGTAAAAAGACTACAGTAGTTAGCCTAACCCCTACAGTCTAAAAAAATGTCTCGGAAAGAATACACAATGGGGGGTTATTAATGGTGTGGGGTATCAACCATTTAGGCGAAGCTAGGTAAAATACACGCCTGGGAGCTCGTGCTCAGGCTTCCGGAGGTCTCGAGAGCGCCTCCTCTCCTCTAATCCTTCTGAGCGTACCTGAGACGGGACACACACGGCATAGAAGACAGGACACAGACGGCAGCAACAAAAAACCCAGTCGTTAAACAAATATAGAAAATGCTCACGGTAAACAGGGTATACACAGAAACAAATTCGAAACCCCACAACAATGTCCGAGACCTGAACAGAGGGAGTTTGTAAAACCCAAGCCAAAACAGATTACAAAAATACTTTTCATCAAGTTCGTACGGAAATCCCACCCCGATGTCTTGTTTTTCGTTATTACCTGGGGGGGGGAATGTGGTGTCGTCTTATCATTTCGTCGGGCAAATTTTAGCCCTACTTGATCCTTGTGGCCTTTTGGTACTTGATTCACTTCTTCAGAGAAACAAAAAAAGCAGAACAAATGACGCGTGCTACCGTAGGGGTAAACATATATCTCGAAGTAGTATACGTATAGCCCCTTGATTTTCTGAACCTCTTCTATAAGGATCGTTTTTTACCTCACCCAAAACCTCCTCGACAAAAAAAATCCGGCTTTGAGAAAAACAAATCTCAACCTGATGAACAATCCCAAGGCTTACAGTAGGTATATACAGCGATAAGGCATACCTTACTGGGTGACTAGGAATGCCTTATTGGGTGATAATGCATGCCTTGTTGTGTGATAAGGAATGTCTTATTGGGAATAAGGCATGCCTTATTGGATAATAAGGGATGCCTTATTGGGTGATAAGGCATGCCTTATAGGGTAGCCCCGCAGCTGAGTAGTACAGTAATAGTCATATTGTGCGGTCAGAAATGTTTCGGCCGAAAAGTGCTACGTTGCACACACATACCCCTATCTTAACCCTCGTCAATTTTCAAGAGAACAGCACATGACATCTGTACTATAACCGACAGTACATACTAAGAAAACGAGAACTACTGCTGTAAGAAAGCCAGGCGAACAATTTGCGGGAACACACGAAATTCGGGAGTAGCTATACACTACAGTTAGTGTAGCACTCGCCCAGTTACAAATAAGGAACCCAGTCTGGACCAGCTCTCCTATTAATACCATAGGTGTTCTGTATTCTACTGCTGCCCTCTCGGCTAGGGCCGCGGGTTAGACGGAGCAAGGGAGTTTTGTAGTGCCGAGGCGTTTATTTCTTGGGCAATTCCTCCGATTTCAAGCTGATACGCGAGTCATGGGTTTCCAAAAGATGCATTCGGTGACAGCTCCACGGACGATGCGGCGAAGTAAACAAACACACGCTTTTCACACGTCAAGTGCAGACCGTGTCAGAAGCGAGTGTGCTGTACATGCAGCATTGGCGGCACGGATCAGCCCAGGCTTCTGGAGCAAGGCCACGGCAATTTAGCAAGGCCATGGCAATTCAGCAGGAACTGCGAATACAAGGAGTTGTATGCGACACGCGCCCAGTATGACATCACTCATGTTGCTACTCCGCGTTCGCACCGATCTACCGCTACATATTTCAGTCTACCTGAGTCCCTAAAGTGTTGACCCTTCTGGCAGTTCCAACGGGGGGGGGGGACAACCAAATTACGTAAACGATTAATAAGTGTGAAAAAAACAGCCTGGACGGGCATCCCTGTCTCTTATCTCTTATATAATACGAATAGAACTAACTATAAACTCGTTTGGGCTGGTCGGTATTACTTGCCCGGTGGCTACTTTCTTGTTTAGCTTTCAAGATTTGTTTTATGTTCTTCGTTGTTGCCCGGTGGCTACGTTCGAGGAGCTGGTACGAGGAAATAACGCCTGCTGTGTTCTCCCTTTTCAGCTTGCGACACCCCCCGGGATTTCAAGTCAACCACAAGCCCGAAGGGGAGCCTTGTATACTGCGCTTACTACTGATAGATGTCCTACGTTGTAAGTATCAAATGCCAATATACCAATTATAATGATCGTACCTGTCCTACATTAGTATTAACAATAACTTTATAACTGTTGCCCCGACTCACCTAGCGAAAACGTTGACGAATACCCTCTTGTTCTTCGGCCGGAAGACGCACACTCTCGGGAAGGCACCTGGCGCTCGACTCGGCGGGACGGCCGCCTCCTTACAACCACCTTCACCTCCACCTCCACCACCACCGCCACCGCGAGCTGCGCAGAGGTTCTTGGTCGGTCACACCCACGACCTAGCACGGAACGCTGGGGTCCGCGCCAGCATTCGGCGAATTGCCACTTCCTCCATGGGGCTTCTTTGGACAGCCTCCGGGCCGAGTATCCCCCCTAGCGAAGAAAATTGCGCCGCGGGATTCATGGCTTGGGCAGCAAGCAAGGCTTTTTCGTCTGCCCCTGCTTCGAGAAGGATGTTAATGACGGCGAGAGTGCCGTACGAGACGGCGTACATGAGCATCGGGGCTTGCTTGGAGTAGCTGTTCGCCCACTCTGTTTTCATCTTATGTCCTCCGAAGGACAGCAGTAGCCGGAGGACCTTGGTGTGCCCTCTCCGGACGGCGCTGCACACAGCCCGCGGGATCACGCGAACGCCTCCGATCACGTGCAAACCTGCTTCAAGAAGGATGCGCACGGTGTTCAACCGGCCGTGGTACGCCGCCTGGACGATGGGATAGATCTCGCTTGGCATGAACCCTAGAGTAAGGTCGTCCATCTCAGTTATTTCCTTGTTCCTCGCTCCGGCACCCAGAAGGCGGCGGACTGCCCCATCGTGACCCTCCAGCGCCGCCGCACAAAGAGGCGTAAACGTATTATCGTTGCCGTAGCAGTTCACCGATTTCGGGGAGTGCTTCAGGAGCAAGTCGATGACCTTCACAAATCCGCGCTTCGCAGCTGAGTGCAGGGCAATGCAGCCTATGCTGTTCGCACGGGTGGGGTCGGCGCCAGCCTTCAGCAGCTCCCGTACCATGGTCACAGTCTTCGTTGAATCCTCCCCGGCGCATGCTGTGTCCAGCAGCGTGAGCTGGTGACTACCGGCATCAGTTGCGTTGGGGTCAGCGCCGGTTTCAAGGAGAAAGCGGAGGACGCCAGCCTCGTTGTTGTAGACCGCGAAATGTGCGGCCTGGCAGCCCATCACGCCTTCCTCCACAGCCAATGGGTCAGTACGCTCACACTTAGCACTGACATTGGCACCTTTTTCGATTAGGAGCTTCGCCATGCTGATATTCCCCTTTACGGCTGCCATCATGAGGGGTCGGTATAGTAGCTCATTGGATCCGTCAATGTTTGCACCGGCATCAATAGCGTCCTCCGCAGCTTTTAGGTCGCCCGCCTCCGCTGCCATTAGAAGTTGTGTATCGGCGACACGGGCTTTGTCGCTACACGACCGCGAGATAGGACGCAGCATATCCGCAAGACGGAGGTGCCCGTGCTGGGCAGAGTAGACAGCTTGGTCACCACCCTCTGCGGATCTGTGCTATGCACGCTGAGGGTTTCCACACGTGCGGGACGGCCATGAAATTTTTGTAAGTAATCCCCGCGGGCCTCGGGGAGGAGATTTAAAATGACGACAGCACAGAGCGAGCAACTCGCGTCGGAACCAACACCTTCAACCCCCGTATGCACTGTTGTATACATTTCCACAGGCGGGTGGGTGCGACGCCACCGTGCGACGCCACCGCCGATGTGACGCATAGCGTAACGTCTTTACTTGTTGTATGCAAGGTACAAATAACACAAATATACAACATCTAGCCAAGTTGGTTGTATTTAAAAAATTAAAAAAAAAACACAGCTAGCTGCTGTGTTGTGTGTATGTGAGCATGATGACAATAAACCCACCCATACAAGAGACAAGAGATACATAAATGTTGCATAAATCACATACCTGGTAGATAGATAGATATACGTACTGCGCTTTTGTTGCTGTATCGCATCATCACATCATGATAAGAAACAGAACGAACGCACGCGAGAAAATGTGTACGGTGTTGTGGGTGGTTTTGATCGTGGTGTGATGCAGGGTGGAACGCTGAACAGACGGGGCATTTGTTTGCTTTTGTTCTGTGAGAGGTCCGAGAAATTTGCTCGATTTATATTTGAGAGAGATTTTGTCGATTTTGGGATTTTTCAAACTCATTTTCAATTGTATTTTTGCCGATTGTTTTTTTCGATTTTTCCGGGACATCTCCACCGGTACCTGAGATTTTTTATGGCGTTCTGTGGCAGGTGGCAGGGGTTCTGTTTTGGAGATATAGTGCGTGAGCCGACTCGGACTTCACGTCAGTATCACTGTGCACCGTCCAAGCGAGGCTGCCATGTTGCGTAGAGGCGTGGTCTTGGCTGCTTGGATTGTCGCGCTTGCGTTGCTGTGCGTGAATGGCCAGGAAAACGAGACGTGCACCACTGAGAGCTGTGGAGTTGAGTCATGGTGAGAGTTCTCAACCGACTGCTGTACGTGAGATTGAGATTCGCCGGTTTTGTCGGGTGATTTCGCGTGCTTTCGCGTGATTTCATTGTTTCCGCTTGGCAGATTTACGTACGAAGCACATCCAGCAATGCTCAACGACTGCTGTGTCGGCTTGTTGGCGGCACCTTTACCCTGGTGGTGTGTCGCTCGCATTTTGTTCGACTGGCGATGATGACTGTAGTCCGTGTGTAGCTCATGCAATAAGTGCAAGTTCCTGCCGCTATTAGTAGTTCTGATTTGATATAAACGTAAACGTATTCAACGAGATTGCACAATTCGGTTTTTCTTATTGTTCGATTTCTACGCACTCTTGTAAAAACAAGTATATTTTGTTGCTGGCTGTACATGATACGTGCAGGGGGGAGACTCGGAAAGTCTCAAATATCTCTCACGTATTTTGTCGTGCTCGACATACTGCTACACCACTACTGCTGCTGTTGCCTACTGTTCTGTACAGCAGTGTGATAGTACGGATGTCGGGTACGACAACAACTTAGGGGTACGTGCTCAGCTGACAGCTTCAGCTTGTACGTCATGCCCACACGTTGTACTCGTCTATATGGTTCGCCAGTGTTATTATTGCTTCGTGTGTACTCTGTAGATGGAAGAAATGGGCGACTCCAAGCAGCTAAAATCTGTGAAATTGCGAAATTGTTTTTGCGCTCTTTGTACCTGGTATAATTCACGGCTGTCGACTTTCGGCTGTCCCGCATTTACGTGCCATAGCTGTTCTACTCCGCTGTAGGGCATGTAGCCCCAGCTGGGCACTTGCTGAGCTGACAGCTGACAGCTTGACTACGTACGCGCGGCGTGCCCACACGTTGTATGTGGCACTGCAACCATTTACATGGAAGAAGTGGGGCATGTCAAGGAGTTACTCGTAAATCTCTGAAATTGTTTTTGTGCACTTTGTACTTGGTATAATTATGAATACGTTCACGGCTGTCTACTTTCGGCTGGATGGCTGTTGACAATTAATTGTCCAACCTGGTCCAAAATGTGATGTAAACCTAAGGCAGCAGCAGCAGCAGCAGCAGCCGCCGTAATTTACATCAAACATCTAAGCCTAACCCAACACCCTACGACAACTACAGCAGTATGAGATACACCTGTAGACTACGAGTACAGCAGTAGAGTGGTCCCTCTGTAGTGCCGGTCGAGTAGTGCCGGTTGCTCGCTTATACGTAACGTAGTGCCGGTGGAATCGCTTGGCGCTTTTGTGGTTCGGAGTGTGCGGATTAGTGCCGGTTGCCGCTATAGTGCCGGTATTGTTGGCGGGTGCATACCGGCACTAGCTAGAGGGGCCACTATTATTATCAACAATAATAATACTTGGTACTACTCGTACGGTTGTATAAGTGCAACTTTTATGTCATCGGTGCAGCCGGTACAATGTGCAGTGTCATCAAATGCCTCACATTTTCTTCGATCAACCCACAGGCTGGATTTCTTATCTGGTAAAGGGCGTGTTATTTTACGCACTATTTTAGGCTTTAGACTCGCATATACCTCGTACAAGATTAAGGTTCCCCTTCAAGATGGTTGTTGACTTCAAATCCCCGGGGGTGTCGCAAGCCGGAGAGGGAGTTCTAGAACACATCAGGCGTTTGTTCTCGTACCAGCTACTCGTACGTGGCGACCGGGCAATAACGAACATGAAAACCTCATGAGAGCTACGTAAAGAAAAAAAGTAGCCACCGGGTTAGTAAGCCACAGGCCACCGGGCACGTAACACCGACCATCCCAACCGAACCGAGGTTGTAGTTTAGTTATATACCAGCAGTAATAATAATGCAGTAATAGTTGTAACAAACTAGGTATATAGTAACTTTAGTGTTCAGTGTAACGGCTCCCGACTTTATTACCTTCCTGTAAATATCAGCCTGGCTTGTATTACAGTAGATCTTGCTCTGGTCCTACATATTTGGGGACAAACTACTTGGAATTACGAGTGTGGGATATTTTTTTGTAGTTCGGAATGGGTTAAGAGAGCAGTACTGTCTAAACAGCAAGTGGAGGGCTTACACGTACCACCCCCTAATGTGTCAGTACAGGCGTACTCTCGGCTTGCAGCTGACTATACATACGGCTGAAGCAATTTGCAGTGCGAGCAATTTGCAGTGCGATTGTTGGAGCAACAGCGTTTTGGGAGTTCACAGTTTACAGAGGGGAAAAGTGTCGAAATTAAAAATACTTCCTACAGTGTATATAGTTGTCGTCGTTGTCGCTAGGAACTCGCGCAGCAGCATACTTGTCCGAAGTATATTTGTAGCTACTGTCGTCAACTTGTGTGCTTGGGGACGGCGTATGTTGGACGCCGGACGCTTCAAGCAACTCGAAAGGGGTCCCTAGTCTTGCCCTAGTCCCTATTGATACCGGTAGTTTTTTGGCAGCGACACGAAATGAAACTTGCACTCTCTTTTTTACTGTCTGTAGTATGTGACGACCACGGCAGAGTGACCACCACTCTTTGAAGTTGCATGAGCTTCTTACTGGGTCAGAGGATCATGGGATGCTTTTAACTTATGATAGCGCCCGAATCACAACGCACGAACTTGTCCGTTGTACATACATGTACGGATTCAACGTGCGAGCAGGAGGTTGTCTGCACTAAGAAATGTTGATGGCCATTTCCTTGGTCGAAATACAAACTGTACCGAAATGCATGCGTCACAAAAAAGGTTCATATTAGAGCCGAAAGTGTCCTTGGCTACATTTTACCTGATATCTGGTATATAACAAGATAGAAACTTAGTGGTTCGCACCGACGTGTACTAAAACTGTAGATTCGACGCGAGTCGACGAGGGAAAGAAAGGGTTGAAGTCTTCTCGCGATAAAAAATCAAGGCACGAACCGTAGTGGGCAGGAAGGAGAAACGCCCACTTTGTGACCCCGGATCTGAGTTACGACGTAGGAAAGAGAGAAAGGAAGGGCGAAGATGATGCATGGTATTAAACAAACATAATAATAAAAAAGCGCAAACCAGCTGCAGCAACAGCAGCCGTGATTTCCATCAAAACCCAAATGAAGAACTGTAACCGCTCTCTCTATATGTGGAAGGGTGGGGGGGGGGGTCTGCGGGCGGAGGTTTAGGGCGCGCCGGGGGGGGTTTACTTCCATGGTCATGCATGGCTGTAGTCGTATGACCGGTTAACGTCCAGTTCACTTCACCGGCGAGTGGGGTGAGTGCGGCCGTTACGCTCAGTAGAGCTTACCACTTCCCCGATAAAAATGGCTGGCACACACGTGGCCAGCTATATACCCTCGTTACTCGTTACGTTCGTGTTAATAGTTGTACAACAGTTGTGCTGACGTACTACTGTAGTATCTGACTGTGTTTCTATCTGTACCGACTCTCAGTCGGCGGGCGGGTGTCACAAGCTACATATGCTGAATTTAGGGCTTGGTATTGGCGGAGTAAATACTGCCAGTGCCAGTATACTGCCAGTACTTGTACCGGCTGAGGGCAACAGTGAAGTAGAACAAACAGTATTTTGATATCTACTTTAAAGTTTACGTTTAGTACGTCCCTCAAACAAAACCGCCATCCATAGACCGGAAAACCTCACAAATAAATATGTTAGTAAACTAGAGAGGGAGGAGGGAAGAGAGGCGGGAGAGACAGGAACTCCACGCACGATGGACAAGTTCTTGTCTCCCGCTACCAACTTAGCCCCGTATTTGTCTCGGGTTGGAATAGGAAATGAAGCGAAACTCACGGGAAAAAACGTCTCCGGTGGGGCGCCCTCACCAGCCAAGGGACAAAAATGGCTCTTCGCCGCAACAGTATATTAAGGGAAGCCAGTATACTGGCTGCTGGTTTCTTCAGTATATACTGCACTGGCTTCGCCAGCCGGGCCCAGCCCTAGCTGAATTACGACATTAATTGCAAGATGAAGAATTAATCACAGCATGAAATAGGAAGTAGGAGACAGGGGTAGCAATCTATTCCGGACCTCCCGCCTGCCTCCAGCCCAACTGAACCTCAAGTATATTTCCAAGTATTTATATGTACAGCAGCACGCCAGTAAAAAGGGCCCCGCAACGTAGGTGTACTCCTAAAGGTAGTTGGTAGTTGGCAACTATAAATCGCCGATAACTTTTCGACTGCCTAGACGTTTCAGTTTTTTTCAGCGGTACCGGCTATCCGACTCTTTTCGTTTCTTCTTTGTGGGAAGGCTTGTTTTGGTATCATCATACTGTTTTGGGTAAAATATAGGCAAACGCTCGTAGCGTAAAGTGTATCCTCCGGAAACGCCTCCAGCGGGCCCTCCGGGGGTACCTCCCACACGGGACCCCCTCGGCCGGGGAGGGGTGACTCGCTGCGCTCGCCTGACGGTAGTTGACCTAAGCTAGTCCGTTGTCTGGCTTCGCCGCCATACTAATAATAAGGCATGCCTTACTCACAGCCCTACTACTGCAGTGTGTATAGGATTGGGTATTAAGTTTTCGAAGTTACGCGTTAGCCCCCCCCCCGAGCTCTATGAAGGAGGAAGTAGATGCACAGTAGGGGTGCCCTTGTGGCAAAGCAATAGAGAGTAGAACTCACACAGTGGGAGAGTGTGAAATGTACAGGGTGGGGTGGGATTTGTGTGTGAGGGGATGAGGAAAATAGACGAATGCCGTATGGAAAAGTTTGGTGCAGTAGATAGTAGCGAGAAAGCGATCGCTATCCTAGGAGATAGATGGTGGCCACAGGCGGCGAAACAGGAAGGGCATAAAATTAGCAAAACAAATATATGTAATGTATATAGATGGAAACAACGTAACGAGCGCCCAACTGTTGGAGTTGTCTCTATTAGGAGTAGGAACAGTGCTCCGTCTCGAAAGGAATGCGTGGTTAATGGTCAAATGACGTAAGGCAAGCGACAAATGAGTAGCCCCCCCCCCCGCCCCGCGTTCTATGAAATATCAATGTTCCTAACATACCTGGTACGAACATATATTTTGTTATACAACATACCATAATTCCTCTCACTCTCACTATTACCTGGTACCCTGCGGTATATACTGTAGTATCAGTCAGCATCAATCTATTAATAATGTTAACCTGATGCATTTATCATATTTCCTGTTGATATACTAATCAGGTTACATGTTAATGTAGTTGTGAATCATGTTAATATGTTGAGATGAGAAGGGGAGACATGCGTGACCTGTGAGCACGGCTTGTCCAGGAAATGGCCGAGCGTTAAACATATCATGCGAGTTGAGAGATGGACAGACCTCTCATTCCTACTTTCATGATCCATGCTAATAAATCGAAATGATAAGGGAAGTCACTATTGCTATTGCTACAGCACTAGTTGTGAATACGCAAGGTTGCCGAACTTATAATCTCACGCCAGTTGAGAGATGGAAAGAAAAAGTAACAACGCAAGTGATGGTGATGATGATGATGATGATGACCACCTTGTATGACTTTTCAATGATCAATTACCCCATTGAAGCTCGCATTTGTATATACTCACGCGTACGTTTGGTATTGTTAGTATTGCTTTAGGCAGCTACGCGACCCACTTCTGTCTGCTGACGTTACTTCGATACTAGTACGTAGAGCCATTTCATTTCTAGACTACACCACTCACACCTGGTATGTACGTATCCAGATTATATCAGAAGTACATAACAGGACGTTGCCGTAATTAACCGTCGCGCTGTTACATTGGCGCTGCGAGCGAAAAAAACTTGCGCGTGTTTTTTAACCGGAGGCAAGAAGAAAACAATCGGCATATGTGTACATTTGCCGGATACAAGCGCACAGGAACGTTTTTAGACGTCTAAACGCACTTTGTCAAGTGGTTTTCGGGCATACATTCACGCGTACATCGCATGGCGGTACCTACGCGGGGAGGGGGGGGGTGTACTCATGTCGTGCACGGCCGTAGTCATATGACCATAGACCCTCGCATGCCTACAATGCCGGGACGGAGCACGTTGGGTTTTCACCAACCAGGCAGGCATTGCTTGCACCAAGCGCGAAGCGCCGTGAGGTATTGGGCGAGTCGCATGGAGAGTGAGCTGCATCCTGCTAAGAACCGCCTCTGAGGCGGACTAGCATATGGATGACAGCCTCCAATGAATTAATTTAATTTCTGGTGTGGTCACTTCCAGAGACAGCAATGGGTATTACTATGTATCTGCCACACTACGTGATACGATCATTCCCCTTGTGCGGAGTTGAGGTTCCCGACCCCGCACAAATGATCTACTCGACCGCCAGCCTTGAGTAACCGCCGAAAAAAAAAAACGCGGGGGGGGGGGGCGCAACAGACGCCGGAACCCAACTGAATGCCCTTGTACCGTACAGACTCCTATTTTTCCTGCCGATTTATGCATGTATTGCCTTCGTCCTTCTTTTTTTTCTCTTCCTCTCCGTCGTAACTCAGATCCGGGGTCACACACGTAGTAGTTCTCTTCTCCCCCCTCCCCACTACGTACGGTATATGCGTGCCTTGTATTTTTATCGCGATAAGGGCTCAGCACTTTCTTCCCTCGTCGACTCGCGTCGATATGTATGGTACCGCACGTCAACACCTGTACCAGGGTATTGCTGTCACCACCTATATGGGGTACGAGTATGACCCTATACATATTTGTAGGGTCATACCCCATAAGTCACCACTGCCTCTGCTGCTGCTGCTGCTTTGAATAGTATATATCTAAAAGTAGTATACTCGTAGCTGAATGGTAGCATACCCTGCAGGCACGCGGGGACAACAGCACCAGATGCTTGCACGAATACAGCAGTAATACGGGGGACCATAGTAAATAGGACCGCCGTGCACATTAAAAACTATACAGTTACAAATTTTTACTAACAAATTTTGGTCCTATTTACTATGGTCCTCCGTAATAGTACAAGTTTATACTGCCGTTGTTGCACCTGTTCCACGTTGTTGCTCATGATATATGTGTACAAACTTTGTATATAAAATATATCGATATACGTTATGTATGAAAAGTTATAGTTCTTATTTCTTATTTGCCCTATCCTCTCGGCCGGTTGCTGCGTATTTCCGTTACACCAAGCAACATATACCTTGGGCAATGCTAACTGCTGTAACACCTGCTGTTTTTCTGTTTTTCTGCGTATCTTCTGCTTGCGTGTTTGTTGCGCGTTTGTTGGTTGATGTCTGCAGTGATCCCGGGTACGAACTGGAGGTCAGCCTTTCCTCCGGTAGCTTGGTCATCGTCTGCGACCCGTGCGAGATCGACCACTTCAAGGCCGAAAGCGGCTCAGAGTAAGAAAACGATCGCCTGTTAGCATAAGCGGGTAATGCTTAAGCGGTTCAGAGTGAGAAAATGAGTGTTATTATGAAGAAAAATGAAATTCATCAGCTACGAGATCGAAATTTTCCTCGAAACTGATGTTTGGCTGTATGATATGTGTGATCTGATAATCTGATGGTATGATGATATGATACTTCGATCGTACTACGAACTCGTACGGTGTGTGTAGCTTTATAGATTGTTATAGTGATCTACACATTATGACGGTTTTCGTGCCAAACGTGTTATCAGTATCTACGTCATAACGTAGGCTACTATAAATAGTATAATATGGTATAACGGGTACAGCAGTATGCTTGTATATTAGGATAAATACGTTGCTATTTCCAGCTGGGCGACATCCTTGTTTCGTTATTCCGTTATCGTGCTCGCCATCCTGTTGTATAACGCACAAGATGGTTTTGTTCGGTGACCACTGAAGACCTGGCTGAAAGCGGTTCGTGTCTTGAGTATATGCTGCTTGGAAGCATGGTTATCAAAAGTCCACACAAAATCGCCTTGCTGGTTATGTAGCCTATACCACTATCAACCCTTCTCTCCTGCAAATTGTCTGGTGTGTTTACGAGTACGTACAGTACAGGACACCTAATAAAAAAACAGGCTGATAATAAAGCCAGGGTGTTATTTACAGTGGAGGAAAATAAGAAATCCGGGAGTCGCTATCTTGAAATTAATGTAGACAGCACCCTCTCTCAAATAAGAAATCCAGTCTGAACCAGATTTCCTGTTTCTTACTAGGTGTCCTGTACTGCACGTCTTGTATTATATGTTCTTCGTATCCAGCGCGCTTGATATTGCATTGGCTAATCTCCTCATTTGCCATGTATTTTCTCTGTCTCGTAGTGTGTGACCACATCAGAGAGCTGGTGTATATATAATATCTCTGAAGAATCAGCAAGGCCACCGAGTGTGCTGGATGACGATGGAACATGGAGCGTTTAGGCATATAGTTATGAAGACTACTATTGTGGGGGGGCATAGTAGGACCTACGGTACACACAAAAACCTATATATTTACCTTTTTTTACCAACAATGTTTGGTCCTATTTACTAGTGTTTACTATGGTCCCCCGTAATAAATAGTCCTTACATTGCAGTCCAGTGCGGTATACCTGGTATAACCAGAACGGTTTGATGTGAAAACACACACATCGTAGACTATATACGTGGCCAGTTTTTATTTTATTTTATGGATGTATACGAATACCAGCTACATAGTCCCGTCATATTTGTTTTGCTTTCACCCGTTGAGGATGGCATCCATATTTTAGGACTTAAGATAGGGTAACTCTCGCTACAAACTCGCGCTGGCATTCTTGTGCATATTACCGGTATTTATGTATATACATTATTTTCAACTGTAGTCAACTACTGTGTGCGCTGATGAAAGGCATAATAAAACTGAAACGTTTTCGGAGATTTTTAGTTGGAGGCGTTACTCTCCAGCTTCAAGATTTCGATAGGATCCCCGGCTTCACCCAGCTCAAAGTATGGCATGCCCTATATATCTAAGGCACGCCCTATGCCCCTAGACTATTAATAATAGCTGTATGTACGGAGTCTAACTTGGAGAGGAGAGAGGCTTGGATTTTAAGTTGTTGGTACGAGCCTCGCAGAGTTCACGTCATTTTGTGTGTGTGTGTGTGTGTGTGTTTTTTTTTTCTTCGTATTGAGTGGTATGTACGTAACCCAGACACCACATATACATACAACAGATCACACGAGTTACAACCAGACCAAACAGCAGGGACAGCAGAACAGTAGAATAGCATACCTGACACCTGGTACCACTCGTACGTGTTTTCTGTTGAAATGTTGGTATGGTACATGGGCAATTCCTTTCCGGCGTACGTGTCACAGCTGATGCCTGATGCTCTGTGCCTGAATCATGTGATTTTGAGCGAACCACGCCCACCGTCGTATGATGGGCTGATACAATAAAATATAGTGATACGTACCAAGGTATGACTACGTTCAAGGTAACCTGTTTATCATACTCGTAGTGATGACTACTTTCGATCTGTCTAGTAATGATGCTCTGAATTTAATAACGCGAGTGGCAGCATCCCCACACTCAACAATCATGCCGCCTCGTGATGACCGGATACCTTAATAGCGTAGTATGTGATGGATACGTGCAGTGTCTGGTAAGGAACTGATACCATGCACCACCATGATTCTCAACAACATTTTCCTGTAAACTAATCAATCCACCGTGATTCTCAGCAGCACTTTACTGTGGAGTAAAATCCAGATCATGCCCCGATGTTTTCGTTTAGTCTCAGAGGTTGCATCGTGTGCCCCGACGGCTTGGTCTGGAAAGGGAGGATAAGACCATGTACCTGATACGGCTATGCTCTGAAGCCCTTTACCGAAAACTAATCGAGATCATGCACGCCCGCGATGTTTGCGTTGCGTGTCAGACCTTGTACCATGTGCCTGGACGGGTAGGTACAATAGAACGACATGTAAAACTGATACCTCGGTTTTCTCCAGCCTTATTTTGATCTTGCCAAGATCCTTTTGTTTTTGTGTCAGAGGTTGTAACATGTTCCCTGACAGCTTGACCTCGAGTTAACATGCCTGGTTCCGTGGTTCTCGAACAACTTAATTTCGAGCATGCCGCCGGTAATTGCCCTTTGTGTCAAGAGCTTGTACGATGTGCCCTGGGGGATTTGCCTTGAACGGGAGGACAACATGTAACTGGTACCGTGAATCTTAGCAGCCCTTCTTTTTCTCTTCTTTTTTCCGTCCCATATATTATATTCGCCCTTCTTTTTCTCTCTCCCTCCTGGGAGTAACTCAGACCCGGAGTCACATAGCAGGCTCTCCTCCCCACTCCCCACTACGGTTCGCGCCTTGCATTGCTATCGCGAGAAGACTTGACCCCTTTCTTCCCTCGCTAACCTGCGGCGATGCAGTAAACTAATCCAGATCACGCCGTCAATGTTTGCGTTGTGTTCTTGCGTGTCAGACCTTGTACGATGTGCCCCGACGGCTTGGTGTCAAACGGGACTGCTTCTGAGTGCTCGCTGGAGCAGGGCTTCTGGAGAGTCGACGACAGTGAGTTCACAAATACCAGTGTACTGGTATACATATACACAAATACCAGTGTACTGGTATACATATGCACAAATACTAGTGTACTGGTATACATATGCACAAATACCAGTGTACTGGTATAAATATAACATATACCAGTATGTAAAGGTCAGTATAGTACCAGTATAATACCAGTATAAATACCCCGGTACGCAGTCGTATCACGATATCATCGCGAGTCAGAAGTATCAGTATAATAAAAAGGTCCATGCCTTGTTGTCTCGGCGATAACGTTGAAAGCCCCCCCATTGACATGCACACAATAATTATGTACGTATCGATGTTGAATGATCGTTGTCTATACAGCGATTGTGCTGATTGGCTGAGTATCGATGTTGCTGATTGGCTGATTGGTGTTTTGCCCGCACTTTTGTGATGTGTGCGTGTGCGACAGGTTCCCTGACGGTGTACGAGTGCCCCAACGCGGACGCTTGCATCGGTGGGTCCGACTCGACTTCCTACTGCGCGGACGGCTTCAAGGGGCCACGTGAGTTGAACTTGAACTTGAACTTGAACTTGACGGCAAGACTTCTAGGGGCCACGCTAGTTGAACTTAACTTTTTCAAGTGAGGGAAAGGCTTCAAGGGGCCACGTGAGGTAAACTTGAAGTTGAGGTTAAACTTGAATTTGACGGGAAGGCGCCTAGGGGCCACATAAGTTGAACTTGAGCTTGAAGGGAAAGCTTCAATGGGTCACGTGAGTTGAACTTGAACCCGAACTTGAACTTGACGGGAAGGCTTCAAGAGGTCACCAGAGTTGAACGTGAACTTAAAGTTGAAGTTGATATTTTCCTACAGGCTGAAACTTCGAAAGTTCCGCCTTTCGTCTTGGCCTGAGCCCTTGTAGTGAGTTAGTTTTTTCGACGCTCGCTCGGCCACGGCAAAAGTGGTCCGTGTGAACTTCGGGTAGGGCGTGGGGTCTGTTGCACGACACGGGATTTCCGCACGGTACGTGGCGTTTTTTGCGTTGGTTTTGGCTCATTTTTAATGCCCTGCCCGCTAAGATTAGAAGCGTTTCCATCCCGGTTGGCACTGCAGATCAGTCCGCTACTGCTTGTGCCTTGCCTTGCCTTGCCTTACCTTGCCTTACGTTCCCTTTCCTTTCTTTTCCTTACCCTACCTTACCTTGCCATATCTACAAGTAACATTCAGTTGAGCCCGTTTCTCCCAACATAACACACGCGACACCCCTCGCCATGTCTCGTGTTTCATGTCTCGCGCCTTCGCCCCTTCTTCCAACGGTCGGACGTGAATCGTGTCGCAGTTTGTGCGGTTTGCACGAATGACTATTACCCCAGCGGGAGCTACGAGTGCTTGGAATGCACGGAGGGCAACGCTGCATCGGCACTCCTGACCATCATGTAAGCAATCGCTCATAGTCAATCAGAACCAGTCATGACCAATAATCACCAACGCATACGTAATAGTAGTAAGCATGGCATCAACATGCAGTCTAGCCAATCATCACCAACTCACCATAAGCAATCGTCGTCGTGTGCTTTGCAATTGTGAGCGACCATGTGAACAATCATCGCGACGTAAACGCGCAATCATAGACGATAGTGTAGGCAGCCAACACGACAATGTGCATTAGAGTGTACCAGGTACCTGTTATATATTCGGAGAACACAAAAAGTGATGTTTTGTTGGTGAAGTAGTGATGTTTCATTGGGTTGGGGTTAGGGTTTGGGGTAGTCCGCCTTGTCTCGTACGCCGGTTCTGTCAATCAAAGTATCGAATAACTCATTAAATACCCTCATAATGTAAGCGGTGAGTGTAATCATCATGTACTTGCATTCATAGGCAATCATGTAAGCGACTATTTCCACCGCGTAGGCAGTCACCACCATCGTCTGATCAATATCGAAATAGTCGCCATGTGTGGCATCATCATCATGCAGTCGCAATCATGACCGATCATGTAAGCAATGATGACCAACCCATCATGCACTATCTCATGTAAGCAAGTACATCTCATGTAAGCAAGTACAACCACCAACGTGTAAGCAGGAATTACCATATTGCTATAATTCCAATCATCAACATATTTTGCGGCGGAACACCTTTTGACGCCCTGACCCACCTCGCCCCCCTAACCCCCTCCCTCCCTCTCTCCCTCCCTCCACAACCCCTCCACCCCGTGCGTTGAACCCGCTGTTTTCGCTCGCGCAACCTCCCTTCCCCACCCCCCCCTCTCCTCCCTGTACGTGTTGAAACCTACGCGTCTGTTCGCCCCCGCCTGAATGCATGCATGCAGATTTTTCCTTGCCGTGCTGACGTTGTTTCTAGTGGTGGTGCTCAAGGCTGCCGAAACTGTAGAGGAAACCGCGAGGGAAACGGAAGATGCTGCAAACGAGTCCGCGGCGCAGAACGCAATGAATGTTGGGATGAGCAGCAAGTGAGATGCCCACACCACCGCCGTGTGGCCTTCCTCTGTAGTCCAAAGCAGTGTTGACCCCATTTGAGTCTTGAGAGGGAAAAAAAACTGCAGGCCTTCGTCTTTAGTCGACAGCAGTATCAGCCACTTTCATATTTGAGAGGGGGGAAATAGCAGCAGCCCCCTGCTTATGGTTTTGTTAAGCCCCTCTGGGAATTGAGAGGGAAGGTTGGTTGATATTACAGTGCGATTAGGGCATCAGGCACGAGAGGCAGCGCGGGCTACTGAGGTATGTAGGGAATGTGTCCGCTGGGATGAGCAGCAAGTGAGATTTTCGACACGACGTGCACAAACTCGTAGTTCGAGGCTTGAAAGAGGAGGAGGTGAGGGACATGATTGGTGACGCGAACCGCAGTAGACATGCAAAGGCCTCTGATCCACGAGCAAGCTTTGCCGATGTTCCTGCCCAAACCCACGCCGCACGTAGGCGCCAACCGGCCCGCCTCTTTAGTTATTGCTGCTGCTGCTGCATGTGTTAATCGCCCTCGCGGTTTTCCCCTCGTACTGAACGAAGGCTATGGGCTTGTTGTCCTCGTGTGAGTAAGGCTGTGGGGGGGTTTGTGGCCATTTTTAGACGATGTGGGGTTTTTTTAGGCCCTTTTTAGACGATGTGAGGCTTTTTTTGGCCGTTTTTGAAGGGTGTAAACTATTTTCGGCCGTATTTAAAGGATGTCTATACGGCTTTTGTCGTCGCGCTGAAGGGTGTGGGTCTCCATGCTGTCGTCAGTCGTGAATTCAGTATAGGATAGCTGCCGAGCCGAGCTAGCCCCTTTGGGACATTGGGATAGAAAAACGTCGAAGTAACGACGCTTGTAGCATCGGCCACACAAAATAGCCCGGGCTGTACTGGGGTACGAGATGTTTCATTAGTGCAACATGGTGAACACAGGGAGATGAACTACATACACGCGCTATTGCACGCTTTTCCTTCAAGGTTGATACGACCGTACGTGTCGCTTTTTTTATAATCGCTTGTTAAGTCGCTATACTATACGCCAGTCACAAGGGTTAATACTTGGAACTATATGATCTGCTTATAGCAAAGGTGTGAGGCTCGCTGTACTGCTGTCACCACAGCAGTCGGTGAATTTCTCTAAAGCACCCGACCAATTTTATCCCCCACTAACCTTCACTGCAATTTGTTTTCAACTGTAACTCCTTGTAACGTTCCCGAAAGCATGAGGGCGATTACAATTCTCAAAATATTTTATTGTTGCGATTTTTTTGTCTCTGTGTCTGTCTGTCTTCGCCCCGTTAGGCTCGTCGCGTTCTTCAAGAAGTGGAAGGACACCCTCATCGTGCGCTTCAAGATCATCGTTGCTCATTTCCAGATTGTCACCACTTTCCCGGCGGTGCTGGATGTGCAATGGCCGGAAGCCTTCAACAGGTGTGCTGGCTGTGTTTGTCACATGTATGATGTTTTGTCCCCTGCCTTGCCTTCCCGTAACATGCCCCCACTTCGTACGAACCATACCGGGTGCCTGGTATACCATATTCACATGCCATTCCCGTATTGCATATACGTCGTACCATGTACCGTATGTCACATACCGTATTCCATACTAAGTATACCATACCTGGTATATCATCTTCACATACCAGTACCGCATGTCATATACCGGTGTACCAGGTATCCTGTACCACATGTCACATGCCGTACGCCATGTACCATACCTGGTATACCATCTTCATATACCAGAACCGTATACCAGGTATCATATACCATGGTATACCTTATACCCGTGTACCGTGTACCATATTTCACATACCGCATATCGAGTACCATATATCAGGTATACGGACAAGGTTTCCATATGCCTGGTACCAGCTACTATTTACCATATTCCACATGCCGTGTACCGTGTACCATGCACCAGGTATGCGGACAAGGTGTCGGTGATCAGCCTGAACTTCTGGGGCATCCTGAGCCAGAGCTGCTTCTTCCGGCCCGACTACCTGAAGCAGCTTGTCTTCACCACCTTGCTACCGCTCAGCATCGTGGCCGTTCTCGTGATGTATTACGCCAAGACTATCAAGTGAGATGCCGCACGTACTGCCGCACCAGTATATTTTTCATGGGTGTTTTTTTTTTATGTTGAGTTATGGAAAAAGCGTGACGTCAGGTGCCGACTTACAGTCATGATTCGTATTGGTGCTAAAATAGACTAAATTGTACTACAGTACGTATTAATATAGTTTTGTTAGTGTTACAGTAGTACCGGCCTTTGCATAAGAGTAATATTAATAGTAGTAGTGGCAGTTATTAACTAGTGGTAGTGGTAGTAGTAGTAATAGTGGTGGTGGAAAGTAGTAGTAGTAGTAGTAGTAGGAGTAGTAGTAGTAGTAGGAGTAGTGGTAGTGGTAGTAGTAGTAGCAGTAGTGGTAGTAGTACTGTAGTAGTAGTGGTAGTAGTAGTAGTAGTAGTAGTAGTAGTAGTAGTGATAGTAGTAGTATCCCTCACACTTGTGTTGATATTGTATTGTATTACTGCAGCTTGCTCTTGCTCCGCTCAGATTCTTCTCAGCTACAGGGCAAGTAGTTTCCTCCCAAGAAACAACAGTAACGCCTCCACAACACTAGAGGGGGAACGGGGGTATGTATATACCATGGTTTACGCATATACAGCATACATTTATATTAGTTCGTCATATTCCTTGTTATATACAGTATATATTTATACTGGTTCATCTTTCTTGCTGCATACCGCCGGCAAGGGACACGAGTATTCCTTACTATAACTTGGTATGTTGGAATGGATTTCGCACTGTACATCTGTAGTTTGGCAGAAGCCAGAAGAAAGAATAATGAGCTGAAAGACCATGCTTGCCGTTGCCTCATGTTTTCGTTTCTTAGGAAGGTAGGATCGAACGCGGCCAAGAGGCGGGCTGCGTGGGACAGAACGGCCGGCGGGGTGCTGCTGACAGGGTTTTTCTTCTACATCGTGACAAGCACACTGGTGAGCGCCCCCCCCCTTCGCCTCTGCGAGGCGTGTTTACGGACAACATGGTTGAAACAGTGTAGCTTAACTCTACCCTACAACCCTACCCACCCCTCCCCCCCGCTAATGGCCCCCCAAATGTTGGAGGTGTGTCTATTTGGAGTAGGAACGGTGCTCCGTGTCGAAAGAGATGCGTTATCAAATGGCTAAGACATGCAACAAATTAGTACCCCTCCCCCCCCCGCCGTGCTTACGAAAAAATGTTTGAAATATGTTTATTGACTCTAAAGTTTACAACCCTAACCCACCCCCCCCCCCCCCCCCTCCATCCCGGCATTGTAGGGATGCGAGGGTCTATGGTTATACGACTACGGCCATGGATGACATGAGTACCCCCCCCCCCCCCACGAGGCGTTTTTATGGACCAAATGGTTGAAACAGTTATACTTGACTCTAAACTCTACAACCCTGCGTAAGCCCCCCCCTGCGACATGCTCCGTCCCGGCATCGTAGGGATGCGAAGGTCTATGGTCATACGGCTACGGCCATGCATGAAAATGAAGTACCTCCCCCCCCCTGCCCTCGCTTCATTCACTCCGCAACAGATTCTACAGGCGTTCGATTGCCAGGATTTCGAAGACGGGTCTAGCTACATGAAGGCGGACTACCGTATCAGCTGCGACAGCGACAAGTACAACTTCATATACGTGAGCTGGGGTGGTGTTGGGTCGAATCCGGTGGGACTATCATTAAGACTAGACCATACCTGGTAGACCCGCTTATAGCAAAACATACCTCTCCGGGGGGGAAAAGCGCAATACTGACAACGACCACGACAACGACCACAACATTGGCAGCAACCACAGCAATGACAATGAAAACGACCACGAACAAGGACAACGATCACGACAACGACCACCCTCACCACAAACTTTCCAGACAAGTTGCAGGACCGTAGAAAACGCTTGGTTCCGCATAAGGATGCGATCGTTTCTTTGCGCTCGATTCTTCCACAATGGGAAGGTTTCACACCTGGGACAGATCATCTAACAGATAATCTACAGATAGATCATCGACTTCCAGTTGATGATTTAGATCTTTCAGGGCTGATCTGTATGATCTGTATGATCTAGCTCATGTTGCGGCGTGGGAGCCGTATGATCTGCATGATTTAAGACATATTTCCTGGGCTGGATCTGCACTATATATATCCTGCGCAACATATCATAATGGCAGGCTAGGATCTAGATGATGTAGGTGATCTATCTGCACATGATTTATCTGTAGATGATCTTTAGATAATCTGTAGATAATATATCTATTGATGATATGTAGATGATCTATCTGATCTATATGTAGATGATCTGTAGATGATCTATCTGCAGATGGTCTGTAGATGGTCTATCTGTAGATGATCTATCTGATCTATATATAGATGGTTGTAGATGATCTATCTGTACATGATTTATCTGTAGATGAACTGTCCGACATGTGGAACCTCAACCTCTCCAGACAACTTTGCAGTACGAGTACGTTTATAGTGCTGTACCCCTCTTTTGTCCTTTTTGTCCCTTTGTTGCATCGTGTTATGTGCTGTGCAGGGGTACGCTATCGCGATGGCCGTCGTCTTCCCTGCCGGCATCCCGCTGGCGTACCTCATCGTGCTTCACTTGGGGAAGGAGCGTATCAACCCCGACCCCCTCAACACTGAGCTGTCCTACCAAAAGAGGGAAATGGACCCGACCATCCAGAAAACTAAGTGAGTTGTTGTTGCTGTTGCTGTTGTTGTTGTTGTTGTTGTTGTCGTCGTCGTCGTCGTTTTCGTTGTTGTTGTTGTTGTTGTTGCTGTTGCTGTTGTCACATTAACTCATGTCAAAAATCGTGTGTCCGTGGTCACACGATAGGCTCCAAAAACCTGGAGCGGAAGAATACCTCAGGGGAAAAAAATGTAGTGAAATCAAATAATGAAAAAAAACAATCAGATACACATCATAACTGAAACACATCGTACACCTCAAAAACACATGCTAGGTCGCTATTTATAGTGCTGTATTGATGCGTGTTATATATGCCGTTGCCATTACGTGGAACGTAGTAACCATAACCAATTATGGTGTATCAACATAGGGGGATTTTTATGATTTTTGGAGTCCATCGTGGGTTCTGATTACTCTTCTTACTACATTAGCCCACCCGTAAAATCTGTACTGCCCTGGCCCGGAATATAAGCGCTGCTTTTATATTAACAGTCAATTGAAATGGTCTTATACTTCGGGTCAGAGTGGTGTAGCATTTAAAAGCACGCAAATATACTATTGTCTTGTAATTGGAATAGACTGCCCGTGAGTCGGTGTGATAAAAATAAGAACGAAGTGCTGTGCTGTTGCGCTCCTATTGGCCACCTACTGCTCGACGATGACTGTCATCTAAGTACTGCTGTGCTATCGCGTATCTACCGTCAACGCGCTCACGAGTCGCTGGATCCAATCCAACTCCGCGTTGCCTTCCCGTGCAGGTTCCTGTGGGGTACGTACCGACCTCACGTGTACTACTACGAGGTGTGGGAATGCGTCCGAAAACTCTTCCTCACGGGACTATTGGTTTACTTCCAGGAAGGAACGTCCACGCAGGTGAACCAATCAGAGTCAACGCAGGTTTCCGTCGGTTAGCACTGTGTTTGCAGGACCACGGTCAACAGTGCGGTGTTGGTATTGTTGTGGTTGAACCGAAAAATGAGCCGTGAATAATTAACATCTAAGCATGTCAAGACTGCGAATACCTGGTATCTGGTATTTCATTAAAGCAGTGTGTGATGTTATTTGTATGTTGCCTGGTATACAAGACGTCAAAAAATGTTTGCCTGATTGACCGGTTGGTTTATTGGTTGGTTGATCGCTAGCTTTGATTGGTTGATTGGTTTGGTTTGAATGGTTGCTTTGATTGATTGGTTGATTGATTGTTTTGATTGATTGGTTGAGTAATTGGTTGATTGATTGACTGATTGATGATTGGTTGATTGTGATTGATGATTGACTGGTTGACTTCCGACTGGTAGCCTGATTGATTGGTTGATCGATTGATTGGTTGCATAATGGATTGGTTGCATGATTGATTATAATTGATGAATTCGTTGATTCAATGTTCAGTGATCTTGATCCCTTCCCCAAACAGACCAGACAGAGACCACGTGCACCATTTAATTGTGTTGAATGTCGTGTCAAGCGGGTGCCCCGCACCCCCTGTCATCCCCGTATATTTTGTGCAGATATTATACAGCAGTACGTTTTTTCGACATATCGACTATCGAAATGGTATCGATTTGATGGTTCGTGTACGTACCAATATTGTGTCAAACTACTGTATATCGATTATATCGAAAGTAGATTTTGCGTCCACCGATATCATTTCGAACTACTGTATGTCGACTACCGAAATCGTTTATTGTGATATCGTTTATTTTTTCGTTTATCGTTGTCGTGTCGAACTACTGTATATCGACTAACGAAATAGTATCGAATTTTTCGTTTATCGATATGGTATCGACATCGATTCCGATATATATATCCGATATCCACACTAACATGCACCCGCCGATCGATACCTTTTCCTCGGCTCCGGGCGTCAAGTCAAATATTTAATGTCGCGTTGCTGTTTTTTATTTTCGTTTTTGGAATCTCGGGATGTTTCGGCTTCCTTCCTTGATTGACGCCGCGCGTTGCAGGTGGTGATCGCGATGCTCCTTACGCTGGCGGGCCTGCGCGTTCTATCAGGCTTGAAGCCCTACCGTCAGGGGGACGAGAACAACCTCGCGGAGGCGTCATTGTGGGTCACCTTCTTGACTCTGTGAGTTATCATACCATACTCTAGCGTGTTCAATATCGAAATAGAGTCGAGTTCGATGCGATACAGTACCGATAAACAAAACAAAATAATCGATATCATTTGATTTTGATATTTTATATATACATCGAAGCTTTCGTTTAGTATCTGCATGAAAAACTAGATGAAGGGCGAAACACGTTCGTTACTACGATATATATCGGAAAATTCGATATCTCGACATATCGAGACTTTCGATATATCATATATCGAATGTTCGATATTTCGATATATCGATACATCGAAACTTTCGATACGATATCCAACACTATATCTGGTGCATACAGCCGTAGCCCAGGGCAGGGCAGCTTTAGGTGGATACCTATCTCTAGACGGACAGGTGTGGCGAAACCCTCTTCCTTTTTGGCTCAAGTGATCCGTTGTGTTTTCACGCGCAGGTTCGAGTTTTGCCGTCGACGCCAATAAGGGATGGACCCCCCGGTTTCGTTCGACGTCTGTGACACTCTTGTTAATTTGTCGTTCTCGCGGATCAAGCCCGTGTTTTTATCATAACGAAAACTTGGCATGTCATACATTCCGTTCTATACATACATATGCCATATGCCAAGAAAGGAAAGTGCTGCAGACGTCGAGTGGTAGGTATGCTTGCTGGAAACGCACTTCGCACAGATCATCGTTTCCCACCTCATTATGTAGATTTTCCAGGGTAGACAGATTCCTGATCTGTATGATCTGTATGATCTGTATGATCTAGCTCATGTTACCGGGTGGGAGCCGAATAACCTGCATGACATGGGGCATGTTTCCTGAGTTAGATCTGTACGATGCAGGTCGTGCACAATATCTCATAACGGCAAGTTAGGATCTAGATGATCTGTAGATGATCTGTCCGACGAGTGAAATATTGATCTTCTCAAGTTCAGCTCTCTGACACGTTCTTATTACCTTCACCTCCGCCGTTTTCCTTTAACCCTCACTTCCTGCCTGCCTTCCTTTCTCCCGCTCTTGCTCCATCGCTCTCATGTTTTGTTCTTCAACACCGCGATTTGACGACGAACGAACGATGTTCATGAACGATGTGTGAATGATCGATCCCTCAGGTTCGCTGGACTTCTGATCAAGTCGCAAGTGGCGGAAGAAGATGGGTGAGACATATGTTACGTCCTAAATAAGGATGACTTTAGGATAATTATATTGATAAGTTAGGATACGGATGGATTAGGATAAGGATGGATTAGGAGGATAACTTAGGATGAAGATACCTTTGGGTACATATAGCTTAGGATATGGGTTAGCCACAGTAGGATAAGGATGGGTTAGGCAAGCTGCACGTTTGCATGCCTTGCTCTCATGTGATCAACGCAACACGCGGCAGATGCGGGCCGAAATAGGCTGATACATTGTGCGTTTAGTTGTTTTCGGCAAGGAATCGCTGTTGTGAGCACGCGTTTTGTCGTTTTTGTCGTTACATTGTGTTGATGTGGCTAAGGCTGCCTTCGTCGATACCTGCTAGACGTGTTTCGGACATGTTGGGCGGTTTGGACATCTATCTGACCTCGCTGTTTTGCTTTCCACCACCGTTTTGTGTCACCCTCGAACGAACGTTCTTCTTTGCCTGCAGCTACGACACGGTAGCTTTGGGCATCATCCTGTCCTTCATGAATGCAGCTCTCCTCGGCTTGGCGGCGTTCCAGGTAAGAACACACAAGAAAACTGCACTCGTTTTCAGTCCAGTTGGTGACAACAGCCGTGATTCCATCCAGTACATTATACGGTGATTGTATCCGGTACTTTTAAAATCGTGATTTAATCCGGTACTTTTAACCATCATTCGATCCGGTATTTTACCTGGTATACCGTTGTTCCATCGAGTAGATTCTGTTGTTCTGTCGCTGCGATGCTGAAATGAAACTGTTAGTAGATTCCTCACTGTTCTATACCAGACCCCAGGTAGTGTTGGATATAGAACGATATCGGGTCCGGTACGATACCGATTAAACGAAAAATATATGTTGGATACGATTTCGATAGTTGTTATATCAAAGTTTTCGTTTAGTGTCAGCATAAAAAGACACGAGGGTGTCCGGGGGTGGAGGACAAAACACGTACGATGTTACCATAAATCGAAAGTTTGATATTTCGACGTATCGAAAGTTTGATATTTCGATACGGTATGCAACACAAATGCCACTATATCAAAACTACCCTGTGTGCTGAAATGAAACTAACCTTCCTCGTTGTTCTGTCGCCGCTAACGGTATCGCAGCTTCTTTGGACCACGAGCGAATACATGAAGGAGAAATGGGACGGCGTCGTTGGAGCACGCTTCCAGTCCGACAAGAAAGAAGTGCCGAGATCATGGTGAGTCTAGAGTCGAATGTTTATGGTATTCATATGTTTTACCGTAAATTGAGTTCGCGCCGGGGTGCGGTCGTTTTTTCTGCGCTCGATAAAAATTTCCAAAACGGTAAGTTTTTCCAATACCGAACAAGGCGTTTTCGGAAATATTATGGTCGAGAGCCTACCGAAAATAGAATGTTCGACTTTTAGCACCCTTATCGTTGTTGAGAAAACGCTCTCATAGCGCTGAAAAATGATCCCACCTCTGTGCGAAATCAACGCTCTTTATACCTCTTTACGGTATGTGCCATGCCCACCGTGACTGTCAAATAGGCTAGGAGACCGCGGGTTTGACTCCTTTACTGACCGTCCCTACACTAAAACTGGTGTATTAAGGCCAAAAGAGACGGCCTAGACGGCCTTGACGCGCTGAAAAAAGAGCGGTCTAGACCGTGGTTTGATCGCTTGACTGACCGCCCCCTACACTGAAACTGGTATGTTACGGCCGAAAGAGTCCTTGACGCGCCCTCGAAGAACGGCCTAGACGTCTGTTTGACCGCTTGACTGACGGCCTTGATGCGCTAAAAAAGACAGGTCTAGATCGTGGTTTGACCCCTTGACTATCCGCCCCCTACACTGAAACTTGTATGTTAAGACCGAAATAATCCTGGACGCGCCCACAAAGACCGGTCTATACCGTGGTTTGACCGCTTGACTGGCCGCCCCGTACCCTAAAACTAGTATGTTGAGGCCAAAATAGTCCTTGACGCGCCCAAAAGACGCGTCTAGACCGCTTGACTGACCGCTTGACTGACCACCTCCTACATTGAAACTATTTATTAATAGTATAATATGTTGAGGCCCAAAGAGGCCTTAACGCGCCAAAAAAAAAGACCAGCCTCCTAGCGTCTTTGGTGGCGGATCATGGTGAAATGATGGGACCCCTGTCTGAGTGTCGGATTTTTGCTTTTTTACGTGGACCCCTGTACACATGCTGTGTACATTCTGCTGTTTTAACATTTGTGTGCATGGTGGCATCAACATGCTTGTGTATGTACACGATGACCATTTGATTCGTCGTAAGTGCTGGTAAATGTGCATGATGGCATCAATTCTAACGACACTGCCGCGCCGTTTTTGTTTTTCAACGACTCTCGTCCTCACCCGCGATCGCTTTCTAACTGTTCAGGAATAGGCCGCAGTCCGCTGGTCGCCCGGTAAGGTCCCCAACCTCCAACTACCAAAGCAACCAAAACAAAGCACGCGCCCCAGTGGCGTCACCAGTTTCGGGCGGGGGCGAGGCCTACCAAGCAAGGGGACGCTCAGGTCAGTCTCGCCTTCCTCTTTTTTTTCGGTCGCTTTTGTTTGGTACTTTTTTTTGTCGCTTTTTTATGTCGTTTTTTTATGTCACTTTTTTCTACTTTTTTCGTCAGCACCTACTTTGGTTTTGCTGGTATGTACTCGTCACGTTTACTTGCCACTTGGCCTATTCATACTAATAGCAGGAGCTGTACGCTCAACGATCTTCTGAACAGGCCGTGGTTACAGGTGTCTTTGTTCCCTTCTCCCCCCCCCCCCCCCGATATAAGGCATGCCTTCTTTTTTGTAGCGCTTAGGGTTGGTTCAGCATTCCCGCTGCTCGTCGACTTTCATCAATGTGTTGCTATTCGTCGAATATTCTATTCATACCTAGAACTTACGTTCTCGCTCTTTCAGCGACACGAGAACAAAACACGTAAAAGTCCTTTTTTAGCTTTCGAACCCGAAAAAAGCAAGTAACGTACGTTTGTTTTGTTTTTCAAACCGGCCGAAAAGACCCTCATGCCAGCAGAGGTGACGTTTGTCCTGTTGAGCCACTTGTCACGAATGCCTGTTGTTCACAATTATCCCCCCCCGCCCCCCCCGCCCCCCCCGCGCGCTTTTTATGTTGTCTGCACCTTCTCCCTTTTGCCCCCCTCTCCCATCCCCACGCCTCTTTTATTATCTTTGTCTTGGTGTCTGCCCCCCCCCCCCCCTCTCCCCTCGCCTTTTTTTTATTTTGTCTTGTGTCTGCATCTTCCCTCCCCTCCCCCGCCGTATCCGGTCCCTTCCCCTCCCCTTCATGGCCTTCGGCTCGACCCGGGCGTTGAATGACTATTAATGATGTCCTTATTATGTATATGTATTTTTAGTGGTGAAGCCGATGTTGGCGTCTCCTGATGGCCCGGCGGTCAGGCCCCCGCCCAACCGCAGCAGCGCTACAGGAGGCAACCCCAGGGCTTCGTCCAGGGTTTGAAGTTGAATCGGGCATTTCTTGAAGGGGTGTATTGTGTATTGTGTAGGCTATTTTACTCTGGAGGTGCCCCGAGTACTTACCGGGGTGGGCGTTGAGTGGTACCGATACCTGGTGACTCGCAAACCTCTTGTTGACCTAAACATTCAGGTGCGGTACCCGAGTATCCCGGGAGTATATATAGGCGAAGTACCCAACTAAAAACACCTTTGCAAGTCTTGCGTTGCTATCGCTGTGGCGTTTGTCGTGATGTTGGAGGGGTCGTTCGAGGGTGTCGCGGGACGGAAAGGCCTAACACTTCACGGGACAGAAAGTCCTCGCGTTTCACGGGATGGATTGACTTCGCGGTTCACGGGGCGGAAAGACAACGCGAATCACGGGACGGAAAGGCCTCGCGGTTCACGGGGCGGAAAGGCCTCGCGGTTCAAGGTCTCGTGGTTCACGGGACGGTAAGGCCTCGCAGTTCACGAGACGGAAAGGCCTCGCGGTTCACGGGACTGAAAGACCTCGCAGTTCACGGGGCGGAAAGGCCTCGCGGTTCACGGGGTGGAAAGGCCTCGCGGTTCACGGGGCGGAAAGGCCTCGCGGTTCACGGGACGGAAAGGCCTTCATTTTGGAACCCTTTCCTGCGGGATTGGTTGTCCAAGTTAATTTGTCTACAGTGGAAATTGATCGTTAACCCCTTTCGCACTGCTGCCTAAAGCTGATCCTATACTTTTAGGTACAAAATACTTGAAAATGGTGTGGGATACTTTCTGCAGTGGCAAAGGATCAAGTTGAACTTGAACTTGAAGTTCTTTAGTCTACAGTGGAAATTGAACGTTACCTCGTTTAGCGTTGCACGCACGCACCCCCCACGTTTTGGTTCAAAAATACTTGGAAATAGTGTGGGATGCTTTTTGCAGTGGCAAAAGGGTCGAGTTGAAGTTGTAGTTGAACTTGAAGTTGATTTTTATCCGTGGTTATATTGCGCGCATGTATGTCTTTGGTGTGGGGTAAGGGTAGGATATGGTGTGTGTGCTGTGCTGTGGTGTGAAGGGCGAGTTGGGGTCTCGCTGTTGCAGGGGTGACTGCTACTTTTCCCCCCAGTGTGGTCCGTGTATTTGAGGGGGTATGCCGATGAGCTATTGGTTGACACGACTGCTCGTAGATGTCGTATCTCTTTTTACTGCTTGCAGTGCGGTCCATCTCTAAGGAGGGACGATGCCTATCAGCTGATGCCTCGAGACTCTAGATTGGTATTTTTTCACTGCAATAATAGGAGGTCGAATCTATTGAATCGTGATGCTTACCAGCTGGTTGGCGTCTGTAGACCCTAGATTCGTCCTTTTTTTAACTGCATGCAGTGCGGTTGGTCTATTGAAAGACGATGACTATCAGCTGGTTAACTGACACCTCTAGCTTCGTATTTTTTCCACTGCTATACTATACTCGTAGGCAGTCGAGTCTTCTGAGTGGTGATGCCCATGAGCTGATTTGATTGATTCCCCTCTAGATTTTTTTTAACGCTTTTTTTCCGTTTTTTTTCACAAGACGGTATTGTCTGTTTTGTGTTGCTGTCGTGTCGGCGAAGCTGTGACGTCAGCAAAGCGTAGTATCTGTGACGCACGCGTTAGAGCTGTGGCCGTAAGTAGCAGTAGCTTTTCAAGGGTGTGTTTTTAGTAGGGTATTTACTGAAGGTATCGGATGCTCTAGGGGTACCCGGGTACATACCCGAGTATGACCAAAACAACCAGGTTTGATACCCAAGTATGGCCAAAACAACCAGGTTTGATACCCGAGTGTGGCCAAAACAGCCAGGGTTGGCACCCGAGTATCATATATCCAAAACAACCAGGTTTGATACCCGCGTATAACCAAAACAACCAGGTTTGATACCCGAATATAACCAAAATATCCAGGTTTGATACTCGAGTATGACCGAAACAACCAGGTTTGGTACGCGAGTATGACCAAAACAACCAGGTTTGGTACCCGGGTGCCCCAAAGTAATTTCAGGTATACCCTCCTAAACTCACCCTTGTAAATCTATGCGAAGTGTACGAGTTATTTTTTGTGTCAAGACTATTTGCCTTGCGGAGTAGTTATGTAGGGATTGAGGGGCACCAAGCGGCAGCCAACCGCATGCCGTTTTCTTGACGTTTTCTACCGGCCATGGGTGTACTATCAGCCCGCACAGACCGGGACAGATCAGATCACTATCTACTGTAGATAATATTTCTAGCTTATCTAGATCCTGTCATCCGACAGATGACCTACCTAGATTTATTTAGACCTTATGTACCATCGTACATATCGCGATCTACAGTAGGCCATCTAGATTTTGTACCTGCGGTTATGCGATGTTGGTGCAGGATCCGTCTACTTGTACAGATCCAATCCGGGAAACATGTGCTGGATCATGCAGATCATACGGCTCCCACCCGACAACATGATCTATCAGCAGATACAGCAGACCAGGGATTTATCTTCCCTGGGAGATCCAGATCGTAATTTTGGGTCTGATCCGTCGGATGTGTGTGTTTTTGACTATTGACTCGTACGGTATTGTGTAACGAACGATTTGTTTACCTTATTATTTTCACCACAGATAGAAGCGTTGGGACAACAGTCGACGCGGCTACTATTTTGAAACTGTGGACAGTAACTTATCTATATTAGCGGTATGAATACGTATTGATAGCGGTCGTAGTTTTGCTGTGGTCGGGGCGGGGTGGAAATGGTTACAGTAGTAAGATATCTAGCGGTACGTGTTGATAGTAGCACTTGCTATTGAGGGCGAGGGGATGACAGTAGTAGTAACATGTCTATTAGTTGCGGTACCTATCGATAGCAGCAGGTACTATTGAGGCTGGAGAGGACAGGATGCCAGTAGTAACATAGTAACATATCTAGCGATACGTATTGACAGCAGCACTTGCTATGGAGGGCGGGGAGGAGAGGATGGCAGTAGTAGTATCATATCTAGCGGTACATATTGGTGGTGAGGGGGGAGGATGAAGCGTACGGCCGGTACCCTGCGGGGGGTCGTATCACGCAATGTCATTCGACTCGATGATGGGTGGGGGGGATTGCGCCGTGGTAGGGGGGGTACTCATGTTCATGTATGGCCGTAATCGTATGACCATGGGGGAGGGGGGTACTCATTTGTTGCTTGCCTTAGTCATTTGACCATTGACGACGCATCCCTTTCGAGACGGAGCAGGGGGGGGGGGGGGTGTACTCATGTTGTGCACGGCCGTAGTCATATGACCATAGACCCTCGCATCCCTACAATGCCGGGACGGAGCGCGTTGGGTTTTCACCAACCAGGCAGGGGGGGGGGGGGCTTTGACAAGGAAGTGTCCTGCAAGAAAGATTGACATACATGAGGTTTTATAGGAACCGAAGCGCCTCTTGGAGCCGTTCAACCGAATCGCTTTTGACGCGATTCAATAATTGTGTGTGTACAAAAATATAGTAGCAGATAATCACGATTGTTCTTCATCTTTCAGGTCTCAGACGTTGGTTTTATGTTGGTGTTTCCGTCGGAAAAAAATATAGTTGCAGGGGAACATCTCGCCCTGGGTGCGTACGTCGAAATGAGTACCAGGTAGTTGAGAGACTTTTCGTGCCCGCAGTTTTCTGATTGGTCATTTTTTTCATTTTGGAATTTTTTATTGGTGGAAATTCCTTGGTATACATTTCTCGTCACAATTTTGAATTTGAAACGATTTCGATTTGGGTGTGAGGGCCGATTAGTTGTGGGTAGGCCACATCCACGTGGAGCGACTCCACGTGGAGTGGTTGCATGGATGAGTCGGCAGGTGTCCCGGCTCGACTGCCAGGCGCGCAACTATAATACGGCTGCTGCAGACCCCCCCGATCTCTAGCGGAGCTGTGCGTTTGGTATACGGTACGTGTTGAGATTAATTATCGGTACGGATCAGCTACGTGTGTACGTGTTGAGAAGCATTGCCGATACGGGTTGAGGAGCATGGCCGGCACGTGTTGAAAAGCGTTGCCGGTACGTTTTGAGAAGTATCGCCTGTGCGTTACCGGCACATGTTGAGCAGCATTGCGGGTAGAGAGAAGTGTCACCGGTACGTGCTCAGCACCATCGTTAATGTTGAGCTGCAACCATTACCGGTACTATTCTGGTACGTGCCGAGCAGCATTACCGATAGGTTATCGGTTCGTGTTGAGAAGCAATACCCGCATGTACCTTGCCGGTACGTGTTGAGAGACATTGTTGACGGTACTTTGCCGGTACATGCTGAGGGACATTATTGACGGTACTTTGCCGGTACACATTAAGAAGCATTACCGGTACGGGTCAAGCAGTTGTGTGCCTACCGATATTTTGTTTCTCGGCAGCATTTCACTATGAATACTGCAGGAACGGATTGGGCATGCCTACCTGGCTGAGGGATGACGGCTGGGTGCATATACGCCTGATTGTGACATTACGGGTGCCTGAGATGGATCTGCATATTACATACATACAACTATTAATTACATTTTTTTAATGGCATGGAACAATGGTTGGCGTTTCCGCAACACTCTATGGTGGACATTTTCCGCGGTTGCCTATTATCCATATATATGTGTTGCGGAAAAATTGTGTCCGGTGTTTTTTGTATATAATGCCGCGAGTCATTAGTAATAGTGGTGTTGAATATCGTATCGAAATTCTCGATATATCGAAATATCGAAGTTTCGATATATAGAAATATCGGAATTTCGATATATATATATCGTAGCGAACGTGTTTTGCACTCCACCCCCTGGCATCCCCGTGCTTTTTATGCAGATACTGCATGAAGGCTTCGATGTATCAAATATCGAAATCATATCGATTAGTTCATTTGGTTATCAGTATCGTACGAACTAGATTTTCTCCTCGATTCTCGTTCGATACCCAACACTAGTCATTATACTGAACATATTTATGCGTAGTGCTGTATGTAGTAAATATTAACAGCACATGTTCACCTGATCCCATCATTATCGCTTCCCTCATGCATCATTACGTATATATGATGGTGCTCCTCGCTACACTCTACGGTCCTGCTAATAGGAATTCGCGGAGAAAACGTACCAAGTATACACCAAGGCATGGCACCGAGCATTTACGTCGATATAAACATCCAAGCAGACGGGTTGTAAGGGGCGTTATTATTATTATTATTATTAGCGTTATTATTATCGTTGGTCCTAAATTAGGAAAAAAAAATACAGATTTTCCTTATTTTCTTTCACGCGTCTGTTTCAACTCAGGTTTTCGGGAGTTTTCTTTCCAAATATGTGAATACGAAGTGTTCCTAATGTTTTTCCCTCTCTGTTAAAATTCACAAATTGTGACAGAACGCCTCCGTATCTTGATGCAAAATTTATAAACCGAAAAAATCTGGAAAATCTGGAAAAAAAATAGAACTCTCCATAGCAACGGCCCTAATTCGCGTGTTCCGTCCAGCGACTTCCTGCGTTTTACTTGTAGATTGGGCAGATGTTTATCGCTGAGAGGATTGTTACCCTCTTCTAATACTGTATGTAGTAGGTATATGATGTATGCCCATCGTAGTGGTGCACCTACTGTACTTTATTTAACAAAACATGCACATTACTGTAGTGTCATCCCCAAACCGAAAAAAGTGAGATTTATGGACGAATTGAAAAAAATGACAATGGTTTTTTGTCGTGTTTAGTTGGCTTTAGTATGCCTCCCCCTATCTACGTACGAGGACTCAATAATAAAAACTACACGAAAATAGATAAACAGCCGATTAAAACCACACGCTCCCTTCCCAGGTCAGGGTGAGAAAATAAAACATAATTGAATTGTGAGATTTCTCGACGTACAAAAAAAATAACAGGTGTTACATAGTTTTTTCGAGTATCCCTGGACACAGACGAACACACAATATGTAATGCACTGGTACTTGACACCAGGGGCACGGGTACCCCATTCAAACTCACGTGTTCTAATCCAAACTCACCTGTATTGAAAAAGAGGTACAGTACACACAGATACGACCCAAACGGACCACCTACTGGTAGGCTTTTTTATTCCGCAAAAAATGACCTGCAGGAAGCGCCTAGGCGCGCGTACGCAGAAATCAACGAGAGTCAACGACGAGGGAACGAAAAACTGGACTCCCGCGATAATGATGCAAGCGCGTACTGTGTGTGCACTGTAGTGGGGAGGGGGGAGGAGTGCCTGATGTGACGTCGGACCTGAGATACACCAGGGATGCAGCTTGGGAAGCATATACTGTAGGGCAAAGATAGTAGATGGGGTGGGGAAAACAAACAGCAAAAAAAAGGATACCGTCCGTGGCGCCGTCTCACAATTGGCGTGCTCACTTAGGTGCACCAGAATTGCCATGGTCACGGGTCCAAGAGGTTGAGTGCATACGTTTGTGTCATTCCCATGTCCATTACTCCGAAATTGCTTCTGTTTTGATACGAAGTATCCCTCATGTTCACTACTCCCCTGAGGATTGACGAGATACAGTCAGCACCACCAGCACCATTGTTGTTGTTTCACATGAACTACAGTAATTGCCATAATCTAGTCCGTGGTCATCACAAGATATGCTCCAATGCTTGCTCCAGCAAAGGAGGAAAAACAAATCCGAATAACTTGGAACAAAATCACAAAAATCGCAACATACTTACATTACAGTACAGTACGTGTACGAGGCTATATACGAGCACAAAACCCTCCCTTGCCGGGTGCTTGCTTGCCTTCCGGCTCTGACAGAGCAGTCAGCCAGCTGTCAAAATTCGTCAATGGGTAGCATGGCATGCGCGTCGATTAAGGTCGCCACAAAAACTAGAAACAAAAAACGGACAGTTGATGCATGCGCATCCATTGGGGTCGCCGAAGAAACAAAAACGGACAATTAATGGTTGCATACGCGCGCGCGCGTCCATCGAGGTCGCCGAAAAAACAAAAAACGGGCAATGAATGGTTGCATGGACGTCGACTAACCCTTTTGCCACTGCAAAAATGACCCCACACTTATTCCAAGCAATTTCCCCCCATAAACCGTGGGTGCAGTTCTGCAGGGGGCAAGGTCACCGAAATATCAAAAAGAAAAGGCGAACAATGGTTGAGTTGCATTTACATGCGTGTCGAATAAGGTCGCCGGAAAAAACAAAATCGACGACAGTTGTTGTGCATGCCATGCGCGCCGATGGAGGTCACACAACAAAAACAAAAAAAAAACACAACACAAAAACGGACGATGGTGCCTACATGCCATGCGCGTCAATCCTTAAAATATACCTGGTACCAGGCATAACACTAAAGCCAAGTAGTTTGCCCACAAAAACGCGCGGGCAGTTCTGAAGGGTTCAAGTTAACCCTTCTATATATACTTCTGTAGTGTAACAATGAACCAACTTAGTTTTAAGTAAACCGTCGCCTACACGTCGGTGGAGTTCTAAAGGTCGCCGATAAAAACGAAAACGGAAGCCCCGTGCATTGGTGACTTCAACAAAAGAAAAATGACTTCAACAAAAGAAAAACACAGTGCAAGAAGACGCGTCCGCTTCGTTTCCGCTTCGTTTAGTCGAGCGATCGTCACAAGAGGGTCTCTTGCGTAATTCGGCTTTAACTGATCGAGCGACCATCACAAACAACTATCCTCTATGCTAGGAGCTCACCGTCTGACCTCTTGAGTGACCGCTCTCCCGCACTAACATCAGTATAGTAAGGCTACTAAAAGAGGCCTTCACAAGTCCAAACATGCCAGTCTCCTTATAGTATTATAATAGAATCTTTAGTCACAAGAGGGTCTTGCTTACAGTAGTTTGACTCCCATTGATCGAACGAGCGTCGCAAGCAACACTTGCTGTTGAAGCGGTTTGATCCCTTAACTGACCACCCCTACACTAAAAGCAGTATAATAAGGCCAAAACGGACGGCCTTGGCACGTCCAAAAAGAGTAAACTCCTTACAATATACCTGGTATACCACTAAGGGCCCGTTTTAACGATGAAAAAAAATTCAATTTGGAAAAAAAAAATCAAATCCGCTCTTCATTGGTCAGGACCCGCACCACCACCCTATACCCCAAGATCCTAATCTTTGGTGCTGGTGCGTGTGTTGACCAATGAAAAGCGTATTTGAATTTTATTTTTTCACAAATTGAATTTATTTTGTACTCGTTAATATGGGCCCTAAGTTCCAAAATATAAGAAGTCTTCGGATTAAATAAAAAAAACACAAAAGGTCCTCATATTTAGGCTTTTTAGAGGTACGAGTAGCATCTTTGGGAACAAGAAAGTCTTGCTCGTTTCGACCCAGAAAACAATGATCGAACGAGCATCACACCACAAGAGGGTAGATGTCGCCAGCCAGTCCGATGTCATCAATTCGATGGGCGGCTGTCGTCAGTCAGTTTTATGCCATCAGTTCGATGGGAGTCTGTCGTCAGCAGTCCGATGTCATCAAATAGATGGGTGACTGTCGTCAGTTCCTTCACCTAGTCCGATGTCATCAGTTCGGTGGTTGTCTGCCGCCAGTGATGTCATGAGTCAGCCCGATCGACGTCGCCAGACAGTCCGACAAGCCTCCTTCCGAATCGGAGTCTCGGTCTCCTATGAATAGCATGTTACAGAAAACCATGCTTACCTTAATTAAGGTAGGGGCGTACCGTGTTACTGAATTTCCTCTGAGACTCCCCACTTGAGGAGCTCTGTACTATTACTAACTCAATAGTAAGTCACCCGAACAACGGCTTTAAGAAAAGATGTACGCTTAACCCGATGAACAATCCCATCGAAAACAAATATGTAAGAATAAACGATAAGGCATGCCTTGTAAGGCATACGCCTTATTGGGCAGCTTCCACAGTTGAGAAGCCTCACCAGTCTCAGTGACACAAACATAAGCATTTGCCTCAGAAGGAAAAAATGTTGCTATCCCTATCATACATAGCACCCAACGATCACAACCATTGTTTAGACCAAGCCTCTTGCTTGTTTCCGCTTCAAATGGTCGAACGAGCGTCACAAGATGATCGATGTCGTCAGGCAGTCAGTCCGATGGATGCCATCAGTCCGACGAGTCAGTCCCCCATCCCCTCCCTCTGATTGTTTCAACTTTAGTCAGTACATCCACCGAACGAGCACTGTTCGAACGAGGGTCATTGACATCGTCAGTCCAATGGATGGATGGGACGGAGTCCACTTCAATTCATCGAACGAGCATCATTGATGCCGTGAGCCCGATTACTGTCGCGAGTCCGATGGATTGAATCCATTTCAATTCATCATCGTCCACTTCAATTCATCGAAGGAGCGTCATTGATGTCGTGAGTCCAATGGATGTCGTGAGTCAGATGGACAGAGGTAGTCAGTCCGACCAGTCTCCCTCCGAACCGGAGTCCGCGATGGTGGGCTGGTCGACGCCCATAACAACGCCGACGCTCTGGTTCGGGTGGTAAGCCGCGTTTTCGTTGGCTCGCCGCATCATCGTCGCCATCGTGTTCGCCGCGTCTTTTTCTTCCTGAGATAACAGAGTCGACATAAATACAGAGATAGCGATAGCAAGTCAAGATAAAGATAGGCATCGAAACAGATACGAGAGGAAGGGCGAGATAGGGGGGGGGGGGTACTCATGTCGTGCACGGCCGTAGTCTTATGACCATAGACCCTCGCATCCCTACAACGTCGGGACGGAGCACGTTGGGTTTTCACCAACCAGGAAGACATTGCTTATACCAAGCGCGAAGAGGGGGGGGGTGTACTTCATATTCATGCATGGCCGTAGTCGTATGACGATAGGCCCTCGCATCCCTACAATGCCGGGATGGAGCATGTCGGGTTTTCACCGACCAGGCAGACATTGCTAGCACCAAGCGCGAAGCGCCGTGAGGTGTTGGGCGAGTCGCATGAAGGGTGAGCTGCATCCTACTAAGAACCGCTCGTCAGGCGGACTTGCACATGGATGACAGCTTCAATGAGTTCATTTAATTTCTGGTGTGGCCACTTTGAGACAGCAATTAGAGGGAGGGGGGGGCGGGGGGACGGGGGGGGGGGGTTATGGCCTGTGCGTTTGTTCATGTTAAAGATTAAGACGCGGCTAGGCCGCGAGGAGCACATGTATGCTTGGGATGCGTTCAATGGCAAGATAGCCACGCGCTTGCTTGGTCCTACCACACCCGGCTCGAACCCAACCCCCTGCTGGATGCTGTACCGGTCTTTACCAAGCCTCAAAGCGCCGCAAAGCAAAGCATTTCAAGCGATTTACAGCAGTATCTCAAACTGCACTGCGTGCACGGGTCACTTGAAAAATATTGTTTTGGACACATTTTTCCGATTTCGGCTGAACACCCGAAACTGTAGAGCTACTCGTACAGCGAAAAGGACGCCTTACGGTGCCATGTGCGACTTTGCCGCTCTGCGTAAACGGCGCTTAAAAAACAACATTGCGTGCCCACTTCCGCACTCGTACAGCGATAAGGGTGCCTCACTGTGCCGACCGTGATATTTGTTGTTGTGCACACAAGACACTCGAAGCATTGTTTATCGCTAGATTTGTATCGACGCCCCAAACTGGCTAGAGTAGAGGAGAGGAGAGGAGAGGAGAGTAGAGGAGAGTAATACAATACGGCACAGCATACCACACCATAGCACAGCACAGCACAGCACAGCACGATACATGTACAGTGGTAAGGGAGCTTTACGGTGCCGCCTGCGGCTTTCGCTGCACAAGGTGGGTTTCTACAACAGCAGTAGTCAATAGTACGTGGCACGAGTAGGCCGCACAATGAAATTCGTAGAAGACAGCGTGAAGTCAGTAGTGATGTGGTCCTGTCAGTAGCCATGTGGTGATGTCAGTAGCACACAGCGTAATGAAGCCAATAGTAGACAGCGTGAAGCTAGTAGCCATGTGGTGATGTCAGTAGTACACAGCGAAGGGGAGTCAGTAGTAGACATTGAAGTCATTGGTGATGTGGTGATGTCAGTAGTGACGTGGTAATGCCAGTATTAATAGTAGACAGCATGAAGTCAGTAGTAGCCCGCGTCTTGTCACCTTTTCTCGCTGCTCCATCTGGTTTCTGAACATGACCGCCTTCGGCACCGCCACTTCCGTAGGGGCAGGCCGCTCGGACAACGGCTCCATTCCTGTTAGGGTCGGCAACAAGTTTCGAGAGTGGTGTTGGTCGTGTTGGTGGTATTGGTGTTGGTGTTGGTAATAGGGTGGTAGTATTGGAGGTAATGATGTTGGTGATGGTGGTGATGTTGGTGGTGGTGTTGGTGGTGCTGGTGGTCGTCGTGGTTGTATTAGTGGTGTCATTTCCCAACGAACAGTCGAGCACTACTAAGCAGTTGGCCTGATAGAAAGTATTGTAAATGCACAACCACGGTGTTTCCGGTGGATACCGCTATGAACTCCGTGTGAGTTAGGAGTGGTTTTGCAGTCACCCTGGTACCGCGATGCAGTGTTGGAAAAGGAAAACCGAACTGCCGAATCTGAATCACGGTTTTCTCGATATTCGGACATCGAGATCGCGTTATATTTTCCCTCGATTCTCGATTCTGAATCGTTAGGGTTATTACTGATAGGGTTATCCCATACCAGGTAGGAATGATACTAAATATGTGACATTCCAGTAGAAGTTGCAAGCGACGTTCGGGGGGGAGATAAAAATGGGGTTATTCGGCTTAAACCAGCTTGTTTTCGAACGTCTTACAAGGCTTATTTTGGGTAGGCGATCGGGTAACCTTTTGCCAGTAGCCCAATGGACTAACAATCAACAAAAGGCGACGACGGCAGAACATGGGCTTGGGGTCGCGGGATCGGATCTCCTCACGACTCTCCACAATATGCCTTTTTTAAGAACAAGTTTAACTTCCCCATGCCGAACCTAAAAAACAAATATCTCCCTGGGTCCTCAGAAATTGGGACTGCGTGCTGGTGACACGCGTCGGCCCGTCTATCCGGTTCGTTCGGGGGGGGGAAACCAACGGAATAATACCTTAACAAAAGGCACACACCTGGTGGGCACAGCGACTGGCACTTTCCCCCCTCGTCGTCCGCCAGATTCCCACCGTTCAGCCACTCCGCCGAGCTTAGGCAAGGGGTAGAAGGACGCACCGGACTGCACAGGGCCAAAAAGAGGCGAGGGTGAACAATGCCCGTCACGGATCGAAAACATAAGAAAATGTGTTAAGCCATTTAATATTACTGCAGTCCTGTTGTGGGGACAAAACACTTGGAATTAGAGTCAGATTTAGGTTTTTGTATAATGCACTATTGGTATACTAAAAAGGGGTAAGACACGCTCGGAACAATCAGGAAACGTAATTAGCAAAACGTAATTAGCAGTTAGGTATTGCAGGGAAGGAAGGTATTTCACTTTTATTAATAGGAAAGAAGCACAAAATGGTTGAGTATTTTATATTTCATCGGAGTTACTGACTCCTTCTCGTATGCGCGCACACAAGCACAACACCGCATCAGACGAAGAGCACCCTACCCTACGGTTGGCCGCAAAAATCACACTGCAGTACCAGGTACAGTTTATGGACAACCTACAGGGCTTGAGACAGAAAGCGAGCGTTGGGAAGGTAGCGGGGGTAGAGCACGCGACGCTTACGCGGTGTAAGGGGGAGGAATGTCTCGAGCCGCCGATCAACAAGCAATGCGCTTGGCGAGCACGTCCGGATTCGCACGATTCCGGACACACTACAACATACACATGCTATGCACAAATCGACTTGCCCCAGCTTCGACAACATGGTTGGTATAATAGTGCACACCAACTCCTCAACACAGCTCAGTTCCGATAACTCTCCCAGGTGGTCGTGGGTAAGAATTCAAGGGTTAGGGTTGGTGGTTGGAGTCAAACATACTTCAACAATTTTGTCTGAAAGTTATTAAATAGGTCAAGTCGTAAACACGGCACAAAGGCCACCGCGCTCTTCTGGAAAACCGGGGGCGTTGTTTCGACAAGGCAGCATGCACCATTTCGATAGCACACAGCACACACACAGCACACACAACACCAGCACACACAGCTCCTGGGCACAACTCACCGGTAGACATCATCCTGGAAGTAGTCCTTCAGGTCGCCGGATCGTGGCAGCATGAAAGAGACTGTTAAGAACATTAACACCGTCAAAAACAAATGAAAAAAACGACAGTGCGCAGAAAGGGAACGCACGACGGCCAGCGCGTGGGACTGTCAACTCAAGGTGTAAACACAGGGGGGGGGGGGGGGGGGGAAAGATTCATTTGTTGCTTGCCTCAGTCATTTGACCATTGACCTCGAATCTCTTTCGAGACGGAGAAGGGGGGGGGGGGGGGGAGCAATGGACACTGGACCACAAGGGTTCACACAACGGATATATGACTCAATGATCTACATGGTTCAGGGCAGATAGGTTCCCGATCTGTACGATCTAGTTCGTTTTGTCGGGTGGGAGCCGTATAATATGCATGACCGACCAAATATCCCCTGGGTTTGATCTGTACTATGCATACAGATACTGCACAGCATCTCATAACCACAGGTTAGCATCCAGATGATCTAGGTCATGATATGTCTGATCTATCTGATCTATCTGTGAATGATTTGTCCAATGTGTGCAATGTCTGCAATGCTTGGAGGAAAGGTTGGCCGTGTAACAGCCGTGGGGCGTTCAAAGCGTTATCAAAACGTGATTTTTAGACACGGTGGATTTCCCGTCGCTAGCGCTGGCAGCACCTCTTGGGGATGATACTGAAACCCCTCTAACCCCCGCCGGTACATAAAAAGCATAAACGCTTTGGAGGCAAGATGGATTGCCCAACGAAAGAGGCCATATTGGGAAAGAAAATAAATAAAAAACGCAACAGAATGAATTCATCAAGGGCAGACCCCCCACGGGTTAGCGCGCACGGCAAACCGATGCGCTGCGTCTACGCAGTGCACTGGAGAACCAAGGGTGCCTTTCTTAAGGCTGATATTGCTGAAAACTCTCGATTCAGTTGGTTGAACTGACTTCCGTCGAAAGCTGGTGTTCCGTTTTCACAACCAATTACACAAGCACCAGGAATGTAAGTGGGTGTCAACCGCTTGCACTCAAAGATGATGCAGTGGTTGACGGTACTCTTGCTCCTTGACGGACAGCCGTCAAGGAAAGCCGTCAAGGAAATACGTCAAGGACAGACATCAAGGGTATACGTCAAGGACATACGTCAAAGACAGACGTCAAGGACACCCGTCAAGGACCTTCCAACACGAAAAACTAGTGCATAAATTTGAACAGGCCTTGACGGATCAGAAATAGAAATACATCGTCAACCCACACATTTGCTCCCACGGCCCGTGGTGCGGGTACGAAGTATAAGTAGGCGTCAACCGCTTGTCCTGGCTACCTTGATATTATTCTTCCGCTCCAGACATTCTAGAGCCTGCCTTACGACCAATGATGATTAGTTTGTGTGAGAACAACAGCAACGACAATAACGACAACTGACTGTGTCGGTCGGAAATGGCCTTGCGCCGATGCCGCATCGCGCGCCCCACCTGGCTCGACCGTCGTGGGGGTAAGCCTCATCACACGCGCGACCTCCACGTTGCCGACGTCCAGACACTGTGGCGGAAGCAGGGCCATGCCGCTCAGAGGGGGGCCCGTAGCCTTGTACTCGTGGCAAAAGTGCACTTCCGGCAGAGAAGAGCCAGGGCGGTCGCCGTCGCTCAGCTCGTAGTACTTTACGCCGGTCCCTCCCCTGCGGAGTGCGGTTGGCCGATAGCGGTGCATCAGTGTGTCACCATGTGCTAATATTATCTTGTGTAGACGATCGTGTGAAGGTTGCCGTGTGTAGATTATCGTGTGTGGATTATCGTGTGCACATTTATATGTGGGATTAGCATGTGTACATTATCGTGTGCACATTATCGTGTGTAGACTATCATGTACGAACTATCGTGTATGCATTTTTCGTGCGTAGGTCATCACGGGTGAAGTATCTTCTGTACACGATCGTGTGTTCAGTCGACCGAGAATGAACATGCATGTGAGCATGAAGGAAAATTCGTGCAAACAGATGGATGAAAGACGCGGAAAAAATATCCGGATCACTAGTTAGTCGTTTCCCGGCGGTGCCGACTATCCGACTTACGGGGTTTCCATTCTTGTAGAAAGGATTGTCCAATAAGGGAAACATTCTGTATTTTATGGCGGGGACCCCTTGGCCGGGGGAGGGGCGGCTGAATTGGCTCGCTTTGCTAATCTGAATTAAGTCGGCAAGTCGATTGGTCATCGGCTGGCTTCGCCAGCCGACTCGCCGTCTAAAAACAGCTACTGCAGTTGGCTAACGGCACCTACCGATTAGTTTTTAGTCGTAAGTTCATACTGACTCACAGATCTACAACATTTACAGTAATTGGTATTGTACGGAAGTATATGGCTAGGCATGCGCAGACAGGCACTGGCAGTTTCGCTGTGTCTACACATGAACGACATTTCGTGCTGTTGTTATTGCTGTCTCAATTCATGAGGTAAGAGCTGGTATAACTCAAGGAGACGCACAGATTGAAAGGTGGCATCCGTCACAACGTACCCTGCACATCCATCAGCAACAGAGCTACAGGACACAAAGTACACGCGGAGGACAGTCAAATGCACCAAACACGGCAGCGGAGATCACAATTCGGCGCGTAGGGTAAGAAAAATTTACACGAAACGTGTTGGCGGGGGGGGTGTACTTCATATTCGTGCATGGCCGTAGTCGCATGACCTCGGCGCCTGGGGCGGCTAAAACGGCGCCATCAACAAGAGTTACACGACATACACCAGTCTACACTACAAGCGTGGGATAAGCATATGACAAATTAAGCGGAGACAGCAGAGCGGCGAAGGGTAAGCAAAACCGCGAAACGTGTTGGCTGGGAGAAACCCTGAAGCGGCTCGAACTTCTACTCAAGCGTAAAACCAGCTGCCAAATCTGATATATACTGTGGACACCCACCTTCCAGCCAAGAGCAGCATTCCCGTAGCCTCGCAGAATATGGGCAGCAAGAGACCGTTGGAACTATCAACGGTCTTGGTAGAGTAAGGCGAAGATAAATCTCGCTGAGGGGTTGAATGGCGGGGTTCGACGATTGCAGGGGGCGGAAGGCAACACGAGAGGTGGTGAGCGGAAAACCTCCATACCTCAGACAGCGACAGATCATGATATATCTACCTACCTATCGATCTACTTCGTATCTATCTATCTATCTATCTATCTATCTATCTATCTATCTACAGCAGATAATCTAGTCCCTCACCTGCCGTTAATGTATCTACAGCAGATCATCTACTGTAGTTCCTTACCTGCCGTTATGAGAGGCAGGATCTGCATAATACAGATCCAACCCAGGAAACATGTGCTAGATCATGCGGACTGTACGGGTCCCACCCGGCAACATGACCTAGATCCTACAGGTCATACACACAAGATTGGGAAAAGAGCTTCCTTGAAAGGTCTAGATCGTGAAATGGGAATTATTTGAATGATCTGTCCCAGGTGTGAAAACTTCATGGTCGCCACTCCTCCGCACGGGTGAACGGTGTGTTCAGATTCAATCAGATTGATCTCCCAAGCATCAAAACGACATTTGTTTTCGGGGGGGGCGGGGGGGGTGGTCTGTGAATACGAACGGATGGAATTATTTTGTCAATGCCCGGCTTGACGAAAATGAACCGTGGCGTCAACCCTGGAACGATGAAAAAAAAATAAGCGGGTGTAAATCGTGGCAATGTAAACAAACCAATGGTGTCAACCATATGCGGGTGTAAATCGTGGCGTCGGTAACCATCTTGCGGCTGTGAACCGTGATAGACCATCCAACCATCTACAGATGCAACATACATACATGCCGATATCTGTCGACCATCGCTGGGAGATACATCTTGTTTTGTCCCAACAATTGACCGATGCAAAGGGAATCATCAACCATTGATCAATGTGTTATCTGCTGTAAATCACTAGGGAGCGGTATGAACAGATGCTGTGCGTCAACCATTCTGCAAACCAGTACGTAACCGATGCCAATGGTGATGTCAGCCAATGACGTCAATCATTGACGGATATGAATATTGTTAATAATCCAAGAAAGAGTACGATAAAAGGCAAAAAAAAACTACGCATGGTAGGAGACCGGTCTTGTGGGGCGGTTCAAGGCCGTCTTTTTTGGCCTTAATATACTAGTTTTAGTGTAGGGGCGGGCAGTCAAGGTCAAACCGCGGCCTCTTGTATTTAGTACAGTAGTGCACGAAGGGTATAGCAAGTATACTTGGGGGAACCCTTGTACCAAAGTTGGTTATGTTGGTCACATATACTCGGGTACGTACCCGGGTACTCCAGAGTACATACTGAAATACCCTACTGAACACACCCTGCACTATTGCATATTTGTTGTTTTGCGGCGCAGTTTCGGCGAAGGCAACACACAAGCACAACACACGCGCAGCACACGCACAACACACGCACAACATACACGCAACACACGCACAATACACGCACAACACACGCACAACACACACATAACACACAGCACACACAACACGCGTTCAATACACACACAACGCACAACATACACAACACACACAACACAAGCACAACACAAGCACAACACAAGCACAACACAAGCACAACACAAGCACAACACAAGCACATCACACAAGCAGCAACTTTCTCTCAGTGCCCTACTACAAGTAGTACATCCAGGTAGGAAAACAAAATGCACGCCCGGCATCAAACACAGGAACCAAGGAACCAGAACCACACCCTCTTGTAACTTTTCACTAACACAAAAACTGTATAGAAAAGGAGACTACAGTAGCTGCTGCTTCAGGTTCTGTTTTGGGCTCTTACCGGGTCCCATAGGCAGATCTGCCGGTGTCCTGCGGCCGCGCAGCCCGTGGTGGCGAGCGCTTCCCGCCTGCCCGCGCCGAAGCACCAGGCCGCCTGCATCGACTTCCGTCCTTGGTGGCCCTTCCCCTCGGATACCACCGTTCCCGCCCTTGGGTCGATGATTCGAATCTTGCCGTCCCTACAAGTGGTGGAGATTAAGCTGCCGTCTCCGTTGAAGCCAGCACTGCGACCGAACATAAACCAGAAGATGCATCGGCGTTAGCATCATCATCGGCATCACCATCATCACCACCATCACCACCACCACCACTACACCATCATTGTCATCATGATCATTGTCATCATCATGGAACATTCCCAAACATTGATCGCGCTCCTTGTCTTGCATGCATGTGTTTGATGCCGATACTGAGGTTGATCGTACTGGACGGATAGACTCTACGTAAGGTCAGAGTAATAAATGTTTTACTTGGCGTACATAATGAGAAAATCATCATAGCCCCGGTAGACTAGTGGTCAGCTTCAAAGACTACTAGCATTGGTACCCAAGTTCGAATCCCACCGTGGTGAGATTTCTACTTCATTTGAAAAAATAAAAGGAACCGATTGCTGAGAGCGCCTTCGTGGCGTGCGTAGGCGGAATCCGACGCAAGTCGACGAGGGAAGAAAGTGCTGAAATCTTCTCGCGATAAAAATGCAAGGCAAGTACCGTAGTGGGGAGGGGGGAGAAGAGCCTACTTTGTGACCCCGGGTCTGAGTTACGACCAAAGAGGGAGAGAGAAAAAAAGGGCGAAGATAATAAATGAGATGGACAAAAAAAAAACAATTATGTCACATGCAGAAATCTGCTACCTGGTATGTTCCTACTTGCGGAAAGCCGACATTTATTACCTGCTACCTGGTATGTCTATCTCACGGGCGGAAGCCCGTGATGCTCTGTGTTGCGTGCGGATACCCGTGATGTTCTCATGTCTCGTAAAGGAATCCGTTACCAGATACCCTGGTATGATTTGCAGTAGGTCATGTACGGAAACCCGTTAAGCTCTGGTATATGTCAAACGGATACCCTTGATGTTCAATGCCACGCATGAATACGGGAAACCGGTATGCTCCATGCCACGTATTTACGGAAACCCGTTGTGCTCGAACGTACTACGTGGCGGGTTTCTAGTCACGGATTTGCCGCTTGCGTACGCATCACATCCACTTTTACGGCATGTGCCTGTACATCTACGTATTGCCCTCGGGTGCAGCAGAAACTTCGTCTGGGAAAGTGCAGCGTCTGCGGGACAAGCGTATTAATAGTCGATCGAGGTTATCGAGGTAGGCGGTGTCCATGTCACAACAAGCAGCAGCTGAGGGTAAGTACGCACTGCTCTCAGGCCAAAGTGGGTGAGCTCATCACTCACCACCCGCTTCACTGCACTCTACTGTAGTGTAGCACTACGACGACGACGTGCAGGAATTCACTTGCAAACAAAAAAGGGAATCCACTGCTGAGAGCGCCCAGCGAGGGTAGGCGCAATTGGAATCAGCTGTTTGAAGGAGCTGCTGTGTTAGGGCAGAACAAGGGAGGAGTGATACCTACCAGGCATCGCGCATTACCGGTGGTCTGGATGGGCTGTTGTTGGAGCTGGTGTCGTCTATGGTTAGGGCAATAAAAGGGAGGGGTGACACATTGCACATTAGTTTACATCACCTCTTTGATGGAGCTGCTGTTGTATGGACGCCCACCGTTAGAACAATAAAAGGGTGCTGTCTGATCGCATACTAGTATAGCCGTGAGTCGGCACGACTTCAGTCACCAAAACGTTATTAATTGGATTCGTAAGAGTTACTAATAGTCGTTTCCCGGAGGTTCCGACTATCCGACTTATTCAATCTGCACACTTGTCGGAAGGATTGTTGAATGCGGGATACATTTTTCATATTGGGTGGGGCCCCCTCAGCCAGGGAGGGTTGATCACGCTCGCTTCGCTCACCTAAATTAAGTCGGCAAAGTCGGCTGGCCACCAGCTGGCTTCACCCACCGACTTGCCGACTAAAGTTAGCTGTTAGTAGTTGGCTAACGGCACCTACCGACTAGTTGTTAGTCGTGGACTTCTGCAGACTCACAGCTCTACATGTTAGTCTATGTGTATCACCTGTTGATGGAGCTGGTGTGGACGTCTATCGTTAGTGCCGCCGTGTCCGTTCCCGCAGCCACGTCGCAGAGCTGCACGCTGTGATCGGCGTTCGTAGTCATCACCACGTTCTCGGCGACTGGGTTGAACTCCACGTACCTGACCGCACACAAACAACAACAAACGTGAAAGTACGCCGCGGAACAAGTCAAAACATGTCGGGGGAAACGCCAAAGGCATCCATTGCCGCCAATAATATACAGCAAAGCGCACACCATGAGCTACCGGTCCTCTCATGAGGTATTCCCTAAGAAAGAGCCTGTACAAATAAAATATTAAGAAACTCAGCCTAACATTTCCCGGGGAAATGAGAAACTCGGAAGTGGTGTTACTGAAATCAGTGTGCAACAGAAATAAGAAATCGAGCAATCTAGCCTGGGTCAGTATCTCGGCTTCTTATCGATGGCCGGTGTCGTACACGTTTCCCCAAAGCCGTGTTAAAATGCCATACTTTGAACACGACTTGTTTTTAAGCTCGCACCGATGCTGCGAGAAATATTGAACAGCGATTATTTAGCGAAGCTTGGAGGGCGCGGCTTGCAACAAAAAAAGAACAGTCGAAACGGCGTCGACTTAAAAAAAACAAATGGGCAACTACGTTATTCGGGAAGACGGTTAAAATGACATGATGAAGGTGTAGACACTTTGACAGATTCAGCAACTATTTTATGTTGCGCTGTCCACTCATGTTCCCGCCGACATTGCTCTACACGCAGTAGGTAGACAGACAACTGTGATACGAAATAAAACCATCGCACTTGTACGAGACACAACTATCGACGTTACAAGGCATACCTATTGTACGACACACAACTGTTGTATATTGTACAAGACCCAACTTTATGTTGTGCTGTACGACAACTGTTGTACGAGACATAACTATTGTACAATATACGTACAACTATTGTATATAGGAGACAGAACTATTGCACAAGAAACTACTGTACGAGGCACAACTGCGTATTAACACTGTGCGCACGAGGCACGAGTACTGTACGAGACATGGCCATTGTGTGAGAGACGAGCGCCCTGAGTAATGTAAGCAGCCATATTAGCAGTAATGTAAACAGTACTGTAAGCAGTAATGCAAGCAGCAATGCAAGCAATGCTGTAAGCAGTACTGCAGGAAGTAATGCAAGCATCTGTGCAAGCACTAAAGTAAGCAGGAATGCGAGCAGCAATGTAAGCAGTGTAAGCAGTAAAGTAACCAATAACCGAGGCGCCGGGAACGGGTCGACTCGCCTGATGGATGTGTAGCTAAAAGTGAGATCTGCCAAGGCATCATCAACACCCATGCTGCACTCGGTCAGACCGCCCTCTGGAAGACTCCATAGTTTCACGGTGCTGTCTTCACTCCCTGCCCTCAACACCACACACCACACACCACATCAGCCAGCACATTTGCAAGGAAAGTCGGGACATAACAGTCAGAAAAAGCGCCCAACAGCACACTTGGCTGGAATTGAGTGGGATATCGCAGTAATGCATAGAACCATTTTTTTTTGTCGTATCTCTTGATGGGTGACGAATTAAGCAATGCAACTGATATCAAGAGTCTCCTTGGGCCTTCAGGGCTGTCTACACACAAAAAAAATGCCTTGATTGGGAACGACGATGTTTGGAGCTGTCATAACGATTTAAAGCCAAAACGTCGGCAAAAAAATGTACTTTGTATAGTAGTTTTCTTGGGTATCTTGGCGAGATCGAGCCATATTCTCATAATGTTTGGAGTTGCGAGTAGACTATTGTGTCAGGGTCAGTGCTTCCCATTTTCAAGTCCTAATTTGCAGTTGATTCACGAGTTGCGACTTTAAGAACCTCTATCCGTGTTTTGGCTGACCCAGCTCGTATAGTATCACCAATGGCCAATCACATAAATACATTGCTGGCGCCACTATTATTCCGTTCCACACAACGTGGCGATCAATCCACCAGCAACTAACCTTGACCATCGGGTTATATGGTTACCTCTTACCATGGGCTAGACTATGCTTGCCTGTACTCATGGGTGAGACAAAAAAGGGGGTTTCTGTTGAACCAAGGCGTACGTACTTGTTGCCATCAGGTAACAGATATGCTTACTTGTTGCCATGGGGTTAAACTACGCTCACATGCTCATCTCTTGCTATGGGTACTATGCGGGAACCGTTCCACGCAAAGTGGCAATCAATCCACTGTTATAGCGTTGACCATGAGACTATCCCTGTTGCCATGGGCTAGACCAAGACTACATACGCCGTTACGATGGTGTTAGGCAATATGCTGATCTGTTGCCATGGGATCATATGCTTACCTGTTCACATATCACGGGGTAAGACTAGTTTCCACGCTTACCTGTGGCCATGAGTGACGGCTGGAACGGCGAGAAGGCTATCGAGGTCACCGGAGCGCGGTGGCCGTTGACTAAGCTGCAGTCCGGTTCCACCTGGTGGCACAATTTCGATCATCGCGTCAAACCCGCTGTCATTACATACATTGCGGCCGACAATGCATGCGCGTCAAGCTGTCGGTACTATTACGGAGAAACGTAATACGTACGGTAGACCCAGAAACAGTACCTGTTAATATCAATAATTATTGTTTTTGGGGTGATTTTTTTCAATAAATGTGTCATGTACTATAAATACTAACATCCCGTCATTCTAAAAGAGTACTTTGTACATTATGTATTATATGTATGCAATGTAAAATCAAGGCAACATTTCAATACACAGTGCTCGACAACGCGCTGAATCGATTTTGTCTGCCGCTGTGATAACCCCTACCCTGGGAACTAGATTAATACTGCAGGTGCACAATCCACAAGAGACCTGGCGATTGAGCGCTACCCGGTACTATTTAATAGGCACACGCTACGATTTAACAGGCATAAATGGCGCCTTCCAAGCGCCCAAAACCACCCGATTATTTCTAGCTCGCCCGAAACGCACCATAACTCTCATGACAATGCTCCCAGGTTGAGCATCACTGCACCTCCCGAGTGGTTGGTTGAAGACAATGCATAGCACACCTTGGCAGGATACAGCAATATGGCAGCAAGAAACGACACAAGAGACTCGCTCACCTTGCCAGAGCCCGAAATAGGAGACACAAACACGGGACCGCCACCCCCAAGCCAAGGAACAGCCCAGAAGGAGGAAGAAGCGGCCAGGATGGGTCCATCCAGAGAAGTCAGGAGCGGCGACAGGTTGAAAGTTGGCTTTGTGTCCTTCGTTGCGACCCCGAACACGTGCCGGAGCTGCATCACCCAAGTTGGGGTAGGGTAGGGTAAGGTAAGGTAGGGTAGGGTAGGTAGGGCAAGGTAGGATAGGGTAGGTTAGGGTAAGGCAGGGTAGGGTAGGGTAGGGTGGTGTAATTGCGCGGGAAAGAATCAGAGGACTTGTTGTGGCGTTTGGGGGGATTGCTTGTTTAATTCTCCCAGCGGACGGGTAAAAGTAAAGCTTAATATCACCACACTTCCACATCCGTGTTGTATACCGGTACCAATTTTAACTCGGTTGTAGAAAAAACGCCGCCGTCTTGAAACCGGGAGCGCGAGCTTCTGTCGCGTACGGCCAGCACAAATTTCTGGGTGGGCGTATATACCGCTGCAGGAACAGGTTGTACAGGGTCTAACCAATGCCTGATACGTGTATACACCACCGTGTTGCACCGCGTCTAGCCGATGCGGCCCGTCAGTGAGTAAAGCACGCTCAGTTCTTCGCGGTGGTCGTTGTAGATGTTCGCGTTGTCCCGTTCTTGCCACAGTTCCTTCGCCCCCTCGCTCGACCATCCAAGAAGACCGAAGACCCTCGATTCAAGCAAGTCTTCAGCACACACGCCCCTTCCCTCCTCCTGCCTTCCCTCACACCCTCAAACTCGCGTTTACCATCATCGTCTATTTACCACAGAAAGTAGACGCCGTCCAAACGAGGGGTGTATAGACCTTGGCCTACAAAATAGAGTGGACAAAATAGTTCAAATATACTTGACTTTAAACACTATCCATAGCCCTGAGCCTAACCGCCGACCATCTCGGAATTTTCTAGGAAGGACAACGCAATGAGGATTTAGTGTGCACTCTCAACCATTTTGTCGATTGTGGACAAGTCGTAAACACCACTGGTCAACACAAAATAAAACAAACAAAACAAAACTCTGTATAGGCCGACTCGCCTTGATCTTTGGCCCACTTCCGCGCCAATTTTTTCCTGCAGAAGCCGACCTCTCTAACGGCGCATCAGCGTCCCCCTCCTTCTCCTTCCCCTCGCCTCGAACCTCCTCCCCTTCCCTGGACACAGACTGGCCAGCTGGAGCACTCACGGCACGCTCCAATGCAGAGCCTTCCTTCGAAACGATCTCCGGGGTAGCTTCGCCGTCTTGCTGCGGGCCAGGGGGGGTGTCGAGAACCACCGCAGTAGTAGGCGACGGGGTAGAAGTCGATGCTTCTGCTTCTGCCTCTGTTTCGGCTTCGGTTGCTTCCGCTTGTGGGGAAGAGACTGCGGGAGGGGCGGTAGGAGGGGCAGCAGACGCGGAGGCAGAAGGAGTAGCAGACGGGGCCGCAGGAGGTGTAGCCGCCACCGCCGCCGCCGCCGAGAGAGGGGTTGCCGCGGCAGGGGGTACCACCGATGCGGAAGAAGGGCTCCACTGCACCGCGGGCGCCGGCTGCGGAGCGGATAGCGCCTCGAGAAAAGGCGGCACGTTGTACCCGCCGAGCCAGTGCTGGGCGGACACGGAGGGTCGTCCTCCTGTGAGCGTCCAAGGGGTGAGGGTGAGCGCAAGGGTAAGCGTGAGAGCGGGGGGGGGTGGTGAGGGTATCGGTAAAAGTGACAGTGAGGGTAGGGAAGGGTCAGGGTAAGGTCAAAATACTAAGGGTAGAGGCGAGGGTATCGGCAAGGGTAAAGGGGGGGTTAGGGTGAAGGTAAGGGCGAGGGAAAGCGAGGGTCAGTGTATAGCGTAAGGGCCAGGCAAAGTAGTTTTTCTGCATTATTTCGCAAGAGGCCTCCGTTGTAGTAGTGTCGCCCCTCTCGGCAATCTTAACTATCAGCAGGTAAGCCCCTAAAGCAACCGAGTAATGTTAAGGGTAAGCGTTAGGGTCAATATCAGAGTAAGGGCAAGGGTAAGGGTAAGGAAGGGGTAAGGATGAGGGTAAGGGCAGGGTATTGAGTAACTATGCCACACTCAAGGTGTGTGGCAGAGCTGTCAGCGCCTTCCAGCCCCTAGGCACCGCGGGAAAAGACAGGTGGCCCCACCATCTACCGCATGAAAAAATGAGAATGCGCGCTCGCAAAGCACACCAGATGAGTCGGTTTTGACGTTCAGTGTCAGTGTTTCACCCACTCGATTATGGCGAGAATGGGAAAAGCTCTCCAACCTTTATTGGCTACTCGTACAAGGCTCAAGTCCAACATGGCGAGATAACACTAAAATATTCATCACCTGGGGCGGGAGGGAAGAGCTCCTCGTGGAACCTCATCTTGTCCCTTCTAGGGATGATGACGGACACAGGCTGGACCCCATCGTCGCAAAGCTTCAGAAGTCGGGTCACTTCGCACGACATCACGTCGCAACTGCGAGAGGAGACGTTTGACCGGGGCACGAAAGAGGCGGCGCTACGTTGGGCGTGAGGCGTTTCATCGAGACCGGGTAACAATCGATAACGCAACAGTTTTCGGCATGTCTCGAATGCATGATGTACAAAACACATCTACGACACGGACCCGGACCGACACTTCAAAGCGGGGGCATAATCATCAACTCGCTGTACTCGAATAGGGACATGTTCGGCAGGCAGGTGACATCTACTGCGGCGGGTACTTGTGACAAGAAGCTGTTTAAAACGGCCATACTCAATAACCTAAAAATGTACCGGCAGCGTATTCAAAGCATGCTTGGAGACTTTTCCAACAATTACAGGGCAACCTCGTATGATAACTACCGGTACTTCCAGTAACAGTAAGCAAAACGAGTAGCATACCGACGTAGCACGTTTCCATTGGGGGCACACAGTCGCCACACAGTAAAAAAAGTATGTGTACATACTTCAGACATACTTCAGATATCTATCTGTACTTCCAGTAATAGTAATAAAAACAAGTAGCATACCGACGTAGCACGTTTCCATTGGGAACACACAGTCGCCACACAGTAAAAAAAGTATGTGTACATACTTCAGCTGCAGCATCTCTTAGTCACCTTGAGCGAGGGACGAAGGCGTAGGCACGAGCGACGCCCCCCACGGTGGTTGTGCTAACGGCCGTAGTCTTCCCCGTCGAGTAGTCGAACGACAACATCCTAAATGGCGGGTGCGCATCAGATGAACCAAGGAAACGTGGAAATGAGGGGTTTTGTATTGTATATCAGGCATCTTGCTACAGCGATTTATTTGTGCCACACCTTATCACAATGCACTCTCGATGTGCGTCAAGCAAACTACGATAGGACTAGACTATACGTACGAGTATCGAAAAACTACCAGGTAGAGCTCGACCCTTCTCCTCCTACATTCCTGGTATACTGTAGTACGCTGCTGCTACCGCTACTCCTACACTTCTGCTCTTAGTATAAATAAAACGACTAATACAACTACTACGAGTACTACGAGTACAACGAGTACAACGAGTACAACGAGCACAACGAGTACAACGAGTACAACGAGTACAACGAGTACAACGAGTACTACTGCTGCTGCTGCTACATACTGCTGCTACTACTACTGCTGCTGCTGCTACATACTGCTGCTACTACTACTGCTATGTTCGAGTACTACAACCACTACTAGTGCTAGTACTACTATCAATATGACCACCACTACTATTAATACTACTACTACTACTACTACTACTACCACCACTACAACTACTCCTTCCCTTACTGCAATACTTCCAATGCCGCCAGCTCCACGCCCATTTTCCTTTCACTGAACAACCCTGCGTGCCCACTACCAGGAACAAACCACCCACCCCTCCTACAAACCTCACCTTACCGTAGAGTCCCCCCTCCCGCACAGGGTCAGCAGGCCAAGACCGAACTGCAAGTGGGGCAGGAGGAAGCCCGAGCTAGTGCCCCCGATGCGCGTCCGGCTGACAGGAGCTGACAGAGACCGCGCGTCCCACACGGCAAACTCACGCTCCCTCGTCAGCTTCGACTTACCCGTGGTGAGCATGTAAACGCTGTTGTCGCACCAAGTCACCCTAGAGGTGCCCGGGCCGTGCACTTCTTCCGCTTTCGCCGCAACGGTCCCAGCCCTGTCGTAGGAAGGGGCCATAGCGGGCGCGGAGCATTGTAAGAAGAGCGAAGACGCTATACTAGGAGACCGTCCGTCGACCATAATCACTGAATTTTTTACGTAATTCAACTATTTTTCCCTGCAACAAGTTTACGGCATTTTTTGTTGTTGCATTGTTCTTGAAAGGCTAAAAAGGGCTTTAACGCGCCCAAAAAGGCCGGCCTCCTATCCTCTAAAACCAATACAATAATACCAAAAAGGGACTTGACGTGCTCCAAAAAGACCGACCTCCTACTGTAGCATCTAAAACTAATTTAATAGGGCCAAAAAGGGCCTTGACGTGCCTTGCCCCCCTCTCCTAGCATTCTTCATGAAGAAGAGCGAGCACTAGACCATTTCCACCAACCTCTTTCTTAACTGTACACCTTTCAAAATGTACCCCTTTCTAAGTGTACCCCTTTCTAAGTGTACCCTATTTCAACTGTACCCTCTTTTGGAGACAAAGTACTTGGCAGTAGACGACGATCGTATTTGCAGTTGCACACCCACAGACTACCTGGAATTAGACCGGTAATATATTACGTACTAAAACAAAAACCAAGATATTGTCGCAACAAAAGGCTAGTTGTTTATAGAAAATAGTCCATCGCACCACACTAAGGATTCAACCCCTTGCATTGAACTATTGAATGATTGCCTTGAATAAAAGACAGAGAAACCTCGGCTCTACGTAGGGGGAAATGATCCCAAGCGCAATATCGCAGCAAAACACGTTTAAATAAAGTGGTCTAGCAAAACAATACAAAACGCAAAGTGGGGGTTCCATCATGAAAAAGCGCACTGTACGCAAGGTTTCCAAGTTTTGTCGATGGCCCTTACTCAGTCCGAACGTCACCGTGTAGGCGCAAAACGTACGCAACCGTCAAAACCCAACGTCGGAACTTACTTTTTCGAAGCAAAACAAGCTTTTTATTATTCGTGCTGAAAGTAGGATTCAAATATAATTCCATGTAAATTGTCCCCAAAACCGTGGGTGCCGTTCTATAGGAATTTAGACAGGAAAACTGACAAAAAACAAAATGCCGATTACGGCTGCAGTACGTAGTAGTAGTAGTGTAGTAACGGCCGCTGCGTGATTGGGGGGGAGGTGATACGATGGTTGGTGTCCGAGTTACAATGGTTGCAATGTTTGCAAATCAAGGAGTCCTACGGCACGGGCGCAACATGATCATCCTACCCGTACTCATAGGCGCGCACGCCGCTCGTAGACGTTCGGTACCACCAAATGTATCATCGTTTCGGTCGGTATCCCTTCTATCCCTTAAAAGGTACTTTAAAAGGAGTTAAGACGTGCTGATCGCTGAGTTTTCGGATTCGGTTGATTGGAGCGAGACAGTCGCAAGATAGGTACCGTACCTCAGGTCGAGGAGCTGGAGAGCCCTGGCAGAATCGGTCGTCAGCAGAACGTCTCCGGAGAAACTCCACTGCATGTCGTAAGTATCCTGTCCAGTATTAATAGCATTAATAGTATGCCCACCACAGCAGTACAGGCGCCACATTATGCGACAACACGTAAGACAATCAAGAAGATGAGACAATAAGACATTGATGCGAGACAATTGAGACAATGGTACGGGACAACAGGGCAATTGTATGAGACAATAAGAAGACAATCGGTATGAAACAATAAGACAATGCGATGAAACACTAAGACAATGAGATGAGACAATAAGACAGTAAGATGAGACAATAAGACAATGGTATGAAACAATAAGACAACAAGATGAGACCGTAAGGCAATTAAAATGAGACGATGATACACTAAGATGAGACCATAAGAGCCACAAGAGCCTCTTCGATGGCCTCTGCTGCTGTTGCTCCCAATTAAAAAGAGTCGGGGTGATGCTATTAATGCTATTCTGACGCACACGAGGCGCCGACGAGTCCACAGTTCGATACCCTCCAACACCAACTGACGAATATTTTGTTGCTGGCGACCTACCGCATGAAACCGCATGCAACTGTCGGTGGCACAAGCTGGTGGGCGATTCCAGAAACATGTTACAGAACGCAAAAAACACCGTGTACCCTAATTGGTTGGCAAATAAGTTGTCAAAGGTGCCCGTCTGTCCTACAAAACAAAAACCATGGCTGCCCTTCGCGACTTACCCCGCTGAATGTTTCCTCCCCACCAATCGACAAGCAAGGGGCCTGCGGACTGGTCAAATCGCACAGAGAAATCTTCCTCAGCCCTCTGCTAGCGATTAATCCCGGAGCGCAGGGGTGAAATGCCAGGCCTTTGGGCACGGCTTGTGGTTCAGGGATCCCATCGCCACTGATGACTGCCGTCACATGGCGTCGTAACGGCCGAAAGCAGTCGGGAAACGGAGCAAATAGACCGATTTGGGACCCATGTACAATGACAAAAATCACAGAGAAGCGTGGTCTCACCAACTGTCTAGGATGAGCAACCTACTGTTGTACAGTCAATGGAGTAGTAACCTGCTGTGAGCGTGTTAACTCTTTGCAGTGTAGAGTCGGTACCAAATGTACGATAACTAAACCGGGCAGCGCCATGTTGGTGCTGTGGCCGATGCTATACTGGTGATAATTTCGTCCCTTCGCGGCTCAGAAGTCCCAAAGAGCTAAACATCACTCCTACGTACGCGAACAGCCAGCAGTCTGATACAGCCTTACAGCCGAGTAGCATCGCTCGAACGATGAATGTATTGCATGGTTTGCTACAAGGTTTACTACGGGTGTTATATCGAAAATTGCCAGAAGGGTGAACGCGCACTGCACGTGAAGCCAGTTGCGCGCGTGTGACATGGATACTCGAAGTATGAATATCACGGTCGTGTGATATCCATCCGCCAATGTTACTGCAACCGCAGTACTCATAATAGTGGTACCCAATGGTTTTCCACCAATTATGACAAGACTCATATAGTGCATACAACGTTTACTGCAGGGACAGCACAGCGGTATTATCGATAGTGGATTGTGTTGCTCACCTGTGTTGATAGACACCATGGGAGTAGTCAGATCTTCCTTTAGGCCATCTGCAGGGATGCTCCAGATCTTGACCATACCGTCGCCGCCACCGGTGGCCAGATTGTTCCCACAAAAAGGGTCCCACTCCAGCCCTCGCACCTAATTCACATAAAACACCACGGTATCAACATACGGTACCATACTACGGTATCATTATACGGTATCACCATGCGGTATCATCATACGGTACCATACTACGGTATCATTATACGGTATCACCATGCGGTATCATCATACGGTACCATACTACGGTATCATCAAACGGTGTCATCTTACGGTATCCTCATACCATATCATCTTACGGTATAAGCATACGGCATCACCATGCGGTATCGTATGGTATATACGACAACATTACGTAGCCCTTTGGAGCCTCAGGCGGAAACACGGACGAAACCATAGGACGATTACACCATCGGCCACAAGAAGCAAGCAGCCTTAGCAAGAAGCCTTAGCAAGCAGCCTTAGCAAGAAGCCTTCGCAAGAAGCCTTCGCAAGAAGCCTTCGCAAGAAGCCTTAGCAAGCAGCCTCAGCAAGCAGCTTCAGCAAGCAGCCTTAGCAAGCAGCCTTAGCAAGCAGCCTTGGGCTTCTTGGGCTGCGGGAGAGGAGGAAATCACTAAACGGCTCTGACTACGGTGCAAGAACAGGCACGGCACGCTTGCAAGCATAATACTACATGCAATGCGCAGCGCTCACACTATTACTGGCGTAGACGGTTAATACGCTAATACCACTTGGGACCGAGATATAAGAAGCACTCTATATATACATACATACTCATGCTAATTTATAAACGGTCCTTATATTTTAGTGCAGAGTAGTACTAGTACTGTAGTTCATACACCCGCACTTGTCGCTGTTGTGGTCGGAAATAAAAAGAGGGGAAACCTCACACAACACGTCGACAGCAAACCCCAACCTCAAAACAAGGCCGGCCATGGCTCCACGCAGGCTCGATAGAGCTTCTCTAACGTGGGGTCGGTAGGGTCTCTAATGCTGCTAAACCCTTATAAAGCCGCACCGTAAACAGACAAGTATTTAAGTCTAATTTTAAGTAATTTGTCCCCAGAACAAGAGTCCAGTCCTGAAGTAGGGCCACTGTTATCGAACAATGTGGGCATAGGCGTGTTCTGGGCAATGCCATGTTAGCTACTGTTAATAGCAGGTACAGGAGTTGTGGTCCCTCTAAACGTAGTGCCGGTATGCGCCCGCCAACAACACCGGCACAACAGCGGCAACCGGCACTACTACTCCGCACACTGCCACTCTGGTAAATCCCATGATCTGTGCCAAGCGATTCCACAGGCACTATAGCGGGCAACCGGCACTATAGAGGGACTACTAGTGTACGTGACGCGGTTCCTCGACGGAAGGCGCGTGGGGTCTGGGTATTATACAGTATACCGGTACTGGTCGCTTGGTCCATCATCGATGACAGCGTTCACGTTTAGTGTTGAATATCGAAACGCAGAATCGAGTTCGATATTTCGACACCGATAAACAAAAAAACTAATATCGATACGATTTCGATACTTGATAGATCGAAGCTTTCGTTTAGGGTTAGCATAAAAAACACGGGGATGCCAGGGGGTGGACGGCAAAACACGTTCGATATTCCGATAAATCGAAACTTCGATACTTCGATATATCATACATCGGAACTTTCGATACGATATCCAACAATAACTCACGTACAGTAGTACATCAGCATTTACGGCAAGGAAAAAAACAACCAACCCGCACTCCGTTGGATCAGATCCCTGGCGGCCCTATAATACTAAGAATTTACCAGTATCTAGTTTTAGTATTTGGTAATGTTGCACTTTAATATCACCTAAAATATACGGGCATGCCTTACTTTTAATCTGGATGAAGTCGGAGATTCTTTACAAAACCTGACGCAGGAGACCAACGGGGTGCGACGGACCATCTCTTATTCCTTATCATTTATGTTTTCTAACGTACGTGTGTGTTCTTCGCATTAAACCAATCTTTCTATATACGGTATGATATATACCCGTCGATATCCAGCACACCCAGTGTCCGTGCCGATTCTTTATCCTAGAGAGATACAAGCTCTGTGGTCACAAAACTACGATACAAATATATTACAGCAGTGAGATGCAGTAAGGAAAGCAGACAAAGCAATGCCATCGAATGCCTTCCGCCAGCGGACACAGCGGTTGACGACAGCTGTTAATAACAATGTTATACACACATCCACCAGCACGCGTTCCTACTGCTGGCAGCGAGAACTACCATACCCACCCTATCTTAATACATGGAGTTCATATGAAAGGTCGGCATTCGTCCATGCACTTGCCTCAGCTCCGACTCGCACAGCGGGCATGGGCTGAGGCCGTCCCTTCCCGACGTCAGTGAGGGGGACCACCACAGCACCGAAACCATGCTGGTCCACGAAAGCGCAAAACTTGGCTGCCGCACAAAAAGCGAAGGGAAAAAAAAGAAAATATCGTATCGTATATGTAAGCACAATTTCGAAGGACTCCGTGGAGTCTGAAAGATGGAGGGATGTTAGAGTTAGTGTTCGACATGGAAACGTATGTACCAAGACGTGCTGTGAAAACAAATCTCGGCGTTTGTTGCTGGTGGTGGCGTTTTTTAGGTACAGCAATCACCTGCATATATATATATCTATCTATCCGTAAATGCCAGTACGTAATTACCAGGTATTTAGTAGTTTGTCAATCTGTCGATAGTAGTTTACAGCAGTATAGGTAGTTTCAGTGGACTATCTATCTGCCCACGGTGGACTAAGGCTACTTAGCCGGGTTGCGGGTAAAACTGCAACCGTGGTTACTGCTGCACGGCTGTATACTACCGGCCCAGTAAGGCCATCACTTCTGGTATAGGGCCGTTATTAACGACGGGCAAAGTAGATTTAAAAACAAAAAGTTGTCACATGGCCAGAATACATACATGATATATATACAAGGTTCCCCTTCGGGATTGTGGTTGACTTCAAATCTCGGGGGTATCGCAAGCAGGCGTTTGTTCCCCGTACCCGCTACGAGTACTCGTGCCTAGCTGCCAGGCAAGAACGAACAACATGACAAAACATACTCTTGAAAGCTATGATTAAAGAAATCAAGTAGCCACCGGGCAAGTAACCTAGCAAGTAACACCGACCAGCCCAAACGACTTTATACTCAAGTCTATATTTTAAAACATAAAAAACAACAGCTGTGAGATCGAGGATTTCGTCGAAACTCATTTTTGCTAGCTGAGTGTAATACTTCGATCGCGCGTACTTACGGGTTTTATATGTCCTCATGCAGGATGTACATCCGTTATGAGGGGAAAGCGTCTGCCCCTGCGATTTGTGCTTCGTTAAAGCCCAACAAAGCTTTAGCGGCAGTATATATACCAGGTGTTAGTATATATACCAGGCACCTCGTGACAGGAAATGCGGAAATCTCGACTTGCTAAAATAACCATATTGTGGCTTTTCGTTTTTTAATACGTATGTTTCCCTATTCCTTCGTTGGGAAGATATAAACAAATTGAATTCTTATTGCAATCTGCTTTTTCATTTTTCATTTTTTATGCCAAAATAGCATTATTTGCTTCCTCGTAATAGTTTTAAACCAGTTGCAGGCGTGGTTGACCCAGGAAACGGGCGAATTGGCTCCGCTTTTTCTCGATGTCGCACGAATCATTTCGCGAGACGCATCCAACGCCGCTTGCAGTTTACTGTATAAAAGTCAACGTGTATTTAGGACTCAAGTCTACACATTTAAAAGCATGTTAACACAACAGGAGACCATTCGATGCGAGTCGACGAGGGAAGAAAGGGCCCAAGTCTCCTCGCGATAAGCATGCAAGGCACGACCCGTACGCAGTGGGGAGGAGGGAGAAGAGTCTGCTTTGTGACCCCGGATCTGAGCCACGACTATTAATATTATGAATCTGTTAATCGTATCATATACATCTTTATAGGAAGACGAGAGAAAAAAAGGGCGAAGACACTAAACAAAAAATGGGATGGAAAAAAGGGAAAAAAAAAGTTCGGAAGCGATTATGATATCCATTTCTCCGAACAAATTGTATTTCGGATGAAACGGCTACTCGTATACAGACAAGCAGTATATTTCTGGAAATTACGCCGTATACTATACCCGGTATATTACTTCATACATAATATATACCTGGTATAATACGTAACCGGTTATTTCGTCCAGAATTATTAATGTCAAAACTTCACACCTTCGAACTATGAATAGGTTCCTGAAGAAAGTAAGAGCAGATGCTGTCGTACTCTGCTGTACTTCGGTATACTTGTATTATATGTACCTCTCACGAAAAAGCACAATTTATGTGGAAACTGCGAGGCTGGTTCGGTCGTTCTCCAGTTCAAAAACAAAGTTCAAAAACAAAGTTCAAAAACAAAGTGAAAGATCGAGAGAAAAACGCACACACACACACTGCTTGACGTGTTTCGGGCCAAATTTGCGGCTCTCGAAAAACCGCCTATGTAAAAGAGATGGCCTAACAACAAACTTTGGTTTTTGAAGTTTAAAGACGCGGGCGAAAAATCTACAAAACAAGACGATTTCCTGCTTTTGTAATCGGCTAAATAACAAACTTGGACTGCGTAGATACTTACACCTGGCTGGTACATATATACGAATATGACTTTAATATCTTAATGTTACTAGAGCCGAAGTTGAGGGCGGTATCTGCTGCAAATAAATACGTATGGATATGTACCCGTATGATAGAGAAATACCAGGTATACTTCGGATTATAGTTGTTTCCCTTGAAAGTACACGACACGGTGATATGCCTCCTTGTGAGCAACCAGAGCGTTTCAACGTCTTCGCCACGTGCCATTTCCCATCCAAAGTCTAAAAAAGCGTTCCTATAATAGCGTTCGAAGCTTTCGAAGGCGTTCGAACCGTCCTTATATACCTGGTATGTATGAACCTATGAAGCTATGAATAGCCTACGTCTGTATTCCATTTCCAGCCTACAACACAAGCCTACAACACAGCGCCAACGTCTTTTTCGTGGTTTCTCCCTACGCGCCAGCTTAGCAACAGCCTACGGCAGCAGTTGCCACGGGCTAATGCGGGACTCCTGCACTTCGGCGCGTACATGCATAGGTACCAAATTGACTTTCTTTACAACATCGGCATTTTAATCTCTTCCGGCCGGGGGTCTTTTCTCGTGCTCTCGGCCGCGGGGCCCGCGGGAGGCCCGCGTGTACACACGCTCCAACTTTGGGTCACGGCCGAGGTCTATGGCGCGTGCCCTGGGCGGTCAAAGTCGCGAAAACTGACAAGAAACTATGTAAGGGGTCTATTTCCGCCGAGCTAGAGCCTGCCATGACAATGCGAACCTTACCTACCAAAATTGTGCTCTGCTGCTGCTCTGCTGCTGGCTGCTGCTGCTGCTGCTGCTGCTGCTGCTGCTGCTGCTGCTGCTGCTGTATCATGTCCGATTACACTGTTCACGACACTCGCTACAATGTGGCGGACACGGAAGAATAACACAACAAGCTCCTAATGTTGTGACGGCCACGGACGGTGCATGTGTGTGTGCGTGCGTGTGTGCGTGTGTGCCGTGTTTCATGTGGACCTAGGAAGCAGGAACGAACACACATCGTACGTAATCTGATGTGCAGTTGATTGGCAGCGGAAGGGCAACGATGATACGAATGCACACTTCCTCCGCATTTCAAAAGCAACCGCGCAGCCACGGTAGACACCACAACAGCAGCAGCAGCAACAACAGCAGCGGTGCGACAGCAGTACAACAGCACCAGCGCTCCACACTTTGGCCTTTGTGACAGCCACGGTGCTTGTGTGTTCGTATGCTTGTGCAGTGTTCACCAGGAGATATAATACTGCTGTACATGCGTTCATGTTCATATTTTCACATATATATTTTTAATCAAGCACACGTCGTCGAACCACATCCTGTCACAGCAGTATACAGCAGTACTCGCAGTAAATACAGTGGGGACGCCTATTGGTGATGATGCTCCCCCCTTTCAACTTGCGACACCCCCGGGCTTTCAGGTCAACTACATCCCGAAGGGGAGTCTTGTACTATACCAGGTATACAGGGTGCAGTTTCAGAAACGACTACTTTTTAGATCGAAATAACCCTTGTAGGTTTTTCTCGCGTTCTCGCTGCATCACCTTTCAACTTTCAACGAGAAGATCGAGGGTGCTGATACAGCAACACGGATACTGCTGCTCAAGTGTGGAGGAGCAAGACCCAAGACGACTCTCGAGTATCGAATCTAAGGTCAGTATACAGCTTACCGGTAGCTCATTATATAAATACTTCTATAGTAATAGTACCATTTCACAACGTCTTCGCGACCGCGATACTTGTTCATAATGTACCTGTAATAGCGCTCGCTCTGCTTTCAACGCCTACTCGTGGTTTTGATGGGAGGGAAATACACACAATACACGGTTCCCCTTCGGGATGTGGTTGGCATGGAATCCCGGGGGTGTCGCAAGTTGAAAAGGGGGAACATCATCACCATGCCGTTCCTGGTTATATGATGACATGAGGATTAACGATATGCGGTTGGACATAAACTTGGACGTGAACGTGTGATCACGATTTCATCATGTCCTGGTGAACACACACAACAGACACCGTGGCTGTCACAAAGGCCAGCGCTTCAAGCGCGGGTGATGTTGTTGTGTACCGTGGCTGCGCGGTTGCTTTGAAAATGCTGAGGAAGCGTGGGCTTTTATCGACCTGCTCCTTGCGCAGAATCTAATGAATTGACACGCTCTTGAGATTGTGTCTTCGTTCAAGTTTCCTATCATAGGAGGACAGGAAATATGGCACACACGCGCGTACCCACACACAGAAAAACCGTCTGTGGCGGTCACAAAGAGAAGAGCTTGATGTTCGACTGCTGTTGTACCGCGGCTGCAACAAAGTATAGAGCTTGCGAGCTTGAGGGACGGTGTGGTACAGCAGCAGCAGCAGCGGAAATAACGGCTGACGTTGTGGGGTTTCCATGGTCCTGCACGGCGCGGCTCGGCGTTGCTGAACGTAATCCCATAAAAAAGAGCCAGCTCGTGCGACATCGAACGCCCAGAGCACGGGCCACGGAGCCCGGCCGGGGGCCAAACTTGCGCTGTAGTGTACACGGCCCCTCTGGGTGCCCTGCAGCCGAGAGCGCGAGAAAAAACCCGCGGCCGGAAGAGAAGAGCTTGCCAATGTACTGCAGGTCATGGTTCCATCCGTGGTATCAGTCATGTCAACCATCGTATTAATAACTGTTGTCGGCGTTGCCGTTAAAATCAGAAGAAACACTGTTCGAGTTGTCTCTTTCAGCGCATGGCTACGGCGGTTGCAACTGAACTGTTCTCCCGTCCAGCAGTATGATTGGACGCGTGCTGCGATAGAGGTACTGTACCGTTTTTTGGGCTGAAACACTTTCTGAACGATCGGGCTTCTTAGAACCCAAAATCGTCGGTCTTTCATCCTTGTCTGCCAATATTTTTCAACGTAAAGTTAGGGCCCGTTTTAACGAAGAAGAAAAAAAAAATTTGGAAAAAGAAATAGTCAAATCCGCTTTTCATTGGTCAACACACGCACCAGCACCAAAGATTAGGATCTTGGGGCATACTATTTGGTGCTGGTGCGTGTGTTGACCAATGAAAAGCGGATTTGATTTTTTTTTTTTCCAAATTGAATTTATTTTATACTCGTTAATTCGGGCCCTTAGGCCAGTGGATTGTCCATCGGGTAGCACTTTGTTTCCCTCCAAAATCAGGTTTTGGGTGACTTAGTAGCAGTACAGAGCTCCGCAAGTGAGGAGCTCCAGAAAAAAACATGCTGCACTTCTACCGTAGCATGCGTCATTGATACGCGGACGGATAGAGCACCGGTGTCGAGGGTACGTGAACATATCATATGTATATACCAAGTACCCTGGTACGTAGTGTATGTGATACCAGGCACGCGAACAAGTACCATCTATGATAGCAGCCTACACCAGGCGGTATGTCAGGTACCTGGTACGGTTAGGCAATACAGGATACAGCAGTCAGTATGTGCGCTATGACGTCACAGCAAACAAGAGTACCACCTGCCTGCCGCTGTTGGCTTGAATATTTATTTGGTGTCACACACATCATCAACCTCTGGCAGTCTACAGCAGGAGCAGTAGTGAGTCATACCCTGTGCACTTATTCTGGAGCAGACTAGACTTTATCAAGCATTCCCCTTAGTCTACCCCATTGGCGTTGCAGACTGCCCGCCATAGAAAAGGAAAACATACTGTACAAGGGTGTGTTCGGTAGGGTACATGCATACCAAAGTATACAGAGGGGGGATTTGCTCGGTATATACCCTATCGAACCTTACCGGTGTCGGTAAACCGGTAACCGACACGGTAAGTTCGGTACCTTTTCATTACCGGTACCCAACACTTCGGTATGTTCGGTACGCCCACCCAAATATATCCCGGGTATCAGTATATGTCATGGCATCCCCGTTTCCCCTCTATTATTATGGAGGCGTTACTAATATGTTATTCCTGTTTGAAGAGGAATGCTTGCCCTCGCTCAGAAGCTCTGGAGAGGCAAGCCACCGTTAATATGAATCCAACACGCGTGAGTGATCAAGAGTAACCAGAGTGAACCTGCACAGTAGTCGGGCTTGCCTCATACTGCCTAACCTGTATACTGATACCGTAGCCGTAAGGCCACGTGTTCTTCACATATACCCTCGACCATAATACCGGGGGTACCGGTATTTTTTCGGTACGGCCTCGATACCGGCACCCGAAAATCCTGTAAGTTCGGTATTTTTCGATGCCGGTATCGGACACTTCGGTAAGTTCGATATATATTCGATACCGGTACCAAACACTTCGGTAAAGTCGGTACTTTTTCGACATTGGTATCCGACACTTCGATAAGTTCGGTACGTTTTCAAAACCCGTACACGATACTTCGGTAAGTTCGGTACGCCCACCCGAACATTCTCCAGGTACCGGTATACCCTGGACCACAATACCGGACGTACCGGTGTTTGTTCGGTACGGCCTCGATACCGGTACCCGACACTTCGGCAAGTTGGGAATTTTTCCGATACCGGTACCTGACACTTCGGTAATTTCGGTATTTTTCGATACCGGTATCCCACACTTAGGTAAGTTCGTTATTTTTTCGATACCGGTACCCGACACTTCGGTAAGTTTGGTACGCCCACCAAAAATACTCCGGGTACCGGTATGCCCTACCGAACATATCGTTGGAAAAATATGCCTCGATCATTTCTGCGCAACATGTTAGTGTTCCTCGTGATACAAGGTACAGCCAGTATGCATCCTTTCGTCTCTCCTTCGTACATACATATAATAGGTGGATACGTACTGCTCGTATTGCTGTAGGTGTGAGGTCGTACACATGCCGCACACCGCACAGGGAAAATGTTTGCACAGATGCTCCCAGTACCAGTAAAGTTAAAGTAAAGTATTTTCGAGAAAAAACACTTCAGATACGTCGTGTACTCGCAGTATTTCGTGTTTTAGTACTTCGGATGCTGCGAGTACTCGAAGTGTTTCGAGGTTCTGTACTGCGGATACTGCCATACTCGGAGTAGTTCGGGGTCCGATACTCCTTGTACTCGCAGTAGTTGGCCTCCAGTACTGCTCATACTCCCAGGACGCCTGTATACTCGGAGTATGAAGTACCAGGTATGAAGTTACTGGGAGCATCTTTGAAGGAGTGTTTGTACGGCAGTACCTGGTGTATAGTCGTACCACTACGCTCTACCAGTACTGGCTGTTGTACTGCTGCTGTTGTGGCACTGCTGCTGTCTGCCTTGTGGCACTGCTGCTGCCTGCCGTGTACGAGTACGAGTCTTACCACATATCATACATACGTACGTCTCATTCGTCCCCATCATCTTTTACCTGAAGCCGCAAGAGGATTGAAGTCGGACCCCCCAACGCTGGGACGGATGTCCTCGTACCATTGCTCGCGCTTGTGCAGGGACAGAACAGCGTGTCGAACAGAGACCGCCGCCGCCATCTCCCCTTTTCCCCTCCTGAAAGAAGGAAACACCGAGTGTTTGTTATTCCTTGTCTTGGTTTGACTCGTGCGGTAAAAATGTACCTATAGCTGTAGAGATGACCCTCAACGAGTAGGGCAGCCCACGATGATACTGCTGCGAAGATGCGGGTTTGGTCTCTCTGCAGCTTTCTCCTTCGCGTCTCTCCGACAACCTGGGCGAGCTACGCGCTACGCGGCTACACCCAAATGCTCTCATCATTCCACGTTCAATTCCAATGTTCCTGATCCCGAATACTGACAGTCTCGTGTATTTTAACCAATCATAGAAGGACATCGTCCAATGAATACAACGCTCCAGGTGGCCAATCACTGCAACGAATGAAAAATGAAAAGTCAAAGTGAAAAATGTGAAGAAAAAGTGAAAATTGAACATATTTAAAGTATACACAAAAAATGAATGAACTAAGAATCGATAAATCTGAGATCTGGCGGAATGCGAACTTGAAATCGATTTTAATTCTGAAAACTTCTTGAAAATAATCTTCCATGCATCATGCATCATCATCTATCGTCCATCACTGCTGCTTCGATCTGTGATCTGTGATCTGTGTGGAGTCTATATAGCGAGAGGAGAGCTCACCCGAAGCTCTCGGTGGACGAACTTCAGGCAAGCCCTTTCGTCCGCCCGCCACTCGTTCGCCTGCCGACGGCCCTCTGTCTGATCCCCGCGGGGGTTGTGTTTAACGCCTTGTATACTCCCACAATCGTGAGGCTTTCCATGTGACAATTTGTGACTGGAGATCGGCACAGCAGCAGCAGCAGTAGTTTGCTGTCGGCCGCAATACATTGGCGAGAGGCGCGGCTGAAAAACAGTGCCCGATGACGACGCTGGAGGAAAGGCTGAAGGCTTTGGAGGACCGGGCAGAGCTGCTGGTGGATGCTGTGGACCTAGATACTGTTTGGGTCATCTGGTGTGGCATCCTGGTGTTTTGTGAGTGCTACTGGTGGGGGTCGAGTTGGCGTGGCGGCAAAGACCAAAAGGCCACCCTCTAGAAGAGCTATCTTACGATACTGGCTCGACTCGACTGGCTACGGTTGCAAGTATCTAATTGTTGGTGATTGGTGACCCAATGATGTTGATGCTTGATGCTTGATGCAATGATGCCCAGCGGTCCAGTCGTATCCATCCCTATTCTCGATTGTCTCCCAGTGCAAGCACTTGCTTGTTGATTTTTTATATGGTTGCAGCGCACGGGGGCTCATTTGCTCATTTTTTGTCGATAATTTAATTTGCACTCGAGCAGCTCAGAGTTGTTGTCGTTTGGACACGACTGCTCCTATATGAGCTTGAGTACGAACTCATATATTCAGAGAGCCCGTACGATACTACTACTGCTGCTGTGGTAGAGTCGAGAGTAGTCACAAGAACGAACAGCGCATGGTGGGGATAGGCAGTAGAGGGACTGAGAGAGTCAAGTATCAGTTTTCCCGTCGGGCTGTCGTCGTGCCGTCGGCTGCTGACTACTGCTGTCTGACTGTACGCCTAATCATTACGTAACTATTTTCGGAGACTTACCCTGTACCACCACACCACCACTACTATATCGTAGACTCACAGCAGCAGGCATGAACGTACGTACCGGTGCAACATATACTAACCGGTACATACTCGTATTTCCGCATAACATTCCGCGAAAGTGCCAGCTCCAGCAACACTTCATCATGACGTCATGACGGCATACGCACCAGTACGTATATACTTACCCGAGGGTATTATCTTGGACGTATCGTCTTGTATAGAAAGGGTATGATATTCATACACCAGAGTACAACAGGTATACGAGAGTGACTACTCGTGGATACAACAAAGCCTGATGAAGCAGAAGTAAAGCTGGAAAGAAAGTCGGTTGGTCGTGACTAGAGGTGGGCACCTTTAAGAAAAAAAACGGTTTAAACCGGTTTTTGGAAACCCAGCAGGCGTGCCCGAGTAGACGGTTTTCGGAAAAACAAACCGCGTTTTTTTCGGCAGGTTTAAACCGGTTAACCGAAAACCGGTTTAAACCGGAAAAAAACGCGGTTAACCGGTTAACCGGTTTAAACCGGCAGAATCGGACTGACTCTTGACTGATTGCACTGCTACGTACAGCAGCAGTAGTAATTTAGTACGGGTCGAAAATGACTTGGTTCTAGTGTCTGAATGACTTGGTAATCGTGTGTGGACCGACAACGATTGTTTTTTGTGCGGGGGATATAAATTGACTTGATTTCAGTCTGGGTATTGCCACGTGTTTTATGACTGGGTGAGACACAAAGTATCCCCTTGCAGGTTGATCCTTGGTGTTACTCACTTTCCGTAGAATCAAGCGTTGTTGCACCGGTACGTACGTTCATGCCTGCTGCTGTGAGTCTACGATATAGTAGTGGTGGTGTGGTGGTACAGGGTAAGTCTCCGAAAATAGTTACGTAATGATTAGGCGTACAGTCAGACAGCAGTAGTCAGCAGCCGACGGCACGACGACAGCCCGACGGGAAAACTGATACTTGACTCTCTCAGTCCCTCTACTGCCTATCCCCACCATGCGCTGTTCGTTCTTGTGACTACTCTCGACTCTACCACAGCAGCAGTAGTAGTATCGTACGGGCTCTCTGAATATATGAGTTCGTACTCAAGCTCATATAGGAGCAGTCGTGTCCAAACGACAACAACTCTGAGCTGCTCGAGTGCAAATTAAATTATCGACAAAAAATGAGCAAATGAGCCCCCGTGCGCTGCAACCATATAAAAAATCAACAAGCAAGTGCTTGCACTGGGAGACAATCGAGAATAGGGATGGATACGACTGGACCGCTGGGCATCATTGCATCAAGCATCAAGCATCAACATCATTGGGTCACCAATCACCAACAATTAGATACTTGCAACCGTAGCCAGTCGAGTCGAGCCAGTATCGTAAGATAGCTCTTCTAGAGGGTGGCCTTTTGGTCTTTGCCGCCACGCCAACTCGACCCCCACCAGTAGCACTCACAAAACACCAGGATGCCACACCAGATGACCCAAACAGTATCTAGGTCCACAGCATCCACCAGCAGCTCTGCCCGGTCCTCCAAAGCCTTCAGCCTTTCCTCCAGCGTCGTCATCGGGCACTGTTTTTCAGCCGCGCCTCTCGCCAATGTATTGCGGCCGACAGCAAACTACTGCTGCTGCTGCTGTGCCGATCTCCAGTCACAAATTGTCACATGGAAAGCCTCACGATTGTGGGAGTATACAAGGCGTTAAACACAACCCCCGCGGGGATCAGACAGAGGGCCGTCGGCAGGCGAACGAGTGGCGGGCGGACGAAAGGGCTTGCCTGAAGTTCGTCCACCGAGAGCTTCGGGTGAGCTCTCCTCTCGCTATATAGACTCCACACAGATCACAGATCACAGATCGAAGCAGCAGTGATGGACGATAGATGATGATGCATGATGCATGGAAGATTATTTTCAAGAAGTTTTCAGAATTAAAATCGATTTCAAGTTCGCATTCCGCCAGATCTCAGATTTATCGATTCTTAGTTCATTCATTTTTTGTGTATACTTTAAATATGTTCAATTTTCACTTTTTCTTCACATTTTTCACTTTGACTTTTCATTTTTCATTCGTTGCAGTGATTGGCCACCTGGAGCGTTGTATTCATTGGACGATGTCCTTCTATGATTGGTTAAAATACACGAGACTGTCAGTATTCGGGATCAGGAACATTGGAATTGAACGTGGAATGATGAGAGCATTTGGGTGTAGCCGCGTAGCGCGTAGCTCGCCCAGGTTGTCGGAGAGACGCGAAGGAGAAAGCTGCAGAGAGACCAAACCCGCATCTTCGCAGCAGTATCATCGTGGGCTGCCCTACTCGTTGAGGGTCATCTCTACAGCTATAGGTACATTTTTACCGCACGAGTCAAACCAAGACAAGGAATAACAAACACTCGGTGTTTCCTTCTTTCAGGAGGGGAAAAGGGGAGATGGCGGCGGCGGTCTCTGTTCGACACGCTGTTCTGTCCCTGCACAAGCGCGAGCAATGGTACGAGGACATCCGTCCCAGCGTTGGGGGGTCCGACTTCAATCCTCTTGCGGCTTCAGGTAAAAGATGATGGGGACGAATGANTATACTAACCGGTACATACTCGTATTTCCGCATAACATTCCGCGAAAGTGCCAGCTCCAGCAACACTTCATCATGACGTCATGACGGCATACGCACCAGTACGTATATACTTACCCGAGGGTATTATCTTGGACGTATCGTCTTGTATAGAAAGGGTATGATATTCATACACCAGAGTACAACAGGTATACGAGAGTGACTACTCGTGGATACAACAAAGCCTGATGAAGCAGAAGTAAAGCTGGAAAGAAAGTCGGTTGGTCGTGACTAGAGGTGGGCACCTTTAAGAAAAAAAACGGTTTAAACCGGTTTTTGGAAACCCAGCAGGCGTGCCCGAGTAGACGGTTTTCGGAAAAACAAACCGCGTTTTTTTCGGCAGGTTTAAACCGGTTAACCGAAAACCGGTTTAAACCGGAAAAAAACGCGGTTAACCGGTTAACCGGTTTAAACCGGCAGAATCGGACTGACTCTTGACTGATTGCACTGCTACGTACAGCAGCAGTAGTAATTTAGTACGGGTCGAAAATGACTTGGTTCTAGTGTCTGAATGACTTGGTAATCGTGTGTGGACCGACAACGATTGTTTTTTGTGCGGGGGATATAAATTGACTTGATTTCAGTCTGGGTATTGCCACGTGTTTTATGACTGGGTGAGACACAAAGTATCCCCTTGCAGGTTGATCCTTGGTGTTACTCACTTTCCGTAGAATCAAGCGTTGAAGAGAAGCAGCTTTTATTAATCCCCGAGCCAGATGACATCTGCCCCGGGGCGGGCTTCAAGTATGGCCCTCCGATCTTACAAATACCCCGAATACGAATGCCATCCAAGTTATACGAAAACGGCCCAATTACGACCTGTATGAGGTAATTACGTAATTACCAGCCTTCCAAGCCCATACCATTACGGTATCCGATTTGACTTGGTTTTTGTGTGCGGGTCGAAAAATACTTCGTTTTAGTGTAAGTGGTTGGAAATGACTTGGTTTTAGTGCGGGGGCATCGAAATTGTCTTGGTTTTAGAAATATAATCGAAATTGACTTGGTTTTAGCGTTGGGGTTGAAATTTAAACTTGTTTTTTGTTTGGGGGATTGAAATATAATTGATTTTGTGCGGGGATAGTAACTGGCTTGAGTTTTGTGCGGGGGGTCGAAATTGATTTGGTTTTTAGTGTCAGGGCCGAAAATGGCTTGTTTTTAGTGTATGGATGGAAATTGACTGTTTTTTGTGTCAGGGCCGAAAAATACTTGGTTTTAGTGTCGGGGCATCGAAATTGCCTGGGGTTTTTAATGGGATCGACATTGACTTGATTTTAATGTTAGGGTCAAAACTAACTTAATTTTGTGTCATCGATTTTGACTTCGTTTTCGTTCGGGGGGTCTAACTTTACTTGGTTTTTTGTGTGCGGGCCGAAAATTAGATGTTTTCAGCGGGAAGATCGAACTTCACTTGCTCTTTGTGTGCGGGCCGAAAATAATTTGGTTTTGGTGTGTGGTATGTGTATGTGTATGCAGCGCCTTACCCTGTCGATCGTAGATCTGCTGCGCTCTCGACTGCCCACGAAAATCGCACTGCAGCAGCAGCAATCAGTGTTGTTGTACCTGGGGCAGCAACAATGTCGTATTTGTAATGACTTGTACCTGGAACTCACGTCACCCCGTAAAATATGATGTGCTGTTGTGATGTTGTTGTACCATACCACCTCGTGTTCTATTAGTACGCCAACAGTGGCTCGGAATCCACGTACACATCATGTACTGGACGCATACATACCGTTAGGTTCAATGGTTTGGAGGCGTATCATGTTGCCATCCGGTTTAAACCGGTTTTCGGTTAACCGATTTAAACCGGCTGAAAAAAACCGGTTTAAACCGGTTTTTTGTTTTGAGAATAACGCCTCCTTGGCCGGTTTTCGGTTTTTAAATTTTCGCTCTAGGTGCCCACCTCTAGTCATGACAAAGTAGTTCGAGTATCGTCTACCGAGGTACCTGATATGGCATACTGGTACTTGGGGCCGTTGCGGTGTTTTTTTTTTTGCTCTTGCGTACCAGTATACTCGTAAATCAATATGTGGAGCTTCGCCGCATCACCCACGTCGTGCGATGGTGCATTGATGTGCTGATGTACGCCCGTAGGGTGAGCTATACGCTACACCGCACAGCTTGTTACCTACCAGTACACAGCTACCGCTGTACCTGGTAGTTTTCAGCTAACGCTGTAGTTTTGTGGTTGAAGCAAGCGGTGGTTGGTCCAGGGGTTGATGGGTTGATTCCGTTCGAACCAAAGATGGGGAATGTCGTCTCCCGGTACGCGCCGTCACCATTTCACCGCTGTCACGTCGCCGGTTTTTTGCCGTCACGACCCACAAACCCCGTATCATATCCCCTCCCAAAGAACGCCTCCGTATTCCACTCGAAACCCCTCGGGTACGTAAAAGCAAAAGGGTAGCAGCGTACGTAGCAGCTAACAGCGCTCACCAATGGTCCACATGCGTGTCATTCGTCGCACTACATGTCGTTTTCATCTCGTTATCCCTCAAGCTGCCCAAGTACGCTTGACAACGGAAAAAAAAAAAAAAAAAAAACGAGTCAAAAGCGGGTTTCGCTTTAATTTTAAGGCGTTTTTTCAAAAACGGGGACATTTCGTTCGTGTCCCCGGATTTAGCCGTCTCTTGCCGTGACGTCATGTGATTGCCCATTTGCCGTCACGTCGCCACCCAAACCTCCGTCGCTCCCCATCTTTGGTTGGAACGGCAACAAACTCACGTCACGTTATTGCCCATTTGCCGTCACGTCACCACCCAAACTGTTGTCACTCTGCATCTTTGGCTGGAACGGCAGAAAACTCGAAAACTCTCTGCATCTCTGCATAGTCGACAAGTCAGTCTACAGTCTGCAGCAGTCTCGTACAGCAATACGTACAGAGAGTGTTACATAGGACACCCAGCACGAGTACAGCAGTTGTATGATCCGTATGATACGAAGAATGAAGTACAAACAGCTTGCAGCACCACCTGTACGGGCAATCTACTGACAGTAGTATCATGCACCATACCACTCGTTCGTACACGGCCTGATACAGCAGTTTTTCTATAGAGCTGAGCACTGGCAAAACAGCATGTAAGAGCAATCTACTGACAGTAACTATCCACTGATTGAGCGTGCCAGTTGATGCTGCCAGCTGGCAGATCTTGTTACGTACTTCTGACAAACACGCCATACTGAATGACGGAAACCCATCAAAATTGACTTTTAATAGTGTGCAGGACTGGTCGGCACAAAACTTTGTGGAGGATGAGGGTCTTGTTCGTCGAGGTTGGTCTTTCGGCCGCCCCGAGGTTTTTTTTTAAACCACCACCAACACACGCGGTGAAGCCACGTGGCTGCCACTACCCCTGCCCCTGCCGACCTCGAGCCCCCCAAAGGGTAGGGGTTCGGGTTAGGGTTAGGTCTGGGGTCGGATTGGTCTGGGCCGACGTGCAAGGTTGAAATTAACCTCACCCGTCTTGCCCAAAGTTTTGTGCCGACCAGTCCTGCACATCGCGAACGCCATCAAAATGTGTTTCGGAAGAGGAGAGAGGAGAGAAGAGAGAGGGAAGGGGGGAGTCTTACGCCGACTTTAAATGGGATCGGAATCCAGAAAACCAAGCAGCTTTTCCCTTTATCGTGCAGAAACCCGCGAGCGGTGCCGTTGGTAGTGATGGGTCGTTTCTGGACGTTGGTCACAGGGGGAAAAAAACGTGTTTTTCGCACACAACACCCACTATCACCGCGAGTCCTCCCCTCACAGAGCACGGACCACGGTCAACCTTGGAAGGATGTACGCATGCTCCTTTGATCCGAGCGTTCTCGCTGCCAAGTTTTAGGGCCTAGCTGTGCCTGGAGGCCTCACTTGGGACGTGAGAGCATGGCCCATTTCTGGATCGCGTTTTTTTTTATCGGAAATGAGAAATTACCTCCTGCTCTGTCGAGCAAAAAGTTGAGACAGAAATGGGCCAGGCTTCCCGCCCCAAGCGAGAACCCCACACATGGACCTTCAAACTTGCCACCGACAACTCTCTGCTCAGTGAACCATACTCGTACACCCTCTATAAGTGCTGTAGCGACCCGTGCTCTGTGAAGCCAGCACTCGGTGGCGACGGTTAGTGCTGCCTGTCTGTCTGTCTGTGTCTAAAAGCATGTATTTTTCGCTGCCTCGGGCAGGTTTTTGAACAGAAAAAAATGAAGCCAGAGAGCCTTGTGTGGGTTTCATCACCACAAAGCGGAAAACCTGTTGTGGATTCTGGATTCCGATCCCATAATAGTCGGCCTTAGGCTTTCTATACGAATACGAATATAGGTGCTTTGTTTCCTGCTGAGAGCGTACATACACCCCGTTTCCCAAGGATAGGTACGACGGAATAACATTGAGTATCCTTTATGATGCGCCTGCGCGACGACCAGTATACTGGTGCAACCCAGTGTACTGATTTCTGACGGAGTCAATGTACTGTAATTCATATCTGCTGGTTGAGGCTGCCAGTGCCCAGTGCCCAGTATTTTTTTAAGTTGCCGTTCGCGGTAAACTTCATTTTTTTTTTTTTCAACTCCAGTACGAAATTATTTGCCGGATTGCCGGTCATCGCCTCTGCTACTTTCTACCCCTCTAAATTACTAGTACGAGTATTTATTTCGCATACCTGATACATACCCTGGTATCATATTGAATGCATAACATGTACGTGTATGAAGTATGTACATATTCATAATATGTATCGTATGATAAACCAGGTATACTGGTAGTCTAATTCACAAGCAGTACAAGGTTCCCCTTGGGGATGTAGTTGACATGAAATCCCGGGGGTGTCGCAAGTTGGAAGGGGGGAACAGAACAAACGCGGTCCTCCTTCACAAGCAGTACGAGTATGATACCTGGTGTGTATATACGATATTTAAACTTTATGATACACTGCCTGGACACAGTTGTAGCAGTATTTTGTATGTACAGGCAGTGGGTACCCCGATTTAAAAGCGCCCAAGATAAGAGCATTCGGGATTTAAGAGCGGTCAAATCGGCATGTCCCGCCAATACTAAACGCTATATATTGCCCACTACATATGAGAGCAATGTGTAGTTAAGAGCGCTTGTTTTGGCTTATTGTCACGGGGCGCTCTTAAATCGGGGTTCCCACTACTGTACCAGGTATACACTCGTACATACGTACGATACATTAGCAGTGCTCGCAATCCGCCCACCCCGTGTTGTCTGATGATTGATCATGACGTTCGTTCGTTCTCTGCTCCTGCCATGTTTATTTTTGTGGTGGGTTTGTTTGTCGATTTGGTCGGCTCAGTCATGCAGGTGGGCTTTGCCATGCTGGAGGTCGGCTCCATCTCTCCCAAGAACACCAAGGTTAGTAAAAAGAAACCTATCTGGTATGCGATACCTCGTATTCATACACATTGTACGATGCCTGGGATGCACATGGCAAGGTAGACCAGCAGTAGCATTCATATTGTTGCTCAATTCAGGTCAATTTTTTTCATTTAATTTACAGCAATATCTGTTAATAGTATACCTGGTACCACGTACGAGTTGTGGTCAGTATCTAGAATTACAACAGTAATACCATACTATATTATATGATATTTATCAGGGTTTTACATACCTGGTATGTATATGCATAACTTGCAACGTTACAAATGCAGTATGTATAATGATGGTGAAATGTTGCGCTGGCGCGCACTTGAATCCGCGCAGCGCACATTCCGCCAGAGGCTTTGTAGTCGCGGCTTGCTCGCTTCGTTTTTGAGCCCAGCACCTTTTTTCGTCGCATGCGAAAAAAATGTGAGGATATTATTTTCGCCGTACGTACTGCTGTAGGCGTTTGGGAGGGAGGGGTCTGTTTCGCCGCAGGCCGATGCTAATGGAAACGCGATATTGCCATATAAAAAATGAACTCCAAAGATACCCGCCGTTATAATTCCGTATCGCTCGCTATGAGCACGCACGTTCATAAAAAAAATCCACTCTTTGACGAAAAAAAAACGAAAAAAAAATTCCTGGGCGGATGTTGGGGCAAGATCGGCATGAGAAACAGCCAGCGAAATGTTTAATTCGAAGCGGCGAGGTTCCGAGTCCTCGACAGAGATCGATCGACAAAACCAACGACTGCGTCATTTAATCTGAGCGGGGCGCGCTCGTTAGGCCCCGACCCGCCTTATGATAGGGTCACAACGTTCACACGACGGCTGGTGATATGTGGCGGGCGGCGGCCAGACTTCTGATAGAAAACTTTGGGTCGCTGGTGTGTAAGAAAACAGAAGACAAAATATATCGATCCCTCCGACGGCAAAAGCTAGACCTTTTTTCTGGTTTGAGAGAAGAGCGTAGGACGCCGCCGGCAACCTCTCCCCCCCTAGACCACGTATCCGCCGGATATGTTCGAGGCCGTCATCTACATTCATTGGCCTTGCCCGACGAAGCGGGGTGGCCGTGGGTTGATTCTATGTCGAGGTCGAAGGTCTGCCGATTTTTTTATCAGCGTGTTAACAATTTACCACAAAAGGGGAAAAAAAATGCGCCGCGTGCAGCCGCGTGGAAGTAATAATTAAAGAAAACTCACTTTTTGCCCCGTCTTTCCCACTAAGGCGTTACGAACAGCTATTTGTTGAAATCGATAGTTTAGAAACTAAACTTTGCAACACCGTGTTTCCGTTAGCATGGGCCTTTTAAAGGATAAAAGCAGCCGGTAAAAACTCTCATTTTGAGTGTATTTACTCATGCAATAGTAGTGGGTAGCCCAGTTTACGAGCTCGCAAAATATAGCATTCGGGGGTTAAGGGTCGTTCTTATCGAGCAACTTTTTCCCAAAAATTTCACGTATTGTTTTTGCGCAATTTTTAGGATTTCCATATTTTCCAAAAATAATGTCCAAATATTGGAATGCGAAGCCTTCCAAATATTTTGCCCTCTGGTAAAAGTTCAAACTTTCCAAATAAATCCTGTTTTTCTTGCTTTTCCTTTTTTTTTTTTTGGAAAAAAAGATTGTACGTTTTGGAAAAAAGATGCTCGATAAGAACGATCCTAAGAGCTGTCGAAACGGCCTGGCACGAACAAAAAACGTGAATTAAGAGCGTTTTTCGTTGTACCTCCTAAACTCGCTCTTATGTCGGGTCTGTAACGCCTCTCCACAACTAAACACCCCGTAATCAAAGGCGCGGGTGCCGTAGCAGAGCGGTCTGCCACCATGTCCTGCGCAGCGAGGGTGCTCGAGAAGGTCGGAACCCACCTCAAGCAACTTTCAACTCGACTATTTACAAGTCGTGTATTTGTATACTGCTGTGAATAGTGATGAACGATCGTGTTTCGCTCTATTTTTTCAGAGCGTGTTTTGCTCCTGTCCTGCGGTAAGATCAAATTGCTCTCAAGTCGAGATAAGAGCAATGTGTAGTTACGAGCGCTTGCTTTGGCTTGTCATGGGGTGCTCTTGTGGCCACGGCGGAACGCTCAGGAATCTGCTGTCGAGCAGGCGCGAGTAGGCGTGTTACCAAAGTTTGCAAACGGCTTGGAAACAGAGTACGGGGTTTGCAAACAAGATCCATGCCCTCTCGGTTCCAGAAAACTGCTGCAACTTACCAAGAATCCAGTTTTGTTTTGCTCTTTTTTGAGCCCAACAGTTTACTACCTCTCGCTGGATCGTAACTTGTAACTTTCTGTTTCGCATTTTTTTCGGCTACTTCAGCCTATTAGTTCAAAAGGTCCGTGAGAAACAACAGTGGACTCTTGGCGTTTTTTTTCGGGGGGTGCTGTAGCCAGGGTTGTGAACCGACAACGGGAAGTATTTTTTTGTTTAGTTTGTTTTCGTTTTTTCCCGACCGAAAACCGACCTGTTTTGTTTTCGGTTTATTTGCAAAAAAACGACCGAAACCGACCAACTTTTTCGTTTTTTCACCGAAAATTCGAAACCGACCGAGCTTTTTTCGTTTTCGGGTCACAGCCCTGGCTGTAGCCTGTAGCCATTGTATTGCCGGTAGCCCCCGACGCGTGAAATGAAATATTTACCGTTTTTGCGACTTTTGTGTGCTGGTGGCTGGCAACTTCGAATTCACGAAAACGCCTTGTGAATCGTTTCTGGCTGTCGACGTACTGCCTACGACTGCTGTCTGGCGCACCCGATGCCCTTGCACACCCCATAAGGAGCGTGACGAACTTTCGTGCGGTGTAGATACTTGTGGGGGGGGGGGGGCGTACTCATTTGTTGCTTGCCTTAGTCATTTGACCATTGACCACGCATCCCTTTCGAGACGGAGCAGGGGGGGGGCTGTACGTAGCTGTCTGCAAATAAGTGAAGTGCAAACTAAAAGTTGGGAGTTGTTTTTCTTGTCTCATTTTGTCTTGAACTTCCACGAATTTCAACGGTAACCCGCACATACCAGGTACCCATGGCATAACTAGCTAACCATGACGTTTGGCTATTCAGAGAGAGGAGAGAGGGCTGGTACCAGGCCGTTGGCCATTGGGCGGTTCGGGGAGAGTGATGGTGAACATGTGAATGTTGATATCAATAGTGTACTACTGTAGTCTTTGGAAATATCACACTTCGGGCTGGGCCGTTGGGTTGATTTTGACATTTTGACGACCACCTGTTATTTCGTTATTTCGCAAACCTCCCCATCCGCGAAAAGCAGTGTCCCCTTTTAGGCCAATAGGTTTCGGGGGTGTACCGCCTTGTGTCATTTTACCTCAAGAATGCCTCCGGCGGCTCTCCGGGGCCCCTGACGGGGGACAGCACCTCGCCTACAGCTCGAGATGTGTGGCCGCGCCACGCCCTCCAGCTCGTGGTGCGCGATGCGCGACGCCTACCGGTAGTTCTAACTTATATCCCTGGTCCGTATCGTAGTGCACCAGGTATGATATGTACGGAATACCTGTGGTTGTACCTATAATATGGTATAAATGTGTACCACTCTGTTCCGAAATATAAGGATCGTTTGTGTTATTAATATTCAATCCAAACCATCCTATATTTCGGGAGAGAGTGGTACCCGATACGAAATATTATATTATACCGCTTGCCCACTTTTGGCAATTGAAAATACTGGTAACACTGGTACTGTTGTATGATGAATTGACCAACCAAACAACCCAACAACACCTCCTTCTAACTTCTATGTTCTATCTTCTATTAATGGCCATCTCCTCTTCCTCTGCCCCCTTCCCCCCTTGCATGTATTCATACATAGCCACGTATCATAACTGAATATGTCGTATATACCTGTGCACCCTTTTTTCCTCTACGAGTATACCTGTGCACGCACTTTCCATCCCATTCATTATCTTCGCACTTCCGCCTTTCTCCCTCCCTAGAGTCGTAACTCAGATCCAGGGTCACAAAGTAGGCTCCTCTCCCTCCTCCCCCACTACGGTTCTTGCCTTGATTTTTATCGCGCATAGGGTTCAGCCTTCCCAACGCTCGTCGATTTTCATCGAATTCCGCTAACTCACGCTCTCGCGCTTTCCGCTAGTCAAGATATTTTTTGCGAGAAAAAGTCCCTACGAGCATGCACTCGGCGGGGCTCGAACTCGCGGTCTTGACGCTAACAGGCTTCGTGGTTACCTGCTAGCCCACCGGGGCGACCGAGGTAACTGATGTCACGTTTCTTTACAGCAATAGAAATGCACCTGTAGTACAGCAACAGCAGTACGTAGCAGTACAGCAGCAGTAGTACAGCAGTGTAGGGCAATGTCTTTTATATAAATACATGTACAAAATTGCAGCTGCTGCTCGGAGAGAGCTCGACAGCTTTTCTTAGACGTAGATTTTTGCCCTTTTCGCGATAACTGGCGATGACGTCCACCCGGCGACACGCAACTCCCTCATCGTGCTCGCCGACCCCTGCTCTGCCTACTCTGCCAAGGGCGGTCTCGGCCGTGCCCAACTCATGTCTCACGGGGCTGCGATTTTTCCAGGATTCCATGCCCTTTTTGTCGCGTGCACATACCATACCAACCAGTACATGCTTTTTTGTTCTACACGCAAACCGCATTATTCAAGATTCCGTTTTTTTATGTAGACGACCAACCCGGAATTTTATCGTACCGGCTCCTTTTACTGCGGATATACACGTACGTATTATATGTACGAGTACCAGTACCGCTGCAAGCAGTAACAGAGTATCATATACCAGGTAATTTTTAATATGCGATGATATCTGTACAGTATTCAGACGTGCGTGGTATTCAGCAGTACGACAGTGGTCGACGGCGGTACGCAACTCCGTCATCGTGCTCGCCGACCCCTGCTCTGCCTACTCTGCCAAGGGCGGTCTCGGCCGTGCCCAACTCTAGGCTCACGAGGGTACGTTCGTTTGAGGATTTCTTGCGTCTTTGTCACAGGCTCGCCAAATTTTCTGACAGTCCCTTGCGGGATGATTCCCCCCTGTTTTGGACCTCGAGACTCACGAAAATATCTACCGCATGCGCGCGTGTCGGGACTTTCTCTCGCGAAGCGGTGAACGTGTTCGGGCGATTTATCGGTTAACGTGCCCGCCGGCCTGGTTTGTACCGGGCAGGGCCTCGCGTGCGCCCGTGGAGCGTGAGCATGCGGGCAATGCACGCTGCAACGTACATCGAGAGCTTGCTGTTTTTCTTGAAATAGTGGTTCCGATTTCTAGTATTATTCCGGTATTCGTATACTCGTACGTTCGTACTCGTATTTCATTTACGATAGTTATCCCGTGATCTACACGCAAAAGCCAAGATTCCGTTTTTGTGTTGACGATTTGATACTTGGTTTGTATTGAGTACGACGTACTTATACCTCTGATACACGAACGTACCGCCGTTCGAACAAGCACCGGGACAGACTACATCTCGACATACATACTCGTACACAACAGCAGCAGCAGCAGTAGTATCGGTACTACTAATAGTGTCATACATATGTGTGATCTGTAGTATGTACGTATGTACGTACGTCGTATAGTTTGATGCTGCTCGATCGTATCATAGCATACTCGTCGTACCCGAGTCCTGCCTGCTTACTTAAAGTGAGTACGAAGTGTTACACATACAAGTATGCTCACCTCGGTACTGTTCAAATCCTTACTATTTAATGCGCTTCGGTAGTGATGATGTCGTTTCGGATCTTCACGACTATGCCGGTTTCGTAATAAAATCGACCGAAAAAAAAAAGGTCCACTGCTGTACGTACAAGGGCTGCGCATCCATGCCGGCGTTTTGTTTTTGTCCGCTTTACGTACGTACTTGCTGCTATACTTTCTGGACTGCTGATGTTGGTACTACTAATACTACTACTACTACTACTACTACTACTCCTACTACTACTACTACTCCTACTACTACTACTACTACTACTACTACTATCACTACTACTATCTACTATACTACTACTACTAATACTACTACTACTACTACTACTACTACTATTACTACCACTACTACTACTACTACTACTACTACTACGGGGATCCAAATATTGTTAGCAAAAATAGGGAAATATTTAGGTTTTTGCGTATATACCGCAGGTCCTATTAACTATGGTCCTCCGAAATACTACTACAACTACTACAACTACTCCAACTACTATACTACTACTACTACTACTACTACTACTACTACTACTACTACTACTACTACTACTACTACTACTACTACTACTACTACTACTGCTATTACTGCTGTACGTACTGGTGCTGCTGTATACTGATTCCACACTGCTGTTGTTGTTATTGTGGGTGGTGGGTGGATCGGTTGGTGCGTGTGTCGATCGGTTGGTGTGCGTACGCGTACGTACGTACGTGGTTCGGTGGGTGGGTTGGTGGTTGGGTGGGTGGGTGTGAGTGAGTGGGTGTGGGTGAGTACGTGAGTGGGTGGGTAGGTGTGGGTGGGCGGCGGGTGTCGGTGGGTCGGTTAGTACGTGGTTGACTGCATGTGTCAACTTGCCTGATCAGCGCATTTTGCGTTCTATCATAGGGTGTGGATCGTGGCCCGGTTATTATTCGGTGTTTTTGTTTTTGTCCGCTATTATACCGGCCCCGCCCTGGCATGGTTCGGGGTACCACTGTTAATAGTACGTACCAGGTATATAATACCAGGTATGTGCATGTGGCTCTCTCTGTACATGCGTGTATGTATGTGTAAATTTAAATGGTCTTCTGTTGTTTGTTGTTTGCTGCTGCTGCTGTTCGTCATTGTACACACCTGCCACCCCAGGTGTTCTTCGATACAGTATCATTTACCATCAATATGTTTTTATTATATATGAATAATACATACTCGTACGGTACGAATGAAAATTTGTTGTTGAAATAGATCAGTACAGGACAGTGATAAGAACCCAGCCTAATATTTCCAAGGAAATAAGAAATTCGGGAACCGTTGTATGAAGTTAGTGTTGGACGCACCCTCTGGAAAAAAAACAGAAACCCAGCCTGGGTTATATTTGTTGTTTCTCATTATAGATGTCCTGTATGTAATACTGTACACCCCTTGGCAGTGAATTCGCTTTTGTTCGCCCTAATTGAGCTTATTTTTTAGTATTACTACCTCTATTCTTCGCCGTTACGGGAATTGCGCGAAGCCGCAGGCGGGCGTCAGCCCGCCGCGGCGAAGCCCCCCTTGTATGTAGTATTATATTACGTAGTATTTATATTAATAACAACATTGAGTGGCGCCGGCGGCGGATGGCAACCCTCCGGATTATGCGCTGACTTTGATTGTGATTACGTATTATACGAATATACGAATGGTATGCGTGTGCGGTAGATAACACTGCTGCTGTAGCTTGTTCGGGGGCGCTCCCCCAACAGGCTTGCGTTTTTTTTTCACCTTTGCTGCTGTATGTATGAGTGCACGAATAGTATTCTCGCAATATCAGTGACCAACTTGGTAATGGCCTTACTACATACCTGTTAGTCTAGAAGCATGCGAGTACAGCTGCAGAGAAATCGAAGGTGGTGGCCGTGATGTGCTGTTTGCCGTTTGCTTTTGGACAAGGACTTATTAACCGTCGTATATACCCATATATCGTACATCCGTCGTACATGTGCTGGTATTTTTATGTTGTCTCTCACAAGATATTATTGCCGTATGTGTTATATGTATGATACCACACGTAGAATAGCAAACCCCCTTTTTTTATTCGCGAGACGATTTTCTGCGAAACAGAGCGGACACTAAACACACAACCAAAATGGTAAAAATGGTGAAAATAGCGAAAATGGTGGTTTTTCTAGGTTTTTCTAAGATATCAACGATGTATTTTCATAGGAGGCGTAACGCTCGGCCTTTGCGCCCTCCACCTTCTATTAATACTCGTACACAGAGAAAATCAGACTGGACAGAGTACGTACGTATTGCAAATTCGCCAGAGGGGTGCTATCTTACGTGCTGTATCATATTATATGTTACCAGGTACGATGTTATGATATACCAGGTATAGCATTCGGCATACAGGTATATATACAAGTATACAGCAGTATTATGTGTATTATACGTACACCTATATTTCGTGGAGTATTTTGCCTGGAGAAATGTGTAAATGTGGATTAACCCATCACGCTTGTCTTGTTCAACCTTCAATGTTCAACGGCCGGCATTCAGCAATCAACATTTTTCCGTTTGATATTCAATGATCAGCAAGATACCCATATACCAGGTATACTTCGTATACCAACATGTGTCATGCATCATGCAATGCACAAACGTGTATACCAGGTAGTGTACATACCAGATGCTGGTGCCAGGGTTTAGTCTGATGATGATGTTCTCATATTATTAGTAGTATTAATAATATGAATAGCTCATTTCCCTCACATCTCGCCGTGGTCACTTAACAGGCTCAACAAAAAAGCGTCTCGATGGAAGAAAATAATCAACTGCAAAATATGATGTGCACTGCAGCACCAACACGCAAGGGGACGGTACTAACGACCTGTGGTATATATGGTATACCATCCCGTGTCACTTGCAACCAAAAAATTACCAGCATCATATCCATGGTATTATATCATATGTACCAGATACACCTACCTTTGCAAAGGATAAGGAACCCACCACGAAGCCTCGGGCGTCCTTTTAACTTTTATTGGTATGCCGTGGTCAGAGGCGTCTTCTCTCCTCCCCCACCAGCTATATTGCTATTTTTGCGAGAGGAATCCAAGGCGGTTTGCCTTTTCTCCAGGGCAGCAGCTTAAAAAATTGCCAATACATTCCAGTCCTCTAATTACCAGGTATTGGGCAAGATCTATCCGATCCGAAAAAAACATGCCTTTTTTTTGGTTGAAACGCCGATATACTCTACTATTAAAGTTGTAGTCATGTACCTGTAATCCTCCTGATTTTCGTGTTCGAAGAAAGTGATTACACCGTAAAAACTTCGTCTCACTCCCCTGGAGAAACTGATGACGGGTCTGTTGTAGTATTAATAGTAGAAATCTCTCGCGAAAGGGCAAAGGGCACCAGCGAGTATTGTGAGAAGAGTGGGGGGCCCGCTCCTGTCGGCTACGCCGGGTCTAAAACACTTGAGAGGACGTACGTACGTAGAAAACACCGTTTCCGCGTTTTTTTTCTTTCGGATTTAAAAATCTTCCGTAAGAAAGGGCCTGTGATAAAAACGATGACGATGACTACTGCGTTCGCGGCTCGCAAAGTGTTTTATCGAGAGCAAGGCTAAAGAAAGTTAGTTGGTTGCCCTAATTCGCCGCATAACTGTTAATACTTACGAGGTATCTTAGTATTATCTGTAATAGCCGTCAACTCCAGTCAACCTAGAAATACAGCCTGGGATCGCTATACTGCTGTTACAATGTACTGACTTCTCTATCAACAGTCTTTCAATAGTTGTATGTCTGGATGTCGACGGGTAGAAAGGACGGTTTAATGCGAAGAACACACACATACTGTAGTTACGTACGTAGTTGTATTATGTCCTCCGCGCAATTTGTTCCTTTGTTCTTTTTTTCCTTCCGGAGAATGTGTCCCTTGACCTGTCGATTGTCCTGCGGCCACGGCCTGCGTTTCAGCGATACGTTTATTATGTGAGAACAGACGACGACTAAGACAAAAACGACAAAAACGACAACTTTTTGCTTTTTGCGGTCCTCCAAGTCGGTGGTGTCGCCCAACTGGCTTTCTTTACCCCTTTACTACTGCAGATTTGTATGTACAGGCAGTGGGTACCCCGATTTAAGAGCGCCCAGTATTAGAGTATTCGGGATTTAAGAGCGGTCAAATCGGCATGTCCCGCCAATACTAAAAGCTATATATTGTCCACTACAGATAAGAGCAATGTGTAGCTAAGAGCGCTTGTTTTGGCTTATTGTCACGGGGCGCTCTTAAATCGGGATACACACGTACCCACCGTATTTGAAATGTGTGTAGAATTGTTTTTTGCAGTAGTAAAAGCACAATTAAGTGGACTCTAATTCGAAGTGCAGTACAGTACATAGAGTACATAGTACAGTAGCTTGCCCCCGAATACATTGATGCGGTTCTAAAAGGCATAAGGGGGCTTGCTCTCCCCCGCACCGTCCCTTCAAATCCTCCAGCCTGCCCGCACTGCTGCAACCACTGTGTTGCTGTTTTGCTACTGTATTGGCGTGTAACCCTTTGCTCGATCCTTGCTCCCTCGTCTGCGCAACCCAAGTGTATATTATATGATATATGATGTATTTACCAGTACACAGCAGTGTCTGCCAACCATTTTATCGAAATTTTGGTAGGCTATTAATAGTAATAGTAATGTTATTGTTAATAGGCTATTATAGACGACTTTCCTTGTCACTTGTGAATTGTCACACACTTTCAAAATTCACACTTTGCTCGTTTTCTCGCTTCTCACCTACCGTACCAGGTATGGGCTATGACCCTCCAAAAAATGGGTCATATCCCATGGCTTCTCACATCAGAAATGAACATTTATCCATCCATTTGGTCGGTCCTTCTGTGCTATTGATAGAGTTAACATTAATGCTGTAATGTTTTCCCGCTTCCTCCAAGGGCTTGTAGGCGTTAAGACGTAATAAGGCTCGCGGTGGAAATATGTTTGCAATATACCGGTAGTCCGGTAGTATCAGTTGGATATCGTATAGAAAGGTTCGATATATCGAAATATCGAACTTTCGATATATCGAAATATCGAACTTCCGATATATCGTAATATCGAAGGCGTTTTGCCCTCCACCACCTGGCACCCCCCGATTATTTTACAACTCCTTGCCTTGGAGTCCGGCATTGAAAGTGTCAACCCCTATTAACCTATTATTAATAGTAGCAGCCCTTAAAGGCTTGTTGTGTCAATCATCGTGTAGCTGATGCTTGTATTCGCCGTTTTTCTTCCCTCTTTTCAATTGCTTTCTCTAACGTCCCCAGTGGGTTAATTTTGGAGCACTAACTGACGGTTTTTCCGCTGCTCGCCCGCAATAAAAGTCGTATGTACCACCGAATTAATACTGATATAGCAACCAACCCCTTAAGAAAATTTCTACTGTAGGGTAAACAGGAAACTACAGGAAATGGGTACGATTATCCAGTTACGTGTATTTATAGGCTCGTGTTTGCTAAAATACTGAAATCTAATGCTATTCATATTATTAATAGTACTCGGTACCAGCCAGTGCCAGTAACCTAACGAAGCAGGTAGGTTCAATGTTATTTGTTGCAGTTTATGCTAAGTATGTAGTAGTTGTATTTGATAGTTGGCGGTACCTGGTATCAGGCACCTGGTAATGTTTTAAACGTATTATGAATTGCCCGCACATGTGGTGTTTTCGGTGACGTGCATGCGTGCTCTGTTCCATGAACATTCCGCGAACGCTTTGGACCACGGAGCAGGCTGTGCTGATCAAGAACCTCACGGACGCTGCGCTGGGGTGAGTTTCGCATGTATGAATGGATTGCCCTCGCAGTCTCTCAGTACGTCACTCTAGCTGTCACGTTTGTGCCGCCATGTACTATTTAGTTACCAGGTACGCAACACGACCTAGATCATACGCATTATTTTGATTTTCTGTACACATCTATCTGTGCACATTGTGCACAAAGTATACCGGTATGATAGGTCAGTTGGGAACGGGGGTGCACATATTACGGGGGAACGTATGATATAATAGTAATAAGGACCAACTATGCTTCGTAAAAATACTGTAATATATACCTGGTAGGTTATTGTGTATGTGATGGGTCCTGATTACTATGCCCCCCCTCCGTAATAGTGTTCGTACACATAATATGTAGACTCATTTTGGACCAGTTTAAGAAGGAGGGACGATCGTTTTTTTTTCTCGATGGAAAGTATGTACCAGGTACTTGGCTAGGACCCAAGGTGTTTTGTTTGTTTTTATCGGAGAGAACCAGAAAACTTTGAATGTTGCTCCAGCGTACTGGCCCGACTTCCCGACTTAATGCATGTGTGTGCTTCACATTAAACCGTTCTATCTACCCGTCGACATGGAAATGTGATACCAGGTATACATATAATATATGTATGTTATACCGTACCAGGTATATAGACAGTGTAGAGTGGAGAGACATATATACATACATAGAAAAATATAGAAACCTGCAATAATGCTGCCATGTTTGAACGTGATGATGGTAGTGATGATGTTTATGTAGTATGCATATATGCGGTGGTCTATAGGGGAAAGCGCCCTCGGGGCAGCGGCTCGGACCACTTGCACCCACTCCTTGCTTCTTTCTTCCAACTGTACTTTTGGAGGAGTGCCGCCCCCCGTGTGTCGACAGCTTTTTTTCGTCCCTTTTGTCCCTTTGGGGCACGGTTGATGATGATCGATTGATTGGTGATTGATGATGTGCCCCGCGAATTTCCTTGTTGTCCCGCCTGTCGGTTCTGCCATATCAGATTTCAGTCATATAATTTTTATCATTGTCGTTTGCGACCACCAACCCTCTATCAGGTATCTCTCTAGGATGAAGAATCAGTACGGACAGTGGATGCCATGTCGTGTGTCGTGTGCGGGGGTGTCGATGGGCGGAAATAACGGTTTAACCCATTCAGGACTGAGAACACGTATACCACACTAATTCCAAGTATTTTTTCCCCAAAAACGGGGGACCAGTTCTTAAGGGGTTAATGTCAAAAACACACACAACCAGACATGACAGAGGTTGCGCCGCATTCCTATTTTCTAAAAGTCTGTCAGGTATAGACTACTGTTGTACCGTATGTCGCGGACTCGTGTGTTGGCGTCACTGCTGTTGCTCGTTAGTAGGACACAGCTACTCGGTAACGAACATTTTACGATGGTACTCTTTGGTTTTGGTTTCGAGCTTTATGTTTTTTTTGCATGTGCCTTTTATCGTTAAGACCAGTGTGGCCCTACCGCAAGCAATTCTACTATAATATCAATACGATTACTATTAATATTAGTGTTTGTGCAGTGACTCTTGACCCACCTTTGCTTTTGTTTTGGAATGCCCATCCTTCCCTGATGTATCCTACCATTAGTAATAGTCGTGTATCCTATTAATAAAGGGTAAGCAATGTAAGCATCTAAGCCTACACTAGGGCTGTTGACAGTTTTTCCTTTTTTGTAGCAGCTTTGAACGTACACAGCAGTAGTAGCGCACACAACCATTTTTTTTATAAGTACAGCAGTAGTGGTCCCTCTATAGTGCCTGTGGAACCGCTTGGCACAGATCATGGGATTTATCAGAGTGGCAGTGTGCGGAGTAGTAGTGCCGGTTGCCGCCATAGTGCCGGCATTGTTGGCTGGCGCATACCGGCACTATAGAGGGATCACTACTGTACGTGGTAGTATGCATATATACCTGGTATATAGTTGGGCTGGATCTCTACTGATCTACTGCATCACATTAAGGAAGAACACCGTATGTATATATGTGACCTCCCTTGAGTTCCACATATTTCAGATTGTGTTCCCCTCAAAATCCGTAGTTCGCGCGATCGAAGTATCCCACTCAGCTTGCAAAGACAAGTTTCGATAAAATCCTCGATGTCACAGCTGTGGTTGTTTAATTTTTCATTAATAGCTGTTTTCGGCCGATTAACCACGGACCGCGATATGCACGCAAACACATATTTGACGAAATGTCATTTAGTATCTGGTACCAGGTACATATTTTTATGTTTCCTTTCCCCCCCAACCCCAATCCCACAACGGCAACGACAACGGCAACGACAGAGCAATTTGCTGGTGGACATTAGGGAACGGATTCGCGTATGGCACAGATGCGGGTGGCTTTATCGGCACGGACCGGTTCGCGTTCACGAAGACGCATTTAAGCGGCAATGAGCAGGGAATGGCCTATGCGGATTGGTTTTTCCAGTGGGCTTTCGCAGGTGGGTGGCGAAAAAAAAACGGAGCGTATATAGACTAGTCGCTTATTAATTAATACTGTACTCGCTTGTTAATAGTTATAACTGTTTGTCACTTATTACTAGTTACCTGCTAAACAGTCACCTATGAATAGCCGCATGTTAATACGTAGTAATATATTGATAGTCACCTAACGACTTACCGAGTACTCTGTAATCGCGTATTGATAGTGTACAAACGTTGCTGCTGTACCTGGTATTATACATTGCACAGGTCTGCTTTATTGCACGTAGTATATATGTATAGGTACCAAATGAACATTTTCCCGGAATAATTTCACTTTTCACCTCCGGCCGCGGGTCTTTTCTCGCGCTATCGGCTGCGGGGCACGCAGGGAGCCCGCGTGTACGCCACGGCGCAAGTGCGGGTCCCGGCCAATGCCCGTGGGGCGTGCTCTGGGCCTTCAAAGTCGCAAATTCTGGCAAATAACTCAGGGGAGGCGTTCCGACTTGACACCGCCTCGCAAGTACTATGGAAAACCTACCGTACAACTGTTTTTTATCAACTTTGATGGTTCGTTTTTGACCCGCCGTATGAGCGGAACGCGCAAAGCACGCACCACGCACGAGAAACCAAGGATCACACCGACATCGAACGAGGCACACATCAAGCGTCGTGCAGCAGTAGTTGATACCATGTTGCATGCGTCTGCTCTGTCTGGGCTGTGTACAGCAGTAGTAGCAGTTGTAAGAGGCCCTTGAAAAATCACATGCATGCGCAATTTATTAATTTGGTTCCACGATTTTGGAATCTACGTAGAGTACATACACAGATCTACGAGTACTATCTACAGCAGTACGAGTAGGCATATTACATTTACCTCTCTATCTGAGGGTAGGTTCCCCGGTTACGTGAACCATAGGCCGATCTACATACGTACGAATACGAGTATTTTGGTGCAATCTCTTTTCGACTTGCGACACCCCCGGGATTTCAAGTGACCAACATCCCGAAGGGGAACCTTGTACGTATATACGTTAGTGTCAATCGTAGTAAGCGTTTGAAGCAGCTTGTAAGGTGACCAGTGTAAAGTCACGAGTGTGAGGTATAACCAGTGTCAAGTGGATGGTTGGATGTTGGACGATCAATGAAGCCACGAGTGGCGGGAGATGCGTCGCGATCACTGTTCGTTGTGTACGGTTGGCCCGAGACACTTTTTGCAGGCAGTGTCAAACGCCCTCAGTTCTTAGACTATAACTGATAGTTCGTATCCCCTTCACAAAACGACAACTTTATAACTATCGCATATGATACCTTTCTCTTATTCATGTTTTCCATCCCATCTTTATACTATTAATAATAGTGTTTTTGGCATACTTCTCTAATAATAGCTCCCTGCCTTTCGTGAGACAGCTCTATTACTAGCTGTTAGTATTGGTACGGTCACGTGTCACGTAGCGGTGACTCCTCCCCCCTCCGCGCAACTACGGTGCAACTACGGTGCGTGTCTTTACTTTTGTGGCGAGGAGACTTCAGCGCTCTCTTCCCTCGCCGACTCGCGTCGATTTATGCGTGGACTCGCTACATAAGTACATATTTATATATTTAAAAAAATTAAGAAAAAAACAGCTGTGAGATCGAGGATTTCGTCGAAACTCATCTTTGCTCGTAGCTGAGTGTAATACTTCGATCGCGCGTATATATGTATGAATCCGAAGGGGCTTTCTGCGACGTAACCAGTTTCACAAAAAAAATATATATATATACGCTCGGTGGGTCGAGAACTCGTGAAATCGACCTTTTTGGTAGGGTACCACGTTAGAGTTTAAACCACTAGAACAAGGAGGACGGCGTACCATACACCCAATCGATATCTAGTTCGGTGATGTTTATAAGATGTTTCCGGGGACAAAATAAGCTACGAAGTTCTGGTCAGAGTTTGGAGTTGGACTTGTTTTTCAAGTATAATACAATAATGATATACCTGGGGTATAATACGGCTACAAATTAGAGGCGTTTTTTTGTTAGGCTGTTTTGCTGTATTGCCACCACCGGCTAGTTTTCAGAGAAATGAGCTACGGCCTGTAGGTAATGGGAAAACATGGTCATCATCAGTAGTAGCAATAGGGGTGGCAAGGACCGTCGATTCGAACGTAATTTAGCTGAACTTGAAGCTCTGCACTCTTTCGTTGTAGGTCATTGACCATAGACACGAACACAGTACGGGTAGCAGTAGTAGTGGTAGTAATGTTGGTAGTGGTAGTAGTAGTAGTGGTGGTAGTAGTAGTAGTAGTAGTAGTAGTAGTAGTAGTAGTAGTAGTAGTAGTAGTAGCAGTAGTAGTACAGTATGTTGTGGTAGTAGCAGTAGTAGTAGTAGTAGTAGTAGTAGTAGTAGTACAGTATGTTGTGGTAGTAGTAGTAGTAGCAGTAGTAGTAGTAGTAGTAGTAGTACAGTATGTTGTGGTAGTATTAATAATAGTGCCCCGGTAGACCAGTGGTCAGCTTCAAAGGCTACTGGCATTGGTACCCAAGTTCGAGTCCCACCGTGGTGAGATTTTTAATTTATTTGAAAAAATAAAAAGGAACCAATTGCTGAGAGCGCCTTCGTGGCGTGGGTTGGCGGAACCCGACGCAAGTCGACGAGGGAAGAAAGTGCTGAAATCTTCTCGCGATAAAAAGGCAAGGCAAGAACCGTAGTGGGGGAGGAGGGAGAGGAGCCTACTTTGTGACCCCGGATCTGAGTTACGACTAGGGAGGGAGAAAGACGGAAGTGCGAAGATAATAAATGGGATGGACAAAAAATAAAAATGATGTTCGTATACCGAAGTGTCTGTTTTTGTTGCCTTTTTGCAGCAGGCGCGCATGATGAGGCCCTCAAGGAATAGCGTAAGACCTGCCTTACTCTTTCTCAAATACCAACTACTTTGTGCTCAATGCTGAATACTCTGTGTAGATTACCGAACACCTGCTACTCTGCCGAATTATGTACCAGGGTACCGAATACTAAAGCAGTACGAAGGATCTGGTGGGAGTCAATGGAAGCAATCATGATTGCTCTCCAAGCTTAGAAGCATACATTTTGAGCGCATCGGGAAAAAAAACTTCTTGTGCAGTTTCGCATTTAGACTGCGACGTGCCTCGTAGTATGACAACAGCGTGGCGTGCGTGTTACCGGTATTGCCATAGCCCCAGACTTTTAATTACGTCATTGTTCAATATTCAGAATGCACACATGAATAACAAGTGCCTTCATATTGCCATATACAGCCTTGCTTTCTACTTGTATATTAATTCATTGTTCATGTTGCACTCGGAACTGCTACGTAAAAACACTATATTTTCATTGCTATAACATACATTATCCTTGGTTCCTATGTATTTTCACTGTCTTGTCATTGCCTTGGCATTGCTTTTTTTGTATCTGTGGCACTGGTTTGTCGTCATCTCCTCATGATTGCCGTATCACCATATAATTGTTTTTTCGTTTTGCTACCCTTGGCTCTCTCTCCCTGTTGCCTCTCTGCTGCCTCTCTGTTGGCTCTCTCTTGTCTCTCTGTTGTATGTTGTAGCTACGGCTGCTACGGTTGTCTCGGGCGCTGTGGCAGAGCGAGTCAAGATTATCGCCTACGTGCAAATCTCCATCTGCATCATCTTCTTCATATACCCTGTGGTCAGTTGCCGGGCGCCGGGCGCCATCTCGCTGAGTACTCTCAGCTGCCTCCATCCTCTAGATGTATACCGTATACCGTATACCGTATATCGTATATCGTACATAGAGCTACCGGTGCCTTGCGGTAGCACGGTATGATACCGTAGCAGTGTCGTAACAGCCATAGTTCATACTTGATACCATGGTAATGGGTTATGTTGTCCTCACCGTCGTGGTGGTGTTGCAAATAACGAATAGCTTGCAAATAGCGAATTGCAGATCGCCGCACTCATCTCTGCCCCAGTTGACTTGCAATCGTTTTGCAATCGTGTTGACCGTTACTTTTTGATATTCAAGAACAGCTGCTGCAGACGCATCGAATCGTGATCGATCCGCGCCACGCCCCTTCCTTTTCCAATTGGCCGATTCGTTCACGTTACACGGTGTTTTACATATGTACACGGTCTACGTACGGTCAATGGTACACGGTACACCTCGTCCGGCTCGCAGGCCTGCTGCAATGCCGAGTGTGCTTGCGTTACGTTATTTGGCCGCTCAGCCAGCGGGATGGCGCTTGCGTGTGGCTCTGTGCCTCGTGCACCCGGTATACTCTATGACGATATGGCGATACTGTTCTACTCTACGTATGGCGATGCGATGACACTTCTGCACTGTTTGTATGACGATATAATTTTATGACGACATGGCGACATGGCAATATGGCGACACACTGCTGCACTTCGTGTTTTGTGTGGCGCGGTAGTTTTTACCTGGTGTGTTATGACGATATCAGATGACGGGTTGTGCAGCACCTTTCGTGTCCATCTCACCCACCGACAGCGTACTTACTGATATATCAGAGTTGATTACCCGCCAACAGAATATTACATCCGAACACTCCAGCACCGGACAGGGGGCACGACAAAAAATCCCCGGAAGGGAAATGCCTCCGAAATGTGTTGGAACTCCCATCTGTTGGTGTGTCTTAGCTATTGCTGCGGCGTCCTGTGACCTATTGGTGGTGACAGGTGGTACACTGGACTTGGAGCGAAGGAGGCTGGGCTAGCCCTTACCGCTGTGAGAATGAGATTACCAACGACGCGTACGTCGACTGCCGAAGAAATTCGCGGGGCCTGCTGCTGGGGTGCGGTGCTGCAGACTTCGCTGGGGCTGGAGTGGTGCATATGACCGGAGGTGCGTGTCGACTAACTCTTTCGTAGGGCTGTGGGTTGGCTGGCTATGACTGTATAACTGTACCACTATAAGTCGCCGACTAGTTTGTAGTTGGCACTATACTGCATCGGGCAACACCTCGCTCGCTAACTTTTTTTACCATATCCCGACCTTTCCCTGTTCCCGCTCGCACGCATTGCATTGGATCATGCACATATCCCTGAGCAGGTATCTGTGCGTTAGTTTCCGCGATGGTGGTCGAGCCCAGGACGGGGAGGTTCAGATTGGACGGCACGGTTAACCGCCTTCCGCAGCAGAGCCCGGCGCTGCAAACCCTGGGCGCGTTGATACTCTGGGTCGGTTGGTGTGAGTGCCCCATGCTGACAAAACACGAATTATAACATTTACTGTTGGTTGTTTTCTCTCCTTCACTTCCGGCTCGGTTGGTGTCACTGTGCCATGCCAACCAAATAAAACATTTTTCCTGCTGTGTAGTTTTGGGCCGGTTGCTGTGAGTGCACGGTGCACGATGTGAGAAAAAATGAACATGCCTTTTGTCTTTGTCGCCCGCGTTGTCTCAGACGAGGATCTTGCTCATTTTGCTCTTCTTGCTCATCTTGCCATTTGACACTCGTTACCTCAAACCTTAGTTCTGCGCCAAACCCGACGTTTGAGCGAGTGACTAGATCGCCCACGACGTTGGTCCTTATTGGCAGTGCGCGTGACTCAAAGGACAATCAATGCGCTTGTTTTGCATGTCCTGCATCCTGTGCATCTTGCGCATCGCGTGCATCATGTGCGTCTTGTGCGTCTTGTGCGTCTTGTGCGTCTTGTGCGTCTTGTGCATCGTGTGCATCTTGTGCATCTTGTGCGTCCTGTACGTCTGGTGCGTCTTGTGGAAGACGAGTGACTCTGTTGTCTGCATGCGCCTGCTCCTCGCCCTTTTTGACATTTTCGGCCTCGTGTTTTGTTGGACTGACCGACCGACTGACTGGCTGACTGACCACACGCAGACGGCTTCAACGGCGGGTCTGTCGGGTCTGTGTCGAACGGAAGGAGTGAACTTGTCGCGGAGGCCGCGGTGAGTCAGCTGGGCCGTTCTCGTGTTTTGATCTGTTGACGGTTTGATGTTTTGATGTTTTGTTGATGTTTTGATCCTTATACACATCGAACAGATCACGATCTAGATCATCTGGGTCGTTTAGATCTAACCTGCCGTTGATTAGAGGTACCAGGTACTGTGCAGGATCTGTAATTACAGATCCTGCCCAGGAATAATGTGCTGGATCATGCAGGTTATACATCCCCCACCCGGCAACTTGAGCTAGATCATACAGATCATACATATATCTGCTCTGAAAAATCTAGATCATAACGTGGGAATGATCTGAATGATCTGTCTGATGCATGCAATCATGAGGGTCATGTTTGTGGGGGGGTGATGGTGGCATGCGGTGATGCTGTGATTCTCCTGTCATGTTGTAATACTGTCAGTTCGTTGCATGGAGGAGTACCATGGCGTTTGATATACAAAGCATACTCTTGAAACGAAGTGTCGAGGATCGGGCGGGCTAGGAACGAACTCGGATATATTGAAAGTTGGCACACACCGTGCCTGGCACATCACACGTCACAATCGTGCCTGGCACATGAAATCATATCCCCATTTAACCGTTTGACGCTTTGGATATCTCCGGGCAGATATATTATTGGTTACCTGATTTGCAAGATCTAGATACTGTTTGCCGACTGGGGTTTGTATGGCAAGACTAAGGCTAAGGCATGCGCACATGTTTTCTGGCTGGGATCTGTATTGTACAGCTCCTGCAGAACATCTCATACCGGTAAACACAGGGTCTAGATGATTATGATCGTCTGTCTGATCTGTCTGATCTGCCTGATCTGTCTGGTTTATCTGAGTTGCCTGATCTGCCTGATCTGTCTGATTTGTCTCATCTGTCTCATCTGTCTCATCTGTCTCATATATCTGATCTGTCTGATCTGTCTGATGTGTGTAGAGTTGTCAAGTTGTCAAGTTGTCAGCCAGCGAACGCCGCCGCAAGGGTGAACGCTCTTCAAGCCCGAAAAATATGGGGACTGCGTTGCCAAAGGCTGGTACTTCGCGGGCGGATTTCACCTCTTGCCTTTCACCTCGGCAGCCCGTTGTTCTCAAAACCTGTCGCCGTAACCCTTTAGCAATGCGCTGCTTTTTCGTTGTTTTTATTTTTATTTTTTTGCCATCCCATTTAGATTTTTCGCCCATTATTTTTTCTCTCCCACCTAGACGTAACTAGACGTAACTTAGATCTGGGATCACACAGCAGGCTCGCCTCCCCCCCTCCCCACTACGGTTCGTGCCTTACCTTTTTTCGCGAGAAGAGTTGAGCCCTTTCTTCCCTTGTGGACTGGCGTCGAATTGCGTAAACGTACCTAAATCTGACTCTAATCCCAAGTAATACCATGTCCCCACCACGGAAGTGACTGCAGTCCTAATAAGCCGCATGCCTAATAAGGCATGCCTAAACGGGTTAACCTCTTTATAATCGCATACATACCTGGTGCATGATTTAAGAAAAGAATCACGTCGAAATAGAGTGGGATTACTTGGGCGTACATTAGGGTTAACTTAGCCTGGCTGCTTGCCTGCTTATCTTGACACAGTGAACCATCTGTGGCTGCTTGCCTGCTTATCTTGATATGGTGCACGATCTTTGTGTCTACTGTCGATTGTACTAGGAATCGACAGAACAGGGTGGGGTATAAAGAGAATAGGGTGTCGTCTCCGCAGTTTTCTGAATAGTCTATTTTTGTAAAGGGGTGTTTTCATTGGTAAAAAATCGCTGAAGGACACGACACGTGACGTCCTCCATCCAAGGTAACGTCACTTAGAGAAAGCGAGTCCGTGTCCGCAGGTTTCTGATAGGTCAATTTTTTGTAGGAGTATTCTTACTGGTGGAAAAGCTATATATGCCGTCTAAGGTGACGTCACTTAACTCATAGGGAAAACGATTCCGTTTCCGTAGTTTCTGGTTGGTAGTTGTTTCAAAGTTGTAGAGGAGTGTTCTCATCAATGACGAGTCGCTGAATAGCACATGTGACGTCTTCCAAAGTCACGGCAAGTAGATACACATATTTTGTGCCCACATGTTTCTAACAGGTCCATTTTTGTGAAGGAGTGTTCTTATTGGTGGTAAACACGTGACGCCGTCCATCCAGATGCCGTCTCTTCGGGAAAACGATTTTTGTGTCCGCCGTGATCTGATTGGTCAAATTTTGTAAGGCAGTGTTCTCATTGGTCAGCTTTTGTAAAGGAGTGTTCTCAATGGTGGAAAATTACTGAATGGCACGTGAACCCATCCAAGGTGGCCTCACGTCGTGTTCGTGCCCGGATTTTTCCTTCTTATTGGTCAATTTTTCGTAAAGGAGTGTTCCCGTTGGTGGAAAATCCCTCGATGGCACGTGTTGTAATTCAAGGTGTGACGTCACGTAGAGAAAATTGTTTTGTGCCCACAATTTTCTTGTTGGGTCATTTTTTTTGTAGTGTTCTGGTTGGTGCTAACTGAAGGAAGGCCTGGCGCGCATCCTTCCACCCTATGCGAACTCCTCGTCAACACTTCCCATTTCGGCAGCTGCGAGCGGAAACGGTTTCGCGGTCTCAGTTTGTGATTGACTCATTTTTTGTGAAAGCGTTCTGATTGGTGCTGACTGAACGAAATCCTGGCGCGCGTCCTTCCACGCTGTACGAACTCCTTTTCAACCCATCGCTGGCATCGCTGTTGCATGCTCCCCTATTGTCTTGTGTTCAGGTGAACACTACCATTGCGGCAGCTGCGAGCGTTTTGTCCATGGGGGTGCTGATGAAATGTATTTACAAGAAGTTCGACTCGGCACACGTGAGTTGGGTGGAGGGAGTTGTGGAGGTGGAGCAGGCATTTTTCGACTTGCCTAACCCTTGTGTTCTTTTTGGTGGCCGTGCGTCACCTTTGATGGGGGGTGGGGTTGGTGCCATTGCGCTGGACGGTACTGTACTATCATGGTATCGACTACCAGGGATGTTGGTGGTGGTGGTGTTGTTGGTGATGGTGGTGTGATGTTGGTATTGGTGTTGATGTTGTCGCAATACCTCATGGCCATGGTCCAGTCGGTGGTGACAAAACAGGCCCCAATAACGATGGAGGGGAAGGGGAAAAAAACAACACGGAAACACTAGAAATAGTGAACAAACTGAAGCAAATCGCGCGCAGCAAACAAACAGAATAAGTACACGTGTATGTACATCTTCAACACACGTACCAGATAGCAGTACTAACTGGTATGGAACGCTGTACGATGCGTCTTGAAAACATAAAGTAAATAAAATAGAGTACGCAGACTCGAAACAAAAAAGTGGGGCTATGGTTGTACAATAGCGTACTGATAGGCGACTCGAGTATTTCAATTTGCCTCGCTTGTTGAGTTGGTGTAGTATTTGTAGACCACGCTGGAAGTGCCTTCTCCTATCAGTCCCTGGTGACACCGGCAGACAGTACTCGCCCTTAACCTTTTACAAACATGACTAGAGTATAGTGTACTAAAAAATGATTTGTGTGGTCTTGTCAAGCGCGCAGGACGAGGTTGCAGCAGTACGAGTACTGTATCACCGGTCGTGCTGAAGCGAAGTGTGGTGCAACTCCTTACAGTGCATCATGTTACCGGGTGGGAGAAGTATACTCTGCATGGTCTAGCACTTGTTTCCCGGATTGGGTGGTTACTATGCCGGTCCTGCACGACATCTCGTAATGGCAGGTTGGGATCTAGATGATCTAGATGATCTATCTGTAGATGATATGTCCAATGTGTTGAAGTATAATGTTAATATACGCTGAAGCAGACGGATTGTGGAGGTTGTTCTGTTTTTTTCGAGTAGAAACTTGCCCACGAGCCTCCCTCTTGATACACAACACCTCTTGTCTTCTGTCGTCCTAACTTGTCAACTTGGTTGTGCTGATTTCAGCTCAACAACGGGATTCTGTCCGGGTTGGTGGCGATCAGTGCTAGTGGACCGCTCGTATACCCCGAAGGCGCCTTCATCATCGGCATTCTTGCCAGCGCCTTCTACTTGCTCGGCGTCGAGGGGCTGAGACGGTAAGGCACATGGCCGGGAAGGCACATGGTCAGGGTTGCAGGAGAGGTAGCCATGCAGAAATTCGGCGCATCGCTTGCTTTTATGTATGGGAGGTGCAAGAGAGCTAGCCATCCAGAAATACGCGAGTCGCTTGCTGTTATGTATGAATGTATGCACCGCTTTCGGCGAGTATATACAGCAGTGTATGCAGCAGTGCATGCAGCAGTAGATTGACCCCCCTTGTCCCTTTCAGTACTCGTAGCGCAGTTTACAGAAACACATTTGTATATACCAGGTATCTACAGTAAGTCTAATTTTAACTAGTTTGTCTCCGAAACGGGAGTACAATCCTAAAGGCATTACTTATAAGCGAGTTGCTAAATGTACACGGCCGCCTAAACTATAGGGCATGCCTTAATGCCTTAATAGGGTATGCCTTAATGCCTTCATAGGGCATGGGTTATTTTTGAGCTGGGTGAAGCCGGAGATCCGCGCCGTCCGACGGACAACCTCCGTCTTTTTTTTGCACAGTTGTCGACGGTTACAAGTATTCACCAGCTAAAGTTCCTCTTAACAGCGGAAGCTACCATATATTGTATACAGCAGTTGTGGTGTACCACAGGTACCCATTTAAGACCACGCCGTGACAAGCCCAACGACGTGGTCGTATCTCTAAAATACGGTCTTACCTTTTACTACTGAAGATATTATCCCATCCTAATTCCAAGTACTTTTCTCGCGACAAGCCGATTTACCTGGTCTTATCTCTAGTATGGGTCTTATCTCTATTATGACCTTAAACCGGATGGTATTAAACCGGACACACCACTGCTATATCCCGGTTTACTCATGACCCATGGTTTTGTGTCCATCACGCCGACACATGATGATCATTATACACAATGTACTCTTGCCTTTTTTTAACCCTTGTGGGGCTTTGTTTATCTTGATTCTAGTGTATGATTGTAGCACAGAGGCAACAAATTACCTCCAAAAAGTGGCGATTACACTATACTCGTAGGGTCAACGTCGATCACTGCTTGGTTGGGACATTAATAATTACATACCGCAGTAGAGATTTCCGAGCTACATATTTTACATTCGACACGACACGGTCGCAACGTGACCCTATTGATACTGCCGCGCGCGCCTACACTATTGTTAATACTACACGGTTCAACAAGCATTGTCTTATTTTCAGTCGCTGATCTCTCGGTCCTCAACAGTGTTAGATCATTTAGACCATCTATCTATTACTTCCTCGCCAGGAAATCGAGTCAACTCCACCTCCACACCTCGACCCCTGAACTTAGCAGGATCCCGAGGCCATCATCGTTGCAAACCAGACTAGATAGATGGACTCACATCAACAACAAAGAGAGAAACCGAGTTATACTATATGAGTCGTTGTCGGCGACGTTCTCAGGTATCTAGTATATGTCGGTTACATGTTGCGGTTCGAGTAAAAGCATGCATGCCTACGCATCAGTAGTAAACCCTTGGATTTGCCAGGATGATCGCCAGACGCCACGTATCTCTCTCCTGTGTGGTCGTGCTGACGCAGGCTCAAGATCGACGACGTGGTGCAAGCTTCGGCGGTGCATTTCGGGTGCGGCATCTGGGGCTTGATTTCGTCTGGCCTGTTCACCAGCGATAGTCGCTACCGAGACGTCTACAACTTGGGAATGTCGGACGAGTTTGATGATGGACAAAAAAAGTGCTGCGGATGTGAGCAACGGTAGATATTCCGACCACATACGAGTATACCCTTAAGCTACTGACAAAAAGTTTCCCGCACGGTACGTCGTAGTGTGTCCCAAGAAAAGGAATGCAGTTATTTAACCCTTTGGATACGGCCAAACAATGTGAAATCACGAATCGAGATTAAATATTATCAAACGAATATGATTGGCTAAGAGGCTGCTGCGTACCCACCCCGAAGCTGGTACCTGGGCGCAGGGACCTGCCCTGAGTGCCTCTGTATACTTTATCCAAGGTAGAGGTCCTATTTCTCGGGAAATGGGACATCTTATTTGTCTTGAGTGCTTTAGTGTACCTACAGTAAGTTCGCAAAGGAGCGCATCCTTTTTAGGGGACACAATATCTCCCATTTTTCGGGTAAGTATCCATAGGGTTAAGGGGTTCATAGGGGTGCCACGTGATTGGCGATCAGCGATAAGTTAGTTGGTGATTATTTTCGAGTGAAGCGAGTCGCTTACTTCCATGGCCGCTTAAACAATCTAGGGGATAAGGCATACCTAACTTCTAAGGCGGGTGATAAAGGAGACCTGAAGCCGGATATATCCACGCCTCCCGGCCGACACATCTTGTGTTTTTTGTGTTTCGACCAATCTCGAGAAACTTACGGATTACAAACCAAACCACAAACTAATAGCAGTCAGCTAGTCAGATGCTATCTAATCTATTAATAGTGAGATGTAACGCCTTCCACCAGCGCACACACAATCAATTTGTGCTTGTATCCACCAGCGATAGGTCCTACGTAGCGAGAGCTGCAGTGCTTCACCCTGCCGCTGATGGCTGCTAGGGTTGAGTGAACATGGACAGCGATTAGTGATTGTCGATAAGGATGCGGATAATAAGGGGGAGTGTTTGTCATCATTGGGTAATAGGGGGGTCATCGTTTCTCTGCACTTGACTGTCGGTGGAAACAGAACAACAAACATGCTGTACGTAACTGCTGCTTACCGGGGCAAGTGCAGCTTGTGTTTCAGGGAAGTATTATGGGCTATATACAGCGCGAAATGCCATTCAAGAGGCTACTGCTTGTGTTGCTGTTTTTGTTGTTGCTGGCGTGCGTGTGCCACGGAACGAGTAAAAAAGCGCAGCTGACTGATAGAACCGATCACCTCTTCCCGTCGCGAGTGAACTGGGCTTGACTTGCCGTGCAGGAGTATTTGGTTGACAGGGAACAATAGCCAACAGCCGCCGTATGCTGGTGATGATGACGATAGACACGCTTGCCACCGGTGGCTGAATAGACCTACCAAACGATGACTTTCTTCTTTCTGGGAATGTTTATGAGTGGTAATAGTTGAAGCTCTCATCATCAGCATTACCGAACATGGTATTAATAATAGGAATATTCGATTGGTTGGCTGATTGGCCTGCTATGTTGCTTTTTTGTTATTTGGCCTCAATGAACCCTCACTTTACTTGTGCCCCTTTCGCAGTGCTGTACGGGTGCGGGGGAAACCTCCTGGGAGCTAACGTGATCTTCATGCTGGCCATAGTGCCGTGGGTCGGGATTCTCTCCTACTTGTGCCTCCTCGCCATCAAACATTCCGTGGGTCTGCGGGTCCCATTGCATGTCGAAGAAATGGGAATGGACAAGTGAGAATATTACAGTACATAGTTCACAGTACCTGACAGTACATACCATATCACCTTTGTAGCTAGGGCTGTGATATGGCTGACTAGAAGTCGTCTAGTACTGTAGTTATTAGTTGGCATTAGTTGGCATTAATCGGCTATATACTACAGTTAGTTACGTGCGGGAATGTGAGGAGTTGTGCGTCTTTGTATCTGACTGGCGCATTTTAATCTCGATTTGCGTGTAGTATCGAGAAATACTACCCCTATTAATATGTAACGTGGTTGGCTTATTTGGCCACCCAAGTACTATCTAGCCGTCAAGTCCAATCAGGCATGCCTTGGGGTAGTGAGCCAACAAAACAGCCGTACGTGTAATATGTATGACCGCATTGCCGGATGTCCTGGCTGCAATGCTGATGTGTAGTTCGTTAACGCCCCAACCAGCCCAATTGTATTCCGTAAATAGTGCGTTCTTTTCTTTCCACCCCACGACGCAACGGGTGCCGAGATTTTAGATTTTAGCGCATGTTCCCGTTTCACAAAGTTTTGTTTCGGTACTATTAATACTTGTTCATATTGAAATACCACTCTCGACGAAAATCTAAGGAATGTTTCATATTTCCATCAGCCTACATCAGACTACGAACGGTGATTAGATTACCGTCCACCGGCCAGAGTGGCGTTGATGAATGAAAACCTTTCCGTCTTCCCTCAACGGGCGTCTATCGCCTACCATATGGCTGCAGGGCTATTTAATAGATGCCAGCCTCCCATAAATTCCGCGCCCCCGTCGGCACCTTACGACAGCGTTTTCTTGGTAGCTTAAACGTTTTCAGACCCAAGTATACGGGACGAAATAATTCCAAGTACATGGTATATATATGTTTTTTTGCGGAGTAAACGCGCAGCCGCTCGGGTAGTGCCGGGTAGTCCCATGCAGTGCGCGTGTCGTCTATAACACGGTAACAGTACAGTTGGGACTTTAGGTAGTTGATGTGTCATCCCCTATCAATAGACTATTAGACTAATCCAGCTGCAGCCCAGGCTGCTCCGTGCGACCGACGCTTGTGTAATTATTTCCATTTTCTTCGTTTTTTCACCCTTTCACTTCTCTACTGACAAAAAGACAACAGCTTGGTATATGCACTACTCTAGTGACGAAAAACAATAACTTGGAGTATACGTTTCCAACCTTGTTTTTTGTCCCCGGAAAGGTGTGTTCAGTTCGTAAGAGGTTCAAAGTGCCAGAGGAGTTAACAAGCGCTCCGCGAAAAAAACGCCTACGTATCTGTGTTCATTTTTCAGGTCACGGCACGGGCGGCAAAGCAGGGGCTCCATTGCCCTTCGGCAAGCCTTGCGTTCTGCAGCCGCGTCCGAGAATCGGAGCAGTTCGACGTCAAGCCACAGGCCCTCTTTCAAGTCCTCCCAGACCATGAGCCCTCGCTCCGCGCCAGTAACGCTACCACACTGGAGGGACTAGCTTATCTAATCGCCCGGTTTTCCAGCGTTTCTCGTTGGCCGCGCTAATCCGAAGGCCGGGGGCGAACCCGACGGCCAGGAAGGAATTTCCTAGCTTATCTAAGGCCTTTGTTTTCTGGCGTCTCTCGTGGGCCACGCTAAACCGAAGACCCGGAGCGAATCTGGAAGGCCGGGAAGGAAATTGCTAGTATAGCTTATCTAACCGCTTGGTTTTTCGAGCGTCTCTCGCTGGCCACGCTAACCCGCAGGCCGGGAGGGAATCCGAAAGGTCAGGAAGGAAATTTTGTGCATGTCGCCAAGCGTCTCTTGGCACCCCCACGCAGTCTGACTGTCAAAAAGGGACTAGAAAACCGTACGTATTGGGAGGATAATTTCGCGGCAGGCGCGCCGATTAAAAAGTCTACGTAGCTACTTTTTTTTCATTTTACAGCAATATAGCGATAGAAGTCGAGAAGGTTGAGGCGGACTTAAGGAGCTCCTTGGCGGTAGGCTGTTGTAAAGCTCCCCTCGAGCGCATGTGCTCCCCTTGAGCGGTTTTGTCTTTTCATATGCCTAAACTAGCACACTGTCGATTCCGACTTTTCCCGGAATCGTTTTCTTTCTGTTCGGTGCTTGAATGTTTGTTCGGAATTTCATGTTTTCATATTGTCACAGGGTAAAAGCCATGTTTAATCACGTTGTGGGCTTTTGCTATTGTAGGAACTATGATTGATTCTGTTCACGGAGATAGTTATTCATCGAGGTAGTTGATGGATGGGTTTGGCGTTGAGTGGGTAGTTGATGGATGGGTTGATGTTAACGTGGCATGATAATGGTGTCGAATTTTGAGTTTTTACGTCCTAAGGTAGAGACACTTATATCGTGCTAAACAAATCGCCGTGCTGGCGAATTGGCTTGTAACGAGCGTCCTGCATCGCGACAGATGTGATGTCATTGTTTCCGGGCGTATCGGGGTGATGATGGTGTGTAGACATGCAGATCATTTACATAGGGTCTAAGGTCCGTCCAAGAGGTTGTAGGTGCCTTTACGTATAGCTTACAGTAGCGGCACACCTTAGCCACACCACTTACTTGGTGCTTTGTGTTCGCTCCCTACTTGTAAATGTCATTCCTGTTAATAGAGTACTCCGATGCTGGGGGCACCTTGGCTACGTACGGCGGCGAATTGCGGATATTGAATATGTTCTTTATCCATGAAGGTATTACGGCGGTTCACAGTAGGAAAGGTACTTATCAACCATAAGAGCAGTGTTTGTATGTTCTTTGCCCTTGGCGATAAACTGGTAAAAGCAGATAGAGAACCATCACGAAGAAGTTAGATTACCATCACGAAAGCGAGAGAGGTGGGGGGAAAGGGGATTCTGGGGAACTTCTGCCGTTTGCGGGAAAGTTTGGAATAATTACAGAGAGGTAAGTGTGATGGTGGGTGTTGGAAGTAATGAAATTATAGCAATTCCTATTAATAGATAACTGCCCGTTTTCAGTCTTTTGCGCTTAGAGGAAGTTCACGCGCCAGAGTCAAAAGTTTGGGAGTCATAGTGAGGTCTTCACGTCCTACCGGTAATTCTGACACTGACTTTGGTTCACGCCTGGGCGGGCGTTAATTAACCCTGCCGTTTGTGCGTACGGGCTGGGTTGGAACTGTCGTGTGTGCCTGCGGGCTGGGTTAGGTTGGGTTGTAGCAGTCAAGCTGCAAAAAAGATTGTGAGATAAAAAGACATATGCAATCATCAAAATCATCATTTTTTTTTTTCATCATCAATTTCACTTTCCAGCTCACTCGCAGGAAGTTTTACACTCAATGGCCTTCTGGACTGTCTACTTATCATAGCACTATTAATAGTCGTCGTGACAGGTGTCGTTCCTTCTCCCCTCCCCTATATACGCGTCTTCGTTTTTTAGTCCACATGACTTCAGCATTCCCACAGCTCGTCGATTTTTGCATCGAATTCTGCCACTACAGTATATACCCCTCTCGCGTGGGCGATGGAATAACAGTGAGCAAAACTCAATGCAATAGATCGAATAGTATGTGCAGATGAAAGCACATTCAATCATCATACTGTACATGTGTCCGGTCGAATACCGCATTGTCCGTTCCTACAGCAGTGGACTACGATTTTACCCCTGGTACCAAGTAGCAGGTACGTGTGTACCTGGTATGATTATGGTCATACTGGGTATCTAGACAATCGGTAAATCCATGTAGAAGCGTCACACCAACGCAATTACGAACACTGCTGTGACTTGTTTTGCACAAACTAAAACCTAACCGCCTGCCTTATACTATACCTGGTGTACTAGAGTAGTATATCTAGTATATCCTCCGCGTCATGGGACTAGTACTATTGCTATTATAACAGCCCACCTAACCTTGCATATATACATATATTCACCACACATTATCCAAAGACAAGGGGGGAAACAAGGGGGGCCAGGCTAGGGAGCAAGCTGAAAGCCGCAGTAGTAGATGTACCCTGCAGCGCTATGAGTACTCGTAGGAGCACACGGGAGAGGCTCACGAAAGGAAAAAAGACAAGCAGCAGTGCAAGCTTTACAACTTGGAAAGCCGGCAGCAGCGGCAGTTACGTTCGTTTTTCCCCGGAGGCTGTTGCGACCGCCCGCTCCTCAAGCGACAGCCTCACGTCTCCGCCCATCTTGACGAACTGCAGCTCAGACGTAAGCACCTGCGAATTGTCCCCCATGCCAATCGGGAGAGCGCAAACAGTACAGTACATTAAACGGTAGGGGTGTGAGTTGGCCGACTAGACGTCGCCGACTAGTTATTAGTTGGCAGTAGTTGGCTAGGTATTACAGTTAGTTGCGTGCGGCAATTTTGCGGAGCTCTGCCTCTTTTGAATCCCGATGGCGCGTTTGTGGTTCGACATACACCTTTTTATTGAGAAAGCATTGATGAGTCAGGTATTAATAGTAGGTTTGCTTCGCCACCCAGCTACTGTAATATCTATCTATTAATAGCAGTACTCTACAGTAGCAGAACACTGGGCAGTGCAGCCTTTAGTACTGTAGTAAGCCAACTCACAGTCCTACAGTAAATAGAGAAAAGGTGCCTGCATGTCCGGGAACAAAGCTACTGTCCGCATTTCAGGGCACCCCAAGGGGGTGGAAAGTGCAAGCCCGCCAGAAAGTTGCAGCTATCTCTTCGGTTCCAGATTACGAAAATCGCCGAATATTATACTTAATATAAACCTGGTACCTGGTATTTTTTTCATCCCATCTACTATCATTGCACTATCGTATCGTATTTTATCGAGCTCCTTTATTTTCATAACTCATATCTGGGGTGGCATATTATAGAAGACGCTCCTCCCCCATACGGGGCACGCCTTCGTTTTTATCGCGAGAAGAGTTCAGAGAAGACTTCAGCATTTCCTTGCCTCGTCGACTCGCGTCGAAGTGTGCATACACCCGGTACAGTTAGATTTCGGAATCAAAGCCGGTTTTTGACCCAAAAACGTAGCAGGTTATTCGAAACTACCACTTTAAAGATTTTAAAAACAGGACAAAATAAAAATGACAAAATAGCATCGAAAATCGTTAATTACTTGGTTTTACAGTACGTCAACGGTACAGCTTCTACCGGAATATTCTCAGAGGTGGAGACGAGCTGGACGGTGACATACGACATACACCTGTGGCTGGTATAGACGCAGGGGATTGTGTCACCTTTAGCAGTATTTTTTATTTCCGGCGCTTTTTTTGGTGGAATAACATGTTTTTTTTGCGTATGTCTTGCTCCTTGAGCGAAGGCAACACCTATCTCACGTTGATGTAGAAACTAATGGCACAATGTATTGCGTTGGGATACGGTCCCCACATCAAAGCAACCCGCAACTAACTTCATTCAGTAGTCGTCGAGAAATTTCGATTAGAAAATAGGCTCTTGCCCGTTTTTCGATCAACAAGAAATCTGCCTCCGAAATGGGAAACAAAAGAACGCCCGAGGGAAGTACCACGAGTACGTAAGGGAAAACAGGCAAGACGCCTTCGGGCCAAGACGGAAGCGTATTTAGAACGAACCGGACAGTCGATTCAAGAGGCTTCGGCGGTCACACGTCGGACGGCCGCCATTGCCCGCGGTGGCCTCGTCATGGCCGAGTCCATCCGTGATTGAGCGGTGAAGGAACGAGACCAAAGTCGCGCTGAGGCTTCTGAGGCGAATGCCCAGCTTTCAAGCGCAGCTGGTCAAATTCTCGAGCACCAGCACACCATAAATCTGCAACAATACCTCCCCCGAGAGTCAGACGTGGTGCTGGCCACGACTCGGGCTGAGCTGATGAACGTCCGGCCCCAGGGGGTGCACTGGCCTGTTGTCAGCCATCGAGCTCTGTGTCCCAACAGCAGTAAAGTGCGGCCAGCTCACGTTCAATCGTCCGTGTGTTGCTGCTCTGTGTTCTACACCCGGTGAAGAGCATCAATTTGTTTTTTGCAGCAGCCAAGCAGCTCAAAACATTTTTTGCTTGTACAAGTCAAGCTCTCTCGGGCTGTCGGAAAGAAAGGAGATAGGAGATTCATCCACGAAATTTGAATGAGCTGATTTGAGTGGACTTTTATTGTGAAATTTCATTTTTTCCCCTATTGCTGATTGGCTGATCGTGAAAGTTTCTTTTTTCCAGTTTCAAGATCCCCGGACAGAAAAATGGCCAATTTTACGTCTAAAAAAAAGTGATTCCATGGTCTAACAGTAAGCGCTGTCTGGGACTCAATTTTTCCACAAGAAAAAGTTATTGGTGAGGGGGGCCTCGAACTCGCGAAATCGACCTTGGTAGGTACGAGGTTTATCACTAGACCGCCGGGGACGGCGGCTTAAACAATGCAGTGCATCAGTCCTACCGTACACGACAGTGTTCGTCGAAAGTTACACACTTGGCTCTTCGTCAACCGCGGCAGTAGAGTTTCCCCTGCCTATGTGTCACGCAGGTACAGTACTATAAAATAACTCGTACCTGGTAGTTGGTTTTGTTGTCCTGCAACCGTCTTTGCAAGCATTTTTTTCGCACCTTGCGCCTATTTCCACACCACAACCAGCCGGGTCGGCAAACACCGCTGTGCCGTGCTGTGATGTTAAGTCGCTAGGAACTGCGCTGGAGGGTGTTCGTAACTGTACTACGGCATTGTTGTCAACTATGTACTCTGGTGGAAGGCACAAAAAAAAACACGGGGGCTTTTTCGGTCGGACGGTGGGGATCTCTGGCTTCAGGTTTTGTGTAGAATAGACGGCTTCACCCAGGTCTGACTGTGACGTCTGACTAACCTCATGCCGGTACCTCAGGCGAATGTCCGGCACGTTGGTCATGCTGATGTCGTTGCCGTCCGCTCCCTGTTCCAGGACGGACATCACGCGGCCGACCGACTCGTTCGTCACATGGTGCATGTATCGTATCAAATACAAAATAGTGTATCGTTCCGTATCATACTACATTATACATATCAGGATCATAGCATAATCATAGCATTCGAATGATCATATCATATCAACATCAGGATCATGCCTACATACCAGTATTAAAAAGTGCAGTACCAGGTACAGCACACTTTCGCCATGTGCTCTCTCCTACTGTGCTGGTTTACCGTCGTGTGCCCACGATCTACAACTGCAACAGCCGGTCTTTGACAGCCACTATGGCCAATACAACACACCTCGTCATATCTCGATCCCAGGAAGTGCTGCTTGAAGCGGTGCTCGTAGCCGCTTTGCAGCACACTGTTGCGGGCGATTTCGCAGTGATCCACCGATGACAGTTTCCACACCTATATAGTCAAGTCCACGCCAACCGAAAAATCAGAGCAGTACCATTATAACTTGTCAATGATATGACGCTACTATTAACAGTGTTCATGGCAATGGTTCGATGGCTTCGAAAATACCAGGTACGCCACAGAATGCTACCCGCTACCATACATCATATTGCAATGGATATGTTCCTACGTAGTATAACTTACTTAGCAAGTGATACGGTATGGTATACCACAGCCCGTAGTACCCGTTCCCTTGCGTGCTATTAATAGTACTGCGGTGCTATACGCCAGTCGCAAGTACCCACGAGGCGCCAGTCGCTTTAAAAGCAAAGCTTGCCACCAACACGATATCACGGCCAGGCGCCCGACGTGCGGAACACATGTGTATTCATACATACCATGCACCTTAAGGTAGGTGTTTTAATCTGTACCTGGGCGGCGACGCTGTATTCTTCCAGCAGAGGATCCTTGGTGTAGTGTAGCATCAACGGGTCGTCGGTTGAGAGAGACACGTTCATGCCTTGAGCGAAGTACCGCGGAAACGGGTTTTTGGCGTAGTCGAGAAACAGCTTGTTGTTGGACAGCGGGCTCATCGCCACGCCTATCTGCTTGAGGTAGTACAGGTACTGGAGACCTGTTTTGGTATGCGACACGCGTGAGGAGGATGATGCCATAATATATTATATATACATGTCACCGCATCGGGTACGGAGTACCAAACGTATCATCAACAGACCCAGGCAGCGACGCGCGGGACTCCTTCCTCTCCTTGAGACCTTATAACTCGTGGAGCATCCGGCCAGCATTTAGATAGCCAACTTAACGCATCCTGTCAGAATGGTGATACTTCATTCAACTGGACGTGCCTGCACAAAGCATGGCACCAGTCACACCAGTCACACCAACACGGCGTATCGCAATATACATCTGTCGCTCGTGAGATAATCCGATGTATCGAGACATGCTTTAGATACGCCACTTCACCGTACAACCCTAAGGAATGATACTGCAGTGCCCACCCCCCCCCGCCTCCCTGATGGCAATGATGGCAATGCCTACCTGGGACCTTTCGCAGGAGGAGCCCGTGGTTGATCTGGTCCGCCAGAAGGAAGCATCCTGCCAGGTGCTCAACGTCGCCTGCCTCTCCGCAATGCGGACGGTACTCGAACGTGTTCAGTCCCTAAGAATTTCAGAGCGAACCGAACATGCACACGGTCGAGTATGGGTCCACGAGTCGAAGGCACCAGAAGCGCTTAGTCCGTCCCCCGGACAAGACCAACTTACGACATGCTGCTCGCACCAAGGACCGCAAAAGCTATGTCCATCACATCGGCTAAACATCAAGGAAGCTTCACTTGCACCATAATAAAACATCACAGAGCTTCACTTCAGAAATTGAAGTCGAAGACAAACATGCAACAGACATGCAACACACGAAGACGGTGTAACCAGACGTCCACAAACATTGCACAACTCGGACAGCTCACGATCGATCTATCCATCTATCTATCTACAGTATCTAATTTAGTCCCTCACCTGCCGTTGTGAGAGCTTGTTTGTGCAGGATCTATATAGCACGGATCAAATATATTAATAGAAAACATGTGCTAGATCGTGCAGAGTTTACAGGTTCCACCCTTAAACAGCATGAGCTATTGTACATAATACAAGATCGGGAATAGATATATCTGCCTTGAAAGGTCTACTGCTTATAGACCATGAAGTGGGAGTCGACGAGCTGTCCCTATTGTTAAAATACGACATGATACCTTGGACATCCTGAGGCGGTTGAGGCTGGCGATGTTCTGAGCCAAGTAGTAGCTCCAGTACGAGTACGGGGGGTTGTCCGCCAGATCCCACTCTGACGGAGTAGGGAGGTACCTGCACGCATGGAATCATGGAATAGGTCAAGCAGTCTCACCGTCTGCAGCAAGAAATATTCCCATGAATACATTAAACCCTACATTTCACTAGAGAACGATATACCCCTATCATATGACTAAGACAACACTCCGCCCGCGAGAATGATCATGGCGGTCACCGCAATCATAACTTCCGAGCAAACTGGAGGCTTCGCCGCACACTGAGAACAAAAAATTGCACCATTCTACTGCGATAAAAGCCACAGGCGTTTTTGTAGTTTTATAGCCCAGCGACATACTCTCACCCGAGAGGCCAACAATCGATCGATTGAAAGGCTTGCGTTAGTAGAATTGACGTCGGCGGGTGTGGTTACACCAGTATGCTTACTTCATTACCAAGGTAAGCCCCCCCATTTGCCTGTCTGCCCTGGTTCCTGCTTTAATTTGTGTTGCGCATTAGATTCATGCAGCGACCCGGTCGTTGACTTGCGTCGACCTGTATTGTACTTAGTCACGCCTGCCGCTTTTCCCTACGGTGCTTGTTACTGGTACACCACTAGCGATGCCCAGTGCAGTTTTGAAGAGACGGGCGATGTTAACACAAAAATAAAATCTAGCTCCCTCCACTCTGCTGAGAATATAATTCAACACCAAATAAGGCAACAGGATACGCGGGCCCCTCCAGATAATCGGGGCGAACACCTAGATGGCCCCCCGCACAACGGGATATTAGACTGTAGTCCATGTTTCGGCATTCACTTGTGAGTTTCCGAATCGCATGTATTATTCCGCATGTATGTGTTGCGTGTACCTGTTGTGGTGTAGTTCGGAGCGAAAGTCTAGATGACGCGCATAACGGGAAAATAGAAATTATATCACGTTTCGGCGTACACTTGTGCCTTTCCGCATCGCATACCGCATGCATGATACCGCAGACCTCATGCACGAGAGAGACCGCATACCTCATGCATGATACCGCATGTATTATACCTGTTGTGGTGTAGTTGTACCGTTTCTCTCTTGCTTTCGTCATCAACAGAGTCGAAGCCCACGATGGTCTTGAGGAAGGCATGCAGAGCGAGGTTTGCGTCTGGGTTGACCGACACCTCGAATAGAGGCGCAAATATGTTGTTGATCATGTCGGAGAACACGTGCACCTGGAAACGACAACGACGTATGGTTATGATGTTTAACGCGGTGGTAACAGGGCGCAACCCTTACGAGTACGCACCAGAAAAGCTTGACATCCCAGAGCCGGCAGTCGTTGCTGGACAGGAATCCTGGCAATAAAAGACACCTTGTTCCAGAAGAGAGGCAGCCTGACCGCCTGGCCCCATAATACATACTTCAAGTAATACGTATACCGACTGACCCCGACCTCTTGTAAACGACAATCGCAGGCACCACTGGATATAGCACCCGCAGCGTTGCGTAAATACTGGAAATAGCAAAGCTCGACATCGTCAGACGACCACACCACAATAACACAATACATACAATTAATAATCACGTCTGCTCGCTCTAGTATGAATCACGGACCAACCTCCACAATCCGTCTGCTTCGGCGCATATTTCACATACCAGACAAATGATCTATAGATACATCATCGTCTATATCATCTACTGTAGTTCCTCATCTGCCGTTATGAGATGTTGTGCAGGATATGCATAGTACAAATCACACCCAGTAAACATACCCTAGGCCATGCAGACCATATGGCTCCCACCCCGCAACATGAGCTAGATCATACAGATCATACAGATCATACAGATCATACAGATATTCCCTGAAATATGTAGATAATGGAGTAGGTTATCTCTAATCGATCATCTGCCCGATGAGTGCAACATTTTGTTTTCAGCCTACCCCAAGTCTACCACGCGCTCAATGCGCTCAATGGGAGGGCGCCAAGTTGCGTGGATAGCGGCAAAATCATCCCCGTACCTCGCCAATCTTCTTGTAGATGTGGTATAACCGAGGGATCTGGATCAGCCACCGGACGTTGTTGTGCGCCAACCGATTCGTGAAAAACCAGCGAGCGAGTTTATCCCACTCGCTCAGTCGCCGACCGTAGATGCTCAGTCTGAAATCCGCAGCATAAGCGAGGGAATGCTACAATGTCAATACACCCTCTTGGGACTTTTGAGTGGGTTACGGGCAAACTGACCACACAAAAGAGGGGGAACATGACGACGTGAAGTGACGAGTACAGCGTATCACCCACGAAACAACACAAGCTTAACGCTGCTATCATGCTATAATAGGCTACGGATGGATGGCGAAGGGTGCTTTACTTTCCGAATTACGTTACATGGAGTCGTATGTACGACACTTGCGCAATATTATATATCTCACGTACACTAGACTAGCTCTCATTGTTATAGTCTCATTGCTATGGTGTGATTGATATGGTCTCATTGTTATGGTGTGATTCTTATGGCTTCCCAAAGGGTTCATGCAACCGAATGTAGCGAATGCAGCTCATAGCGCCGAGGGAGGGGGGGGGGGGGTGTACTCATGTCGTGCACGGCCGTAGTCATATGACCATAGACCCTCGCATCCCTACAATGCCGGGACGGAGCACGTTGGGTTTTCACCAACCAGGCAGACATTGCTTGCACCAAGCGCGAAGCGCCGTGAGGTATTGGGCGAGTCGCATGGAGGGTGAGCTGCATCCTGCTAAGAACCGCCTCTGAGGCGGACTTGCATATGGACGACAGCCTCCAATGAGTTAATTTAATTTCTGGTGTGGTCACTTCCAGAGACAGCAATGGGTATTACTATGTATCTGCCTCTGGGTGCCTTACCATATACACACTACGTGATACGATCATTCCCTTGTGCGGAGTTGAGGTTCCCGACCCCGCACAAATGATCTACTCGATCGCCAGCCTTGGGTAACCGCCAAAAAAAAAAAAAAAAAACGGTACCCTGGTTGTCTAGCTCACGCAGTGAGAGGCATGTTTTACAGCGTCGTCGCCAGGCGACGCCAACCCAACCCATACATACGTAATATATTTATGGGGGGAGGGGGGGGAATCAGCACGCCATCGCGAAAGCACGACAACGGAGCCTATGACCGCACCACACCACACCACCAGTCGAAATAAGGGATCACACATCGGACAGATCACTGACAGATCACCGATCCCCACTTAATGGTCCAAGTATTTCAGGGCAGATATCATCCTGATTTGTATGATCTGTATGATCTGTATGATCTAGCTCATGTTGCCGGGTGGAAGCCGTACAACCTGTGTAATCTAGCGCACATTTTCTGAGTTGGATCTGTACTATACAGCTGTACATATGATATGCTATAAATATGCTATAGATATGGTGCACAACAACCAATAACGGTAGGTTAGCATCCAGATCATCTAGATCACCTAGGTCGTGATATATCCCATGTGTGGAAGGGAACGAACCGCAACGGCACCAAATACCAATGGCCGAATTGGTGACCCCCGGTACGCCCCCGGGCGAGCGTCCAGCACTGACCTCCACTCCACCATCTGGTACTTGCTCGCCGCCAGGTCAGATATCACTTCGCGAGTCACCTGCATAGCATTACGGGACAGAACATCCATACAAAATAGCAAATTACGCGTCACCTGGAGGACGACATCCCGAGTGCCAAGCAACATGCTGCTTGCCGCTTGCCGTGCCTGCCACTGTATTGTACGGTGCACCTCTAAAACGTGATAAATCTCTAGAAGCGCCTGCCAACTCTACTCCAACAGTACCTTTAGCGCGCATGCCCTATACGTCGTGCCTGCCAGCGTATGGTACACCTCTACACCACGAAAAAAAGCTCCAGAAGGGTCTGCCAACTTTGTCCCTCATCACTTCTACAGTAGGTGTGTGCGCCTGCCGTGTACGCCTCACACCACAACTCTACAAGACACTAAGCCTCTACAAGATCTTGCCGAATTTTTCAGTCATCACTCCTTCAGTAGCTTTAGTGCGCATGTTCTGTATCGTACTATCATACGCCTCACAGCACCTGTGCGAGATAGTGGCCCGCGATGAGGTTGTCGGTCTTCAGAAAAATCTCTCGTAAGCGGCTCTGGCCCGCCGGGTTGTACTTGAGGTTGAAGCGGTCGAAGCGGTGGAAAGTGTTGTTGGCGTGCATGTCCAATGTGTCCACACTCAGGTCGTAGGCGTTAAGCCGCAGAGACTTGAAAACCTGGGCGGCATCTTTGAGGGGGGTGTCGGTCAGTCTGACGCTATATCGATGGATGAAAATAAAACGAGCGCAACAACAAACCTAGGAGATGCCGCCGAAAACCGTTCTACATGGAATTTAGCATATCTGGCACGCGTTAAGCCGAAAACACTTCAAAACTTACGTGGCATGTATTGGTCAGTCTCACGATAACGATTCTGATAAACTAACGAGCACAACAACACACCCAGCAGCTGGGGGCGATTAAACAGTCGTACATACTACTGTAGTAGCGCTCTAAACTCGCGCCCAGACAAGATAGCCATGATGGTTGCACTTTTACGTTCCGTTGCTTCCTCCTTGTCACCAAAGGGTCACATCACCGCACCAATGGCACCAATAACACCAGGGGCCTTCGACAGGCTAACTTGGTGGCGGTTTTCTGGTCAGCTATGATAGCTTGCCTCGCTGAGGGTCATGAAGCGCCCGTCCCGGTAGCTGACGACTTCGTTGGGACATCGCTTCAACTTGTGCTTGATGAACCGCAGCAGGTGCTTCTGGTTCATGCATGCAGAGTGATGCACGTGGGTGTCCACCTGTTCAGGGAGGTAAGCAGCCCAAGACAGCCCAAAGGGGTACTTTAGCAAAGTTGAGGCTGACGTGAGGTAAAATAGTCTCAGGAAAGGCGTACTGCTGCTCTTTCAACGAGACGGAGCATGCGTAGACACACCAACACCTCGAAACCGGCACGGGTAGCGCACGACTACTTAATATGATATTTCCATATCCTCGATAGTACGAGTGCTTTAGATTTACCTTAACCCCTACCTGGTATACAGGTACTTCAAAAGTGCAACCATGCAAGCACATTCATTTTTGGGGACAAGGCTACTTGGAAATATTGTGTACAAATAAATCGGTCAAGGTGTTCAGGTGTTAAGGTCGAATTCTATCTTCGAACCGTACCTTCCTAACATTGTAGAAGTCTCGGTGTGGCACGCTCTTCTGTGCCGCCTGCTCTGCGTCCTGGTTAAGCATGACGTGCAGATTAAACCTCGCCTCCAGGAGCTGCATGCGCTTGAAGCACAACGACTTCACGGGGCCTGCGACAGGTGGTTGCAGCCGGACCAATCTGCACCTTTAGACTAGGCTACTGTGCAGTAGATCGTGATTGCACGTAAGTATATACTGGTATGTGCAGTAGGGACAGCAAACCACGCTGTTTAGCAATGTTAGCGCTCAAGCGCTTGCAGACGACGAAACGAACGTGAGAATAATCTGTCGTCATCATACTGCTTCACACCAAAGAACGCCTTTGAATTCCTACAAAAAAACGTTGCAGCATTTCACGTTTGTGCACCGCACGCTTGTTGAGTGCATCGTCGAGAGGCACTACCTACATTTTCTTCACTAACCGACAACGGCATGCTGACCGAAATCATAGGTGTCACGTACCGTGGTGGATGATGCCGTTAAGCGTGCTGAGGTCCGCGTAAAATTCCTTCACCGACGGCAGTCTTACTCCAGGAGTATCAAGCGTGTCCCCCCCCTCCAGCGCGTAGTAGATGCCCTAACAATGTTAGATGCAGCCATAAGCGGGTGGCAAGGTCAAGCCTAGACTACAGTAACCACATAGGCAGCAGATGGACAGACAATGCTTGAAAAAACAGCATATACCATAATATACCATTATATCATAGGGAGGAGACGCCAAAGTTTAAAGTTTACCTCCACAACCTCTAGGCGGTGCGCTGTCTTCGGGACATCGTCGGGAGCGAAAGGGTTGTATTCTGGCTCAGGCCTTCGACGAAACTCCACCGGCTTTTCAGGAGATGCATCTGCACTTGCAAAAAACAGTGCCGTAGCGGTGGAAGAGATGGCTTTGTACGATGGCGATTAACAGAGTGCATGCAAGGCGCCAAGCTTAGGGTGAAGGGCCTAATGATTAATGACCTAAGGGTGCGACCTGAGAAGGACGATCTCCTACGTGTTTATAAATGACTTTGTAAATGACAGGGGTTGTAAGCGGCATACACACTTGCTGTATTATATAGTACTGCATAGTACCGAACGTAGCGGTAAAATGGCACGTGATACATGGTATGATATGTTTACATGCAAGATGTATGGCAAGCTATCTATAACTACAACTAGTTTCCATATTTCCATGTTTCAAAATGCAAGGTTAGGGTCGAGGGCCAAAGGGGCTTCAGGTGCGCCGTGAGTAGCACAATCTCACCATCCCGTACATAGTACAAGGTTCCCCTTCGGGATGTTGGTCACTTGAAATCCCGGGGGTGTCGCAAGGTGAAAATAGATCGCACATGCTTCATAGTTTAATTTTTGGAGCAAACCTGTGGCATAGAATGTAGAAGTAGTAGCAACGGCCATTCCTAACGAAACAACTGTCACGTGATGATATCGTATCTGAGGTACAGTGGGCTCCCGGTGTTGGGAAACTTCAGTTTGGTGTCCAGGCTCAACGACTTATTTTGTTTCTGAAGTCGATCTAACTATTTTTTGTGGGATTTAAAGTCGATTCTACAGTGGTACTGTAGTCATCACGGCTGTTGTGCGCTGTACAGCTGAGTATGCAGAAGATAGTTATGGCAGAGCTTTTGCCCGACGAGTCCCGCCCCGGTCCTAAATAAGAGTATTCACTCGTACGTAATACCTCTTGGGCGGGTACCCTGGTACGCGTTTAGCAGCCGAGTACTCGTCTAAGGGTGCCCGTCGAACAGCTGGATACCCGGGTGCCCTGGGCCCACATTATCGGCGAGTATGAAGTGTTATCCATACCCGTGACGGGTATTAACGGTTTTGTTGTGTTTAATCGCTGCTGTAAAGCGCGGGTGATATTAAAATCAGAGGGGAGGTTTTGCTTGAATCACATACATCAAACACATCACTGTACCTCAGATACGATATCATCTCGTCGCATTAATTTCGTTAGGAATGGCCGTCGCTACTACTTTTTCCTTCAAACAATACAGCAGTCTATGCCACGGTTTGCTCCAAATTTTGCCAGAATTCGCGACTTTGAAGGCCCAGAGAACGCCCCAGTGCTGTACGTACGTACAACTGAACGTACAGTACCTGCCTACCACTCTCTATCTCGTACTGCAGGAATACTGGTATGTGGCATGTGGCAAAGCACCTACGACACGGCTATATGAGATCGGCCTATCGTTTACGTAGATAGAGGCACTGCAGATATGATATGCACACCTGCCTACTCGTAGATCTTGTGTACGTACTCCAAATTTTAAATTTTTAAATAAAATGCGCATGTATTTTTTCGATCGTCTCGTACAACTGCTACTGCTCTACGTACACAACCTAAAGAGAGCAGACGCATGCAACATAGTATCAACTACTGCTGCACGACGCTTGATGTGTGCCTCGTTCAATGTCAAGTCGGTGTGGTCCTTGTCGTCTCGTGCGTGGTCCGTGCTGTGGGTGTTCCGTTCTCATGCGGATAAAGAAACAGTCTTACTTCGTACGACAGGTTTTGCATAGTAGTTGCGAGGCGGTGTCAAGTCGGAACGTCTCCCCTGAGTTATTTGCCAGAATTCGCGACTTCGAAGGCCCAGAGCACGCCCCACGGGCCTCGGGCTGGACCCGCACTGGCACCGTGGTGCACACGCAGCCCCCCTGCGTGCCCCGCGGCCGATAGCACGAGAAATGACCCGCGGCCGGAGGTGGAAAGTGAAAGTATTCCGGGAAAATGTCCATTTGGTACCTAGACATATACTTGCGAAATAAATGACTCCGGGTTGGAAGCGGTATGGACGTGTAAAGTACTGCACATTACTGTCCAATATCATAGAAAAACGACCGGCGCACTTGTGACTCACCGGTGTCAGTACAGGGCGACGGAGGAGGTGGTATGCACCGCGATCCCTCGCAGGGCCTTGGTGGGCCAAGCGTCGTCCATTTATCGCGCAGGCCCAGTGCAGTCTACATCACCAACAAATAGCGGCAACAAATAGCAGCAAATCGCAACAAATCAAAGGTGTAGTGAGGGCCATGATGCATACCAATACATGCATACCAATACATAGCAAGACATACCAAGACATACGTGTCGGTAAGTGCAGCCGTGCGGAGTGGCCACTCCCCTCAAGCGACATCAAAATTATATGCTCGTGGCTATTAACAGTATGGTTACCCGCGCGCTCAAGCAATCGCCTGTGATCTCGATATGGGATCGTCTACATTTAAATCAGACTAGAGGAGGGCGCAGGAAGAATCCCAAGCAGCTTCGCTTGTACGATATGAGGTGATATACGACGTGATCTCTTGTACGATTTGATGTGACGTACGACGTGACGGCGTCCATAAAGCTAACTAAATCACCATGAGTTCGCTGCAGGATTTCCTCATATCTTCGTCCACGAATTCGTCCTCTCCGCCGTAGATTAGCACACGCTTGAAATCCTACCGGAATACATAAAGACGAAACACATAAAACTGGGGGTCAGACGTTTCATCTTCGGCACAGTGGTATACTGGATACTATTTATACTACTTCTGACTATAGTACTACTGCATACCTGGTACTATAAATACTGTACTACGTGTATCATACAGCGTCGATGTTAACATTGACCGTAAAACCACTGTTCACGTTCGGTTCTGAGCAAATGGCCGAACCTTGAAAAACAGGGCCAGCTACAAGTACGGAGCTGTATCACAGTTTGCTGGACTCCGAACTAGCCAATGGCTCGTGCCTTGAGCGTTGCCGTTTTTGGCATTGATATCCGTTCAAGCCCACAAGCCCACCAAAACAAAACCGCGGGATGTCCGCCAATCAACAATACCCGCTGATACACCACACCAGTACAGCAGTAGATGTGCAAAAGTGGAAGTACAGCAGGAACGTACAGCAGTGTTTGTCCAACAATATTGTTGAGGTGCAGCAGAAGGGCAGCAATAGACGTGAAGCAGTAGATGTGCAGCAGTAGATGACCGTGTTGCCGAAGTTTAAGGGGCGGACTCTGCTAATAGGTTAATAATAGGCCATTAATACGTACCTGGTAGCTAATATCAATGGTAGTGTTCAAATGTACGCAACCCTCACCGCTGGTTGACGATAGTGAACGTTCACGTTGTCGAACAGCTCTTCCTTGATATCTGCTGGTCCCAACGCCCCCCCTGCGTTTTCGCCGTCCATGCTTCCATCTTCACCGCCAGCGCCACATAAGCGGTTACTAGCCTGCACAACAGTTAATTCCATTCAACGGCGCAAGTGGAAATCGACCCGACTCTTTAGTGATTTGTGACCGCACAGCTTTGCAAGTACTCGTAGCCAGCGACAGCCAGTCACGGAGGTTTGTCTGGCGAGCTTGAAGGACTGGCGCTGACGTTGATTGTGGTTGCCTGTAGCAAATCTGTGCCTGAGATAAATCCTGAAAGCAACCGAATTGTTGTTGCATGGGAGGATGCTTGAGCGCCCTTCTGGTACACATTGCGCGCTCGATACAGCACGCGCCTCGCCCATTTCTCGAGAACATCAACGCTGACCGTATACCAAGTATGATACCAACTAAACCAATGCTAGTATTTCCCTGTCTTCCAGCGTCACAGAACCCGAGGGGCTGTTCGTCGCTACATCGTACGCAACTAGGAGCCGAAAAAATAAGTACGCATACTGTACTCTAGTATAATACCTGATATGGTTAGGGTTATATTTTTATGTTTCGAAACAAAAACACGATTTACAAATATCGCCGTCCAGGGAGAATGGACCTAATTATCATACTGATACTGATACTGAGGCCATCTCTTACGGGAGATTTTCGAAAACTGAAATTTTGAGGAATTCTCGAGCGTCAAAACTGATCGAGATTTTCTTCAGTTCAAACCTTATCATGACCCAAGTATTGAGATTGTTTTTGGACAGCGCGTTGTGACAAAAAATGTACAACAAAAGCACGAGGAAAACAGTACTCGTATATACTCGTACGCCAAAGCGCCTTCGAGATATTTCGCTGCCGCCCTAGACTACGGGTGGTCGAGGTGTTCGTCGCACCGGAGCACGCGGCGCAGAAGCATTGTATCCGACGGTGGCCGGGACAACGAGAAACACGACGGAGGGGTGTCGTTATAAGTTGTGTTTTCCTCCTCGCTGTCTGTGTTCCTTGTTCATCAACGAACACCTCTCTCCCAGAGATCGGCTGCCCTCTCGACGAGACAAGTTGTGGTTATGCTTGGAGAATGCCGCAGTCGCAGCTGCAAGGGGAGTTGCAAGGCTCTCGTGGCCGATACCATCACAATCCGATCCCATCGAATTGTGATGATCTCTGAGGCACGCGCGAGTGGGCAGCGTGGCGCAGCAAGCAGCAGCACACATGTTGCTTGCTTGGCAGGCAGAGGCGGCCTGTACTCAACTGCCGGTACATTTACACGCGTGTTGCCTTCAACGATGTGTGGAAAGCCATCACGATGCCAAATCCAAGCGCAGTTTCGATCGCGACCTTGAGCGGAAATGGGGCTCCATTTCCGAGTGGAGGCCGGCTTAAAAATGATAATTGAAAACATTGGTCGTAAAAGGACCCACTTTTAGACCATCTCTTACGGAAGATTTCTGAAAACTGAAAAATAATGTTTTCAGTTTCCAAAACCGATCATCAACCTCATGGGCCTGAAACCATTATCAATACTTGGGTCATGATAAGGTTGTGGGCTAAACAATTGTCGTTTGGTTTTGACGCTCGATAATTCCTCAAATTTTCAGTTTTCATAAACGTTCCGTAAGAGATGGCCTTAGGACCATAAGGTTGATGATCGGTTTTGAAAACTGAAAACGTTCATTTTCAGTTTTCAGAAATCTTCCGTAAGAGATGGATGGCCTGACACCAGGTATGATACCGGTGTATTACTATTTACATACTTCGAAGTATATGAGTGAGTAACGCACAATGATACACCAAGAGCAGTGATGCATGGCATGGCATGGCATGGCATGACATGGTATGGCATGGAATTACATAGTTATTGTTTCAAGTGATACGTGGGCTCCCGGGCGTTGCAGCTTAATGTCAGGCAACCGGCAACACTCAATGTTGCTGCATAGTACGAGTGCCGCTGCCGTCTTGAAGTGTACATGTCGATGCGACGAGAAATGTGTAAACTGTAAAGATCACGATTTTTTAGATGCCCTTCTTGGCGGAATCCCCTAAGTGGCCGTGTGTGCGCGGTTCCTGAGTTAGATCAGGCAGCCCGCCGCAGAGGTAAACACTCCAGGCGGTGTAAAACCGACTATTAATAGTTGTTGTTCAAACTTCAGCTCTCAGAATATCATGTTAAAATAAGAATGGCGCCCAAGGCCAGTGTTGGCTATTGGTCTTGTCCAAGAGGACAGCATGCGGAAGAAGAGAAGAGAAGATAAGTGAAGGAGAGTGGACGAGTCTGTGTGTGCACGGTAGTCTCAAGACCCCCAGCATACGGTGAAAACAGAAAATCGAACAAAAACCTCGGCTGAACTCGAAACGGCAATTCGGGGTTCTCCCGCATCCCGCATACATCCGAGATAACTGATCCAATAGGGTTCCACCGCATACTACTGAATCGGCATTGGACATACCGCACTGCTCGTACTACCGTAGCACTTTGTACTGCTGCTGTGGCCTACTCGCTACAGGCAACTGTGTTACTGACCAGCGACTCGGTGTTGGCTACTGCTGGGTAGCGTGGTAGCCATCCTTAACCCTAATGCGACACTCCAGAGTAAAGCTGTGAGTCGATTAAATCGAGGGGCTGGGTCTGTTGTTTGTTCTCTGTTGCATTGAAAAGGCGCGTACGTATGAGTGGTGGGGCCCGGTTTGGCCCAACAGACAAGAACAGACGAAACCCCAACCGAATTCACTCATAACGTGAGCTGTTATTATTAATTATACCAGGTATATAGTGACAGAGGCGGAAGGCAGTAGCTTTCTCCATATTTATATGCCAACATATGGGATACAGTTCAAACATATGAGTTACAGAAAACGGGGTAAATTGTGAAGAAAGATTTAATATGGTCGAAAAAATGTCGATTCGTTGTTTCTTGCCGGAATTTCGCCGGACAAAGCTCCTTGGGTAGGGCAGGGGTCGGAGTTTGAATTAGGGTTAGGGTTTAGGATAGAGTTTTGGGCGGAATTCGTCTCATAGTACTGGAACCACACGGGTACCACATGCCATTCCTCGAATCCCCTACTGAAACCCTATCACGTCTATCATATTTTGGAGAAGGGGCTTCGAGGTGGAACAAAGACAACAGCCGCCATAAATCTATCAATCAGACAATCAACCATTCCATCAACCAGGCAATGAAGGCCAAAAGGGCGAGCAACCCGCCGCTCCAACCAAGAACATGAAAAGAGTAGCGATGTCACTCCTACTCTCCTAACATAGGCTAGACCGCGCAGGCACACTTTTTTCGTCAGTATTCCACTTAGGCAATGTGCGGCTTGTCGCACTTGCACTTTTGAGGGCCGCACCCTGTTTCGCCGCAGGCTATACTTTTTTTCGGGGTCTTCTTTGTGCTCTTTTTTTAGGGTGTATGTACGATATATACGTGCGTTTTTTTGCCTGTTTTGTGACCACGGGCTAGATTGCAGGGAAGAGAGCTAATATGATAACATCATAATGAGTATCAGCATCAGTTGACCGAAGACGTTAAACATGTTTATAAGCTCTTGTCCATCATAACTTTGTGCTTGTTTGTTTGTTTGTTTGCTTGCATTGTTTGCACTTAGCACCCGTCTATTATTAATCATACGTAGAGGGTGAAAGAAGCGGGTAAGACGCACATTTTGAGTATATTTAGGCATACGCAAGCATATGTCCAATTATCTCGGAGGACCCTCCGGGGGCCCTTGGCGGGGGGCTGCACTTCGCCTTCGGCTCGTGGCGCGGGTGGCGCACCACGGCCCGACCGCCAATTTCAACCCTGGTCTGGACTATCATACCAGGTACCTGGTACCGTATGCTTCGTAGTACCCGTAGATACGGATATAACACCATGAGAACCTCACGTATGTCGCGCGGCCGAAGGACTGACGGTGCCCGCACTGCAACATGCATCAACATGCATTAACATGCATAAACATCCATCAAATTGCCCCAAGGCCGAATGGTCGTGGCCCCGGGTGTGCACTGATGAATATCAGATACGTTCGAGTACCAGCCTGTCTCTTATCGTACCAGGTATCTCTGTCTATATAGGATGGAGTAGTAGCGCGGATGTTTTTTTTGTTTTGTTTTGTTTCCATCCCATTCATTATCGTCGCACTTCCGTCTTTCTCCCTCCCTACGAGTCGTAACTCAGATCCGGGGTCACAAAGTAGGCTCCTCTCCCTCCTTCCCCACTACGGTTCTTGCCTTGCATTTTTATCGCGAGAAGATTTCAGCACTTTCTTCCCTCGTCAACTCTCGTCGAATTTTGCTTACCCACGCTATAATATGCGCTCTCGACAGACGGTGTCATTTGAGAATAAAAACCTCCATGGGGAGAATCGAACCCTCGACATCCGGCCCAACAAGCTTCGTGGCTACCAGTTAGGCCACCGGGGCGACCGGCCTGAAACTAAGTAATTACGAGGCAACCCTGGATGTGATCTATGGCGTTGGGTGCAACATGCATATTATGCATGTTTATGCATGTTGCATTGGCTGCTTGTATTGTACCATAAGTACGTACGTAAAGTTACATGGGGTTATCAGGCACCTTATCAATACTTTTTTTTTTTTTTTTTTTCAATACTACTACGAGTATATTATACCAGGTTTATCAAGGTACTGCTGCTGTATACCAGGTACAGAGTAGATCAATACAAAAGCGGTACTACGAATTAATAACATAAAAGTCAAAGTTCCGCTTTTTCTTGAATCCCAGGCAGGAGGAAAATCTGGACGTGGTATTGGTGGTCACACCTTGACAGTGAATCTTCAACCGACATGGTTGGTGTTAGCTCAACGGGCCATAGCCAATCAAACTGGGAGTCACTTGCGTCATCGCATCGGCGCTATTCCCTACCGCCGGCTGCCTCGTCGGCTCGCGTCGAATTTTGAGTAATTACGTTGCAGCAGTTACTAGTAGTTGCAGTACGAGTACTCGTAGCAGGGGTAAATACGCGAAAGAGCGAAAGAGAAGAGGCAAGTTTGAAGTTTGAGACAAGGTTCTCGTTACCGTATCGAACTACCACGTCCGTCTCACTTGTTTGTTGAGGGTACTTTCCGCAATTGCTTGGATTGCGCGCTCTCGGATTCCATCGTCCTCTTGAAACCTTGGCAAAGCCATCGCGAGTGGTTGCGTCGCTGCGAACTTGGCAGTGCCAATGAGTGCAGTGAATTGCAATGAGGATGCCTCTACATCCTCATTGGTGAATTGTTCGCAAATGTTCCTGCTGGCTGTCTTCGAAGCCAACTTGAACCAACATGCTAACTGAACCAGTCGAACTCCTCAAAGTTAAGAAAAAGGGAAAAATAATGACGCCCCCGAGCGAACGAGCACCTCGCTCTACACTCAAATACTAATAGTGAAGACCGACTCTAACGAACTGGCCAATCTCTTCATCATGGCAGGATGGTTCAGCACCTTGACCCTCGATACTATCGGGGCCCAGGTGTGTAAACGGTGTCAAAGGTGGAATTGAACCAAGCCAAACCAACAAGTCCGCCCGAGATGCCCCCTTGTAGTCATACCTTCACTTCGTGCTGCTTGCTGCTTGCTGTGCGATGTGATAGGTAAGCGGGCTAACACAGAGCATTGGCGAAAGTGCTGCCAAAATGGGCGAGGATATTCAGCAGACGGTCACTACCCTGGCTGCATTCGATCTCGAGGTCAGTAGACCATAAGCGTAGAGCATTGAACCATCCGACTTTATCCGGGACGTCTTCTTCAACTCGTACGTACTACTGTAGTCGTATGTGTTACGTAACTCGCACTTGTATTTACATACAAGGGCTCCGCTCCGCGGGCGGCTGACGCCGCCCGCTACGCTCGCGCAAGGAAAGGGGCAGAAGAGGCTCATGATGTAGTGCAAGCACCGACTTGAAAATGCCAAGAGGTTCATGGTGCAGCGAAGAAACGGCGGACTTGACATGCATGCAAAACGTGCTCGGGATGCACACATTATAAGCTCCATGCTCCAGGACAACAAAGCTGTATGTTCGAAAGAGAAAGCACAGCAACACGGCTCACAGCACGGCGCTGCGCTGCCTGCTGTGGGTGTGATTCGTGCCTTTTTCGTAATCATGTGTGGTAGTACAGCAACAACAGCAGTAGTACTTTCGTACTTTGTATGTACTTGTAATATGAAAGAGAAAGCACAGCACAGCACGGTCGTCAAGTTGTGTACGAAAAACAAAACTGATAGAAATACGTACATATCATACGTACGGGTATACGTACGAGAAATTGCATACTCCGTACTCGAACTCGAACAAAGCTACAGGAGCGAGAAACAGAAACGAAAACAAACGGTCGGAAAAAACAAAAATCATGTACATCTCGAATCACACACGAATACTCCAAATGACACATCGTGATTGCGCCGCCCAAAAAACAAAAAAAAATCAAACGACTGTCACGTTCTGTCACCCTCGATGCTACCCGCCCCCCCGCGATCACCTCGCCATCGATTCGGTCCGGGTCGAGCTCTACTGCCTCTCTGCCCCAGTGAGCCCCGTGGCCCGCCTCGCGTAAAGCCCGGTGCTCACCGTGGCCCTCGTTCGCCCGCTCGAGCATGATGGTGTTCAAACCGCCTGGTTGCCTTTCTGTGAATAATATTTGGTTGAGAAATAAGCACCGCTTGAATATTCTTTTACATGAAACGATCCTTATCATTTCGGACATAATGGATTCGCACCACCAGCAGCAACGCAGACAAAGCCCTTTCATGCTTCCCGCGTGTCTCGATGGACACACCACGCCTAGCCATGAGAAAGGCGACCGCGCTCCTTCCACCCCCCCCCTCTACTGGCCAGCGCCCTCCCCTACCCGCGATGGTGCCGGGCTCGCCCGCGCTGCCGTGCTCTCTGGGTACACGCATGAGCCCAAAACCGAAAAATAAAAAGGCTCTCGCCAACAAAAAATGATAGGAAATAAAGACAGGGATGAAAGCTCCGGCAAGTAATCAATAATAATAGAAGGAGGCGGTATCGAAGTGGGAGCTCTGAGAGGCCAGGGGTGGGCAATCCCTGAGGAAGACAAACGTAAGTATGTCTATATACGTACGGGGTATCATACTTAAATAATACTCGTTTGATAGGTACGTACAGAGTGCAGACGTGCAGACTGCCGTGTGCTTACTCATACGAGTATGAGTACAGACATCATACTCGTACGAGTACCCTGTTGTCATTTGTCGTATGTATCATCTAGATAAATGTTGCATACGAGCTTCAACTAATTAGCGCTTCCGAGAAAAATAAGAAAATATCCATGCACGATATATGATATTTATATTCTACGTATATACGTAAGACGAGTATATACGTACAAAAATACGTAAAAAATGCACTTCCTGCAGACTGTTGTTGCGCTGTGCCGGAAGGCGTGTTACGCGGGTTTCGCGGTGCGTAACATTTTTTTCGCCGCAGGAGGCGAACACAAAATTGAGGCACCTTTTTACGTTTGCTGTATATAGACTCGCCGTAGGCGACTTTTTTTTGGGGGGGGGTCCAAAACATCCACCAAAACAATCATGACTTTGGTGATATCAACGGCCTACTCGTACGGGCACCGTGAGCACCCAGCAGTACGGGTAGGATCACGTTGAGCCCGTGCCGTACGACTCCTTGCATTGTAACTCGGGCATCAAGTGGTATCATCCCTCAACCACGCGGTGGTCTTTGCTGTAAGTCCGTTTCCTATGCGGTTCATTTTCGAGCTTCAGATTTGTATGTTTCGGTTAAAAAAACGAACGCATCTGCTTCTGCAGTCCGCTTGTGCGAAATCTGACCGGAATTTTTTCGATTGGAGAATCCGATGGCCCAAGTCGTCAGATTTTGACCCGAAATCCGACGACTTGGGTCATCAGATTTTCAAATCGAAAAATGGCACGGTCTCTAAGTTCAAGATGTTATCCACGCAGCAAGCAAGCAGCAGCAGAAGCAGCAGCAGCAGCAGCAGCGGAACGATCGATGAGTTGGATGGTGACACAGCGACGTTACTTCGCGCCCGACGCGCAGCCGGCGATCGGTGCGTCTCTCCGTCGCCAGACTACAGTCGGCTGGCGCGGGCTCGGGCCTAAAGACGAAGGGAAGCGCACTCGGCGCGCGCCTCTCGGTACTCGTAGATTTTACAGCAGCAGCAGCAGCAGCAGCAATCAGTCAGTCAACGTTCTATGCTCGGATGCTTCGTTGTGTCAAAATACCAAATACGAAGACAGGTCGACCCGAGCGCACTCGGCGCGTCTCTTCGCGGCGCCAGACCACAACAGCACTTGGTCTCGCCGTTTGCTCTAATCTCTGCACGTACAATAAATCAGTTTTTCTCGCATAGGACGACTGTTTCAATTTTCGAACTAGGTGACTGAAAAATCGATCGGACCACAATCTGAAACTCAAAAATCGAACCGCATAGGAAACGGCCTAATGGACACTTTTTATGGTCAATTTTGGCTATGAGTCTCAAGTCGCAAAAGAGCGAAGGCGTTTGTTTACACGTCTTCAAGTACTTTGTCAAGTGGTTTTCCGGCGTAAATCCGCGCATGTAGGCAAGTCTAAAATCGCATGGGACAGAAAACGCAAGCTATCTCCCAATCGAATCGCTGTATTAACGGGAGCCATGCCAGCCGTCTACCAATCATATCTCCGAGATGGGCGAAATCACCCCGCACAAGAAGCCCACAGCACGCACAACAACCGCATCACTCACGCGACAGTCATGCGACGATTGACCTTCGATCTCGACATATAGACTCAACCCACGACTAACCCACTTCGTACTGGGCAAGGCCAGCGAATACACATAACGGCCTCGAAGGTATCATTGCGATCCGTAGTCTAGGGGGCAAAAGGTTGCGTGCAGCGTCCTATGGTCTTCGTCCAAACCTTCAAAAAGTTATATTTTTTGCCATCGGAGAGGGGTCGAGAGTTTTTGTCGTCTGTTTTCAACACATCAGCTGCCAAATGTATTTTTATCAGACGCCTGGCCGGCGCCCACCACATATCATGCACCAGGGTGTGAGCACTGTGACACTCGGGTGGGTCGGAGTACTTGACCAGCGCAATCCGTTCAGATTTCATGACGCAGTCGTTGGGTTTGTCGATCGATGTCAAAAATGAAAATGTGTCTATTTCTTGCGATCAGCGAGGGGTCAAGATATGTGGTCGTCTATTTTCTTCACACCAGCGGTCTAATGTGTTTTGCCAGACGCCTGCCCGGCCCACGCCACACATCACCGACCGAGGTGTGAACACTGTGGTACTTCGTAGTGTGGGCCGGAGCCCCTAACCAGCGCGATCCGTTCAGAGTTCATGACGGAGTCGTTGGGTTTGTCGACCGATGTATACCTAGGGTTCTCATGAAAGTTGTCTCCAGAACCTGCCACCACAGGAGTTTCATGAGTATTGCGTGGGCGAAGCCCGGGCATTTAAAGTCCGCGTTGAGTTGTCCCGTGACGTGTAAAATTTGCCATATGGATCGCATTTTGTGGCTTCCGGCGGCCCTCCGGCGCACCCCCGCGCCGCCCCCCCTACGGGGGGTTAGCATGCCTGCGGCGCGAGTTGTGCGCAACACGCCTTCAACAGACGGCGGAGCCCCAGTGAATGTCCCAGCGCGCGTAAATCCGCCCTGCAGGGCGGATTTACGAGATCTGCCTCGCTTTTTTTATGCTGTTTTTAGTGGGGGGCATTTTTTTACATTTTTTTTTTAATTCAACACTAACCCTAACTCTAACCCCTTAACCACGACATCGATTGGTATATCGTGGGTTGGGGTTAGGGTTAGGGTTAGTATTGGTGTTGAATTAAAAAAATGCAAAAAAAATGTCCTACACTAAAAACAGTATAAAAAAGCGAGGCAGATCTCATAAATCCGCCCTGCAGGGCGGATTTACGAGCACTGGTGAATGTCCTGATGCATAACAAGGTATCTATTTATTATATATAGACAGCGTGATGCCCAAATAATAAATCGAAAATAGAGTTGTCCTTAATATCAACTTGTTTTTTTTTAAACATATCTCTCACACACTCGAAAATCACCTTTTGTGAGCTCCGTAGTGCAACCGTCGAAGATCCTATCAGAGGGATATAATAATTTTGTCGTCTGTTTTCGACATATCAGCTGGCAGATGCTTTTTTGTCAGACACCTGGTCGGCGCCCGCCACATGTGAGATCTGTGATACTAGGGTGGGTCGGAGACCCTAACCAGCGCGATCCGTTGAGAGTTCATGACGCACTCGTTGGGTTTGTCGATCGATGTCAAACTTGAAACATGGTTTATTTCTTGTATGATGTCATCTACGTATGATATCATAGAGGGATCGAGAGTTTTTGTCGTCTGTTTTCAACACATCAGCTGCCAAATGTTTTTTCATCAGACGCCTGGTCGGCGCCCTCCATATATCATCGACCGAGGTGTGAGAACTGTAATACTAGGGTGGGTCGAAGCCCCTAACCAGCGCGATCCGTTCAGGCGTTCAGGGTTCATGACACACTCGTTGGATTTGTCGAGCGATGTCAAACTTGAAAAATGGTTCATTTCTTGTATGATATCAACTACCTGGTACGTATGTATGATCAGCTGTGTATGATATCATACGTAGAGCTGACGAGACGAGGCATGGTCTATTTCTTGTATGATACCATCAACTACGTATGATACCATAGAGCTGATGAGACGAATCCTTGTCGTGGTACCTGACATATGCGTTGCCTGGTATGATATGTACGACACGAATAGACCCATAGACCCACGTATGGATGAGTACATTGTACTATGTACAAGGGCTCCGCTCCGCGGGCGGCTGACGCCGCCCGCTACGCTCGCGCAAGGAAAGGGGCAGAAGAGGCTCATGATGTAGTGCAAGCACCGACTTGAAAATGCCAAGAGGTTCATGGTGCAGCGAAGAAACGGCGGACTTGACATGCATGCAAAACATGCTCGGGATGCACACATTATAAGCTCCATGCTCCAGGACAACAAAGCTGTATGTTCGAAAGAGAAAGCACAGCAACACGGTTCGGTCACAGCACGGCGCTGCGCTGCCTGCTGTGGGTGGGTGTGATTCGTGCCTTTGTCGTAATCATGTGTGGTAGTGCAACAACAGCAGTAGTAGCAGTACTTCCGTACTTCCTACTTTGTATGTACTTGTAATATGAAAGAGAAAGCACATCACAGCACGGTCGTCAAGTTGTGAAGTACGAAAAACAATGAAACTGATACATAGAAAGACGTACAGGTACGTACGGGTATACGTACTCGTACTCGTCGTACTCGTACTCGTATATACTCGAACAAAGAACAAAGCGACATGAGACAGGAGCGAGAAACAAAAACGAAAAAAAACGGTCGGAAAAAAAACAAATCATGTACATCTCGAATCACACACGAAACACGAATACTCCAAATGACATATCGTGATTGCGCCGCTCAAAAAACAAAAAAGTTAAAACGACTGTCACACGTTCTGTCACCCTCGATGCTACCCGCTCCCCCGCGATCACCTCGCCATCGATTCGGTCCGGGTCGAGCTCTACTGCCTCTCTGCCCCAGTGAGCCCCGTGACCCGCCTCGCGTGAAGCCCGGTGCTCACCGTGGCCCTCGTTCGCCCGCTCGAGCATTATGGTGTTCAAACCACCTGGCTGTCTCTCCAGATCTCTCTGTGAATACTATTTGGTTGAAAAATAAGCACCGCTTGAATATTATTTTACACGAAGAAACGATCCTTACAATTTCGGAAATAGTGGATTCGCACCACCAGTAGCAACGCAGACAAAGCCCTTTCATGCTTCCCTCGTGTCTCGATGGACACACCACGCCTAGCCACGAAAAAGGCGACCACGCCCCTTTCACCCCCCCCCTCTACTGGCCAGCGCCCTCCCCTACCCGCGATGGTGCCGGGCTCGCCCGCGCTGCCGTGCTCTCACGAACCCAAAACCGAGAAATAAAAAGGCTCTCGCGAACAAAAAATGATGGGAAACAAAGACAGGGAGGCAAGCTCCGGCAATTAATCAAGTAAATGGAAAGGAAGCGGTGTCGAAGTGGGAGCTCTGAGAGTGCAGGGATGAGGGATCCCTCAGATAGACAAAAGTAAGTATGTCTATGGTAAGTTGTATCGTATACGTACCTGGCGATGGTATGCTGATGGTGTATCACACCGTCGAGCTCTATCATAGAGTTGATGACACGAATCCCCCGTCGTAGGTGTGTTTTCTGGTACAGTACAGTATGTACGACGAGTACCGTAGTTACGTTTCGACGAATCAATTGACAAACATGTTACGGTTCAACATTGTAGAGGTTGTGCCGCTCTATCTATGTATTTTGATAGGGCAATCTCCACACGATACGTACGAGTAGCATCGACGGGAGATACCAGGTATCAGTCAGCGCATAGTACGCCGAAACACAACACGCCATACACCTATACACGATGGCATCCACGAGATATACCAGGTACCAGGACTCGTATACTGCCAGGTACGTATTATATGTTCAGATACTATTAATAGTATGATATACGAGTACATAAGACAGCAGCACTCGTACACCCCCCCACACGATAACTTCCGGGAGAGCATGGTCGCGTCGACATTGATACCTGGCAATCTGGCAGTTGGGACCATGAGTTTATCATATGCGCAACACAATAACACGTCATACACCCACACACGATAGCATCTGCGATATATACCAGATGCCAGGACTCGTACTGCCAGGTATGTATGTATGTATGTATGTATGTACAAGGCGCTTCGCGTAGCGGGCGGTTCCGCCCGCTACGCTCGCTCGTCAAGGACATCACAACATATCGTGAAAGAAAGCCACAGGTGGCACATAAATTGAGGCGGAAACAGGCGACTTGCAAATGCCAAGAGCTCCAGGCTCCAGGACAACAACGCTGTACTCGTATGCTCGGAAGAGAAAATTCAGCAACACGGCTCACAGCACGGCGCCGCGCTGCCTGCTGGGTGTGATTTGTGCCTTTTTCGTGATTACCTGGTAGGTGTGGTAGTACAACAGCAGTACTCCGTACTTTGTATGAAAGAGAAAGCACAGCACGCGGTCGTCAAGTTGTGAAATACGAAAAACAAAACCCACAAAACTGAGACAGAAGTCTGATACATACTCGTACTCGAACAAAACGGCAGTACAGCAACACGGCTCACAGCACGGCGCCTCGCTGCCTGCTGGGTGTAATTTGTGCCTTTTTCGTGATTACCTGGTATGTGTGGTATTACAACAGCAGTACTTCGTACTTTGTATGAAAGAGAAAGCACAGCACGCGGTCGTCTAGTTGTGATTTGCGAAAAACAAAACCCACAAAACTGAGAAAGACGTATGATACATATTCACTCGTACTCGAACAAAACGACAGAAGAGCGAAAAACAAAAACGAAAAAAAAACGGTCGGGAAAAATTGGAAATCAAGTATGATAACACGAAAATTTGATTTAAAAAAAAAATGCCGCCGCGCCGTCGGGTCTGTCATGGTTGCGCTCTTGAAAAAAAAATTGGAACCTCTGTCATTCCTGTCAGCCTCGACGCTCTCCACCCACCCGCGATCACCTCGCCATCGATTCGGTCCGGGTCGAGCTCTACTGCCTCTCTGCCTTAGTGAGCCCCGTGGTCCGCCTCGCGTGAAGCCCGGTGCTCACCATGGCCCTCGTTCGCGCGCTCGACCATGTTGGTGTTCAAACTCGTAAAAAAATCGCTCTCTGTACATAGTATTTGTTCGAGAAATAAGCACTGCTTGAATTTTGTTTTACAGTCAGAACCGACCCATATAAATTTGGGCAGGCTGGATTGTTGGCAGGGGCAGCAACGAATTCAAAGCCGCTTCATGCTTGCCTCGTGTCTCGATGGACACACCACGCCTAGCCACGAAAAAGGCAAACGCGTTCCTTCCGCCCCCCCCTCTACTGGCCAGCGCCCGCCCATACCCGCGATGGCTCCGGGCTCGCCCACGCGGCCGTGCTATGGGTACACGTACGAACACAACACCGAAAAGGCTCTCGCGAAAAAACATGTAGGAAACAAAGAAAGGCTAGAAAGTAGAGAGAGGTCCGGCAAGCAATCGAAGGAGGCGACAGCAACAACAGCAGCAGTCCAGAAAGTAGCAGCACATACTCGTACGTACGTAGAGCGGACACAAAACAAAACGCCGGCATGGATGCGCAGCCCTTGTACGTACAGCAGTGGCGTTTTTTTTTTCCGGTCGATATTTCGTCCGAGTTTTTTATATTGAAATTAGTGCAAAAATCGCTAACACACGAAGTTGTGGGCCGATTTCGATTCTGACCGAAGTTATGAAGTTCCATATTTTCACATTTTGGGGACTCTTTAAAAAAAAATTACTTGATTTTAGTATTGAAAACATTACTTGATTTTAGTATGGATATTTTTATCTTGAAATTAGTGTGGATATTTGACTTGATTTTAGTGTAGGGGTTAGACCCCGGGCGGGAAAGCCCTCCGAATACGCTGGGAACCCCTCCCGTCCCGCGGAAAGCCCGGAAAGTAGAGAGAGGTCCGGCAAGTAATCGAAGGAGGCGGTGTCGAAGTGGGAGGCCTGAGAGGCCAGGGATGGTGTCAACCCGGCGATTTGGGAAGAAAGACAAAAGTAAGTATGTCTTATGTGTATGTATGTATGTATGTATGTATGTATGTATGTATGTATGTATGTATGTATGTATGTATGTATGTATGTATGTATGTATGTATGCGCGGGTACGAGTATACGAGTGCGTAAGACAGCACTCGCACTCCCCCCCACACGATAGCTTCCGCGAGGGCATGGTCGCGTCGACATCAATACCTGGCATTCTGGTAGTTGGGACCATGAGTTTGCGACTCCACGGCTCGTCGAGCATGCTCTATTAATAGTACCTTAGTCAGCAGTAGTCTTACTATACATTGTAAAAATCGTTAGCAATAAGCTGTTCGCCGTTCTGCTCATTGGTTCATCTTCCTCCGCGCCTACCGTGCCATACGCTAATCGAGATTTCGCTATCACTTCGCCACCTTCCGCTACTCTATCACTACTGCTGTACTAAATATATCATAATACTCGTATATACTACTTTCACAACGTAGCGTTTCACTATTAATATATTTTATATGTTTCTCGGAACGTTCGTTTCAGAACTGACAGTAATACGTATGTATGGTATGATACGTATACGTATACGTCGTACTACTGCTGTACTGCTGTACTATTAATACCAGTACTTGCTGTACTAAGATTAATATGTTTTTTTAGTTTTTTTTCCATCCCATTTATTATGTTCGCACTTCTGTCTTTTCTCCCTCGTAACTCAGATCCGGGGTCACAAAGTAGGCTCCTCTCCTTCCTCCCCCACTACGGTTCTTGCCTAGATTTTTATCGCGCAGAGGGTTCAGCCTTCCCAACGCTCGTCGATTTGCATCGAATTTTGCTAACTCACGCTCTCGCGTTTTCCGCTAGTCAAGATATTTTTTGCGAAGAAAAGTCCTTATCTGTGTATACGAGCATGCTCTCGGGGCGGCTCGAACTCACGATCTTGACTTTAACAGGCTTCGTGGTTACCTGCTACTCGTAGCCTGCCGGAGCGACCGGCTAATATTTAATGTTGTTGTTGCTGTTGTTGTTGTCTTCACATTAAACTCGTTTCAGTTGCTAATCCCTGTAGTCTAATCTAGCAAGATCACAGCCCGTGGTCACTAAAGTGCTCGAGCCATCAGAGAATCCTAACGAACACGCACACGTAGCAGGGAAAGGATACACAAGCCCGAAGAGGTACACCTAAGATCCCTATAGCATGTTATGCGTGTCCAAAACTGAACTACACGCCCGCAATCTCCACTCGACTAGAGCAGCATCGCCCCCCCCATTGTTAAATAGCAGCCGAATATTATATGTTACCTGGTATGATTTTCTATTGCATCATCACTACTCGCAATATTAATGTTTTATTAATGCTCTCCTATACTACACTATTACTATTACTACTACTACTACTACTACTACTACTACTACTACTACTACTACTACTACTACTACTACTACTACTACTACTACTACTACTACTACTACTACTATTACTATTACTACTATTACTATTACTACTATTACTGTTACTTTTACTACTATTAATGCTCTTTACCAGCATGCCTCTACCGCCTCTCGACTGCTGCGTACTGCTACCCTGTCTGGTTTTTACCATGATAATGGTGAAGGAAATGCATAATCACAACCTCTATTAATCCTTTTAACACCCACTGGCAGCCACTACCAAGGTCTTGGTTTCGATTAATTGATGAACAACTACATATGGACCACTACTCGTACGGCGACATTAATACTCTCTGCCAGCATGCCTCTACCGCCTCCCCACTGCGGTGTGCTGCTACCCTGTCTGGTGTTAACTATGAGGATGGCGAAGGAAATGCGTAATCACGTATTAATCATTCAACAGCAAGTAAGCGTCCTTCTAACGCCCACTGGCAGCCACTACCTAGGTCTTGGTTTCGATTCATTGATCAACCACTGCATACTACTACGTACTCGTACGGCAATATTCATGCTCTCTACCAGCATGCCTCTACCTCCTACCCACTGCGGCGTGCCGCTACTACCCTGTCTGGTGTTTAATATGAGAATAGTGAAAGAAATGCGTGACCACATCCTCTTCTAACCATTCGACAGCAGGTAGGCGTCCTTCTAACGCGCATTGGCAGCCACTACCAAGGTCTTGGTTTCGATTCATTGATCAACCACTACATACCACTACTCGTACGGCAAAACCAATGCTCTCTACCAGCATGCCTCTACCGCCTCCCCACTGCGGCGTGCTGCTACCCTGTCTGTTGTGTACTTGAGAATGGTGAAGGAAATTCGTAATCACATACTCTACGTATTCATCATTCAACAGCAAGTAGGCGTCCTTCTAACGCCCACTGGCAGCCACTACCAAGGTCTTGGTTTCGATTCGTTGATCGGGCGGCGTCAGCCGCAAACCCCCTGCAGTGGTAGTAGTTACAGCAATAGTACGTGCTAAGTTTTCACCGCATGCACCACTTGATAAGACCGTCCGCCATTACAGTGTGCGTTTTGGTCTATCGGGTGCTACTCGCGACAGATGCTGGTTGTACGAGTATGCATATCTGATATGTTGTATGAATACGTATGGCCTGCCTTTCGCTGCATCGGCGGACACGGCTGCGTGGAAGGTATACATACATGATTTGCTGTTAGCTCGTATGTATCATCCGCCTTTCTCTCAGAGCTGGTGCAGCAGCGGCATCGGCGGATAAATCAACGGCTCGGCAAGCGCGCACACTGGATGCAGCAGTGCAACAGCAACTAGCTAGCCTGCTGTCGTTCGACTAAAAAAAACACTCTTCGGAAGCAGCCAGGGGTCCCCCCCTCCCCCGCCCCTGGCCAACTATCTCAAGACATTAAATTGAAAAGATAGATTTACCATAAAACGAACTGCATGGTTTGAACCTCTACCGTTTCTACTTATTCGCCCTTATCTCCTAATCTGTCTCCACAATTAGTGTCCATCCTTCTTATTTCCCTTTTGAACAGAAGCCTCCACTGACATAACTCCTTCCTCTGTCTCATAAGTTAGGGTACCTAAATGAAATACATTGTCTGGGTGCAACCGTGTTGGTGATGGTAGCATAGTCGGGTTCGGTAGAAAGATTAAACAAAGATGAAGCTATAGAAAAAGAGAAAAAACGAAAATCTACTTCTGTACCTAAAATGGGTCAAAATATACACCCTATTTTGGCCTGTTTTTGTGTATATTTTTGAGAATTGTTTTTGGGGTTCTTTTTTAGATGGGCGATAACGACTTTAGTGTGGAGCATACCGGAGTGAGGAAGCGGCAGAGGGAGGGGACGTTGGAAAGGGTGGTAGAATACGATAAGGAGGCCTTCGAGAAGGCTTATGCGTGGCTGGCATCGAGTCCCAGTGATGGCGGGACGATTCATTTTAACTTTGTTTTTTTTTGTTTTTCCGACACTTTCTTTCCCGTGGGAAACGCGTGAAATACGACCGTTTTTGGGCCGACTGTTTTTTTTGGGCCGTTCGGCCGCATGGTTCAAGCGCCAGCTGGAAAAAAAAACATGTTTTTCACTATTAATAGAAAAACATGTTTTTCATGTTTTTCTAGTGAAAAACATGTGACTAGAAAAACATGTGTTTTTCTGAAAAACATGTGTTTTTCTACTTTGAAAAACATGTTTTTCTAGTGAAAAACATGTTTTTCACTTGAAAAACATGTTTTTTACTGAAAAAACACCGAAGATTTCAATAAAAAAAATCGAAAAACAGATCGGACACGGTTAAGGGCTCGTACAAATTTTGGTACCCTAACTTATGAGACAGAGGAAGTATATAATCTTCATATTCTACATGCATCAATCTGGCCCTACCGCCGTGGGGGCGGGAGGGCCTTTTATTCCCTAGTACATATTATATGTGTATACTCGTAGCGCTGATGTGAGTACGTACGGACCCTAAAACTTACCGTCTCCATAGGCTCGGATGCCTGGTGAGCCTTGGAGATGCCTTATCCTTTGTGCTGTCCGTTTACGTGCGCTTGAGTCCAGTCTCCACTTCCCAGCATCATTTTGTCCTCAACACTGCTGGGCTCTGTTTGGAAGGTGCCCAATGCCTGGTACCAGCACAAGTGTAAGTGTACTACAGCAGTACATACGTATGCTATCATGCGACTTCTTGTCATCTTGGACTACGGGACTAATACTGCTGTGATGTCTGCCCTGCTTCCCCTTCGTATCAGGACATCGGCAAGGTTATCCAGAATGTTGAAGACGACATTGTGTCGGAGGAAACGAAAATCAAGCAAGGTGACCTTCCATACTAGCACTTCTGTATAGACAAGTATATGAGTATTGTGTTCACCTTTTGAGATTAAGGTGCCCCACGTGCTGTATTGCTAGAGCAGAACTGGTGTACGAACTAACATGCTATGAGTACAGTGTCGTACCTCAATTTTCCCCCCCTTGAGCATCACGGTGCCGGAAGCCACGTTCCTACACCTTGCCATACGCCCTCCCTTCTCATATATGAATGTTCCTAAGAGTTTGCTCTTATGTTTTCCGTCGCCACATAATGCATATCACTACATAATTATGAAGCGAGACCTAGAGCGGAGATCTCAAGCGAAGATTTGGGGTCATTTTTTGAAGACCCCGGGATCTGGCACATAAATCCTTACTGGGACTAGTATGAATTCCGTCACCAACGAGCCCCCACCCAACAAAAACGCCATGCCATACGGTACGATCACCCATACGTAACACCACCAGCATCACCGACCAGCATCACAGCAGCATCATCAGCACACACCCACACAACCACACTAGTCCAGCAGCAGCGGATCACAGCAGCATCAGCAGGACACGCACCCACACAACCACACATAAAGACTCACAAGCAGTACGAGTGCACCTTGAAGAAAACACCATCGTTTTGCGCCTATACTACGAGTACGTATGATACGAGTACTGCTAGCAGCAGCACTGATACGAGTCCTTGCTACTCACCCACCCGCCGACCCACTCACCCCCACCCACCCAGTCACCCATTCATCCACCCACCCACCTACCCAGCCACTACAGCTACCGGCAGCGACACTGATACCAACGTATAGCAGCAGCCACCACAACTCTGATTTTCTGGGGGCACGCGTTCTGTCACAATGTCTGTTTGGGAGTATTTACCTACCACTCTGTCTGGAACTGTATGTAATGTGTATTATACTATTAATAATATCACTACAATGCTTAGCTATTTAGTGTACTCGCTTCCAAGCAACCCGTCATGGCTACTATTAATACATCAATAGGGCAAATGCCTTCTTGCCACGGACTTGTTGCTGTCCTTTGACCAATCGCCGACCACAGCACATGTTATTGATTCGGATTGGCATATACCTCGAGTACTTTATTTACACCTGTCTTCGTTCGTGTTACGCAGAGGACGCCGGCCTGAAGCAAACAGAAGTCAAGATATTGCCGTGGGAGACTCGCATAGAGCAGAAGACCATACTCAGTCACGTGAGTACACAATGTGCGCTCTAGTCGGAGTTGCTAGGTGTACGTGTCTGTACGAGCGCGAGATGCTTGGCCATACTGCAGTTGAGAAATTGAATGTGTGACCTGCGATAAGCTCTACAGTACGCACAGCAGCAGTTTGCAAGTAATAGCAACTAATGTCGCACTGCGACAGAAGCAACCCGTTTGTTCCATGTGGGGGGATACTTGACCCCAAACCCTGGTCAGATATTGATGCAGATGATATTTGTTACTGCATCCGAGGCCCCTTAGCTGAACAAAATGGGTTGGGGTTGTCCAACGCTTGGAGCCTCCGCCAAAAGGAGGAAGGAGGAAGGGGGTTCCGTCCGACGCCAGTGAATATGACAAACGCCATGCTAGCCCTAGACCTGCCGCTGGCAACACGCTAACCTGGGGCGTTTTTTAGGGCAATCGCACTTTTTTTACGTACATATGTGCCTCAGCCTATCTGCACAGCTTAGGCAGCTTTGGACAGTAGTTCTATTTATAGAGGAAACGAATGGGGTAGGTACTCGTACGTCGTGCTAAGTCGCCGAGACGTATTAACTTGACGTGCAATCCAAACGATTTCGACATCAATTTCCTACTACGTATACCGTATCGTTTTTGGGCAGGAGACATTGCTTCATTCGCTGTTACATCATATCTGGAGTGGAGTCTTTACCGCGTACTATATATTTTGGTCCCCGCCTCGCGTGTCGCCCGCTGTTTTTTACTCACTTCGGAAAATGTCTGAACTCCAAGGGCTTGATGGAGAAGGTCCTTTCTCTCTCTTTAGAAGAGTCAAACTTCACGACAGCTCCGCCTGCAACTGGAGCGACGCCGGTGAGCACACTTCCATTTATAGTAAAGTATGCGTTGTTAAATGCAAAAAAAAACGATGAGGTTGGCTGTCCGAGGTCCCGACGTGTGTGCGTCACGAGCATCTTCGTATCGCTCTAGAGCTGTTAATAGTTACCAGATAGGATGTATAGTGCGTGTCAGAGCGACCGATATAATTTATTTAATTTTATTCGCTTGTGCCGTATCGGGTGCCTGTGTGCTGTGTACATGCCTGGCGTGCTGTACGTTGTTCGGTAGGTGTGGGTCATCTACAGTGTATTTAGACAGCCAACACTCGGCACCTTGTTCTTCAAACCAAATCTCGATGGTTCAATACCTTCTCATGTTAAAAACGCAAGATCGAGAGGCAGACGAGTGTACAGCTGATGGAGATATGCAAAGTGCAATGCAATGCCGTAGCTTAACTGTTTTTTTTCGACTGCTTTGGTTTACTGCACGCTCTACTAAAACTTTTACTTTGATTTTTATTTCACAGGAGACCGCCGAAGCAGAAGGGGTGCATGGCAAGGAGGACGGAGACGGCGTTAGATATTCTGCTGCCAGTTTGACAGGCGCAGGGTTTCAGCTTGAGCGACATATTAACGTGGCTGTAAAGATGTTGTCGCTCGACCCAAACTTGGCGAAGATCCACGCCCGCCTCATCTCGCGTATACCAGAGAAAACGTTTTGGCACCACTACTTTTCACGAGTTGCTGCCCTTCGGACTGAGGTGGGCCTTGAGCCACTATGCGAAGACTTGCTTCAGGTAAGGATCCTGGGATTGCGGCGTTTACCGCATGGCATCTGAAGCTTTATGTCGCCAACGTCGGCGTTTCCTGGAGAGCTTGAGAGCCTCCTCCGCTTTTAAAGGAAACTTGCTCTCTATAAATATGTACTGGTTTGCTGTTAAAAGTTCGTCGCAACTCTGAATAGGGTGTGTCCTCATGTGCGTCTCAGCTCAGCACATGCCTTGTTTAAAAAGCGACAATCCAAGCGTAGCTTTTGCAGTCAACGCGATAGTACAGTAGTTAGATGTTTAGTCTTCCAATCGTATGTACAACGCTAAATAACATTTCAAGCCCATCGATCGGTGTCGTCAAGGGTTTCTGTTGCGCCGACTGTCTGTTACTATTTTATTTACGCAACATGATACGCCTGAGGTTTCTACGGAGAGCAGCGACTTTTTCTGCTGACTCTGGTCGCTTCTTTCTTAGTGCTACAGGTATCACGCTTGCCTTTTAAACTTAAAAAAACACGAACCGCCAAACCCCGCAAGTACTGTTCATCGCTATATTGCGGGAATCGAGTGTTGGTGTATTGCTTCGTTGCGGTTTTCGTCCCACGGACTCGTGCCTCTCTTTTGTTTTTCCGACTGGTTTCTTGGGCGATGCGACAATTCCCTTTATGGGCTCTTTGCGACCATCTGGGAGCGTCTTCCGCGCAACGAGTGTGGTAACTTGAAATACGTAGTTCGTTGCAAAGAAAGCAAGCCGCCTTGAACAATAAAGAAGGGTCAACGAGTGAATGGCCCACCCCCGTTAATTCAGTGCCAACATGTGTGTGCCCTGCTGTATCATATTGCTGCCGTCACTCATCTGACTATTGCGGCCTTGGCTGCGCACAAATGTATAGTAACACGCGACACGGCTCCTTTTGACTGAATTAATGCACTGACTCACCATTCGCCATTCGGTGATCCACGCTGTACGCCGTTTCAGGACGCGTCCGGAACGTCCACCAGCGAAGAATATGACAAGGTCACCCATGAGGACGTGCAGAGCATGAACTCGCCGTCCGAGCCACCCGCCGAGAAAGGCCACGACTTGGACAGCGCAGGAGATGGTGAGGCCCATGTCATGCTGCATAGTATATGCCTTATTTTTACCGATTAATGTGTTAGCTGTTGAGACTTTTAAAATTAAACTAGCCTCGTCAGAAGGATTTATGTTTATTGTACTGTATTCGAACAGTACGGTGGCAACCCTGTCTGCCGAGTCTTCTGTGTACTTCGAGTATTGCCCTGTTTTTTTCAGGAATGCGTTTTCGCAACATGAAATTTCGTGTTCAGGTTGCGTGGTGATGATGTGATGGTCTCAAATATATATAGAGGCAGTATATGGAGGCAATGTATGTGCATTCTCTCGTGTTGCCACGAAGCCAACGTCCGTTTCGCTCCGTCTAGTCGTTTACTAGGCCTCCCTCCATGCAGTCACAGTTGCACAAAATAACGCTTGATACAGTATAGGATACCGGTAGGTTGTATGTATCTGGTATACGCTGGCCGCGCTACAGTATGCTGGCATATTTGCATATTTGCATATTTATCGTTTTCCGGTTCACGTCCTCCTGCATAAAACAGCACACCTTCGATTCGCTCACCCCCCGGTTGCCTTTAAGGCTACCCACCGGTACTGCCCGTATGTCGGTTTTTGATGGAGTTCACAAGATGCGTGTTTCTGCAAAGCTTTGACTAGTGTTCGCTTTGCATCGCACCGGGTGCACGGCAGATGCTGCTTCGATGAGGACGTTCAGTCGCTTTGCCCCAACTCGCAGCCTTCGTTCAGCCTTGCATCATTCTCCATAGTACTCACTCATGACACATAATGTTCCTGGTACCGTTTTTCTCGTTGATGATGACACTTATGGTGCTGCAGACGACGACTTCTCCGATCTTGGCGAGCTGGATGATCTGGACGGTGATAGTGATGATAGTGACGACAGTATTGACGCTGCCTTGGAGGCGGAAATTGCGGCGGAGCTCGGGGAAGGATAAATGTGGCTGTACTGTAAATATGTATTGTATTTCGTAACTGTTAATTGTCTTCTAAGAGCTTTCGACGCATCTCACCGGTATTGCAGCGCCGCTGCTGCCTTTTATCATTTGGGCACGGCGCGGCGTAATTATTGGACGAGTATGCCGTTTTTAATGACTCAAGCAAATAGCAAAAAACTTGCTATTTTGGCAACGAAAAATGAAAAATTGGGAAGTCTTGGCAACTATTTTCTATCGAAAACCACGATGAAATGGAAAAAAAAACTTGCTATTTTAACCACGTAACGCCCTAATATTTGAATAAAACCCCGTGCAGCAGAGATCGGACAGCTAGACGACACCCTCGTCGAGGAATGGGTGGTCTGGAGGAGGATCCAAGCACATGTCGTAGACCCCAGAGGTGGACAGCCCTCCAGGGCGGCCATAGTCACGTGTACGTTGTCTTGGGGAAGCTGGGGCGACTGTTTGGTTGGGATTGACTTGAGCATCAGCCCCAGACGGCACCCGTGCCACGCACACATGCGGTTCGTCACCCCAGCCATCAACCCCTTCTTCAATACCGTCAGCCACCATCCTCTGCTGTCAGCACCACCATCTACCCCTCGATATCTTCTTGCATTGCCGCAGTTCGTGCGGTTTAGCGCGCCGGCGTGTGGTTTGTATGGTCTTGCGTACGTAGGCGTGATTAGTCTCAAATGGCAAGTGAAATAGCAATTTCACTCTTCAAAAACTTGCCTACGAAGAGATACGGAAATTTCAAGTTTTTTTGCTATTTTAATAAGTACTACTCGCCAAAAATTGGAAATTTGGCAACTTATTTGCTAAATTTGCGTCGTTAAAAACGACCCTAAACAATGGTCATTGACAACAACAAATAATAGATTGTGAGGCGTGCACTGTCCATCGATGGCCATTGTCAGCCACAAATAGATTCAACAGATTGTACGAGGTGCCCATCGATAGCCATTGCCAACGGCAATAGATTCTTGTGCAATCCATCCATCGATAGCCATTCTCCCCTTCCGGCTCCAATAGATTGGGCAAGTAATCGATTTTGTCCAGAGTTTGTTACATTGGTGGTGTGGTCGTAGCCATTCTTACATCCATGCTATTTACGTTGCCCATGTACAAGTGTGTGACCCCCCCCCCCCCGATGGTATAAGGCACCCACGAGGCAGTTACGTAGTGCTCCCATTGCTGTCTCAGGAAGTGGCCACACCAGAAATTAAATTAACTCATTGAAGCTGTCGTCCATATGCAAGTCCGCTTCACAAGCGGTTCTTAGTAGGATGCAGCCCACCCTTCATGCGACTCGCCACACACCTCACGGCGCTTCGCCCTTGGTGCTAGCAATGTCTGCCTGGTCGGCGAATACCCGACATGCTCCGTCCCGGCATTGTAGGGATGCGAGAGGGTCTATGGTGATACGACTTCGACCATGCATGAACATGAAGTACACCCCGCCCCCCTCAAATATAGCCGGGACTGACCGATAGACGTACCGTGTTGAGGATCCGAGGATATAAATACATCTTCGGAGCGTATTGTGACCTCGTGAACGGGAAGGGCAGCATAATAAGAGCCGAGAGCAAAGACAGAGCTAGAATTCTTGGCTAATAGTATTGCTTGATTGAGGTCTGCCAAAAGACATAATCTTATCTGCACAGTATATACATGGACGTAAGTGACTGAATTATGTAGGTGTAGGGTGTTGTAGTGTATCAGGTATAGCATGTACGGTAGATATCTTCAACCTTGTCTGTGCAGTCGGTGTCGTTGTCTGCAATTAATTGGGGTTAGTCTGTGGAAAATGTTGCAGTGCGCCCTACCGGGAACGCGATGGGGCGTTTCGGCCCCCCGTATTTCGCCGTGGGTACGTGGGGTAGGGTGCGCACAGGGGGAAACCGGCACACTCTTGCTGCGGTGGCCCGCACTCGTCCGGGCACGAGGGGTGCCCTGGCTGCCGTGACAGGAGTTCCTAGTATCTACCAGTGGTACGCAGTTAGTGAGGGATCTAGTTTGTCGATCGGTCGGTGGAGCACTACCATAACGTCGTACGGCAACGGAAGTAAGTGATCACTTCGGACGTTCAGACTGGAGGAGAGTCGTGGATAATTGAATACTAACTACGGAATTGCAAATTTACACGATCGCCTAAAAAGCATAGGGCATTCCTTAAGGCCTTACTTTTGAACTGGGTGAAGCCGGAGAAGCCGGAGATCGCGCTGTCCGACCGACAATTTCCGAAAGCGAGTTTGTTTTTTGTTCTGCCTTCCGCCCAGCGCACACAGTTGATGGCAGTTACACATACATATATACCCATCAGCGCGAAATCCTAGCGGGAGCTACGCCATGATTCTACAAGTGTAACTTGTGGTCTCTGGAACGGATTAAAAAAAGCTGTCTGTCTGTCTGTCTGTCTGTCCGATGAGAATCAGTCTGGGGTACCCCACGGCCAAATTTCTTTCAAAACTGCTGCACCCGTACCGCACGCAACAGGTCGGCAGCCCTCGAGGAGGCGATCGTCATGGTCCAAACCATACCTAATGGGGTGCCCTGTGTGTGAAGTAGTCAGGGTTGGCTGCCAGCATCCGCGAGCCGAGCAGCAGCAGTCGGGTGTCGCGCAGCAGTGCCTAATTTCAAGTTAAATCGGATTTCATCCGTGTACGAGCAGTCTTTCCAAGCCACACCTTTCTTCTTCCCGACACCTCCCTCCCTCCCTCCCTCCCCCCCTCCCTCCCATCCCTCCTCCTCCTCCTCCTCCTCCTCTTTCCTTTTCTGATAAACAAACAATTGGCCGCTGGTGTGCTTAAAATTAAAACAGAGAAATGATAGTTGGGAAATGAAATCACTTGCTTTTTGGGTGGACGGCCCGGACCGTGTGATCCGAAAAAAAAAATACGTGCAATGAAAGTGATCCGCACGCACAATGAACAAACATACGTACGACCTGGAAAATCTGCCAAAAATACAAAATAATATCTCGGATATGCTGTACGCAGATACGCATAGGCGCATACGCTGTACGCAGATACGCATAGGCGCAGTACGCAGATATAGATATAAATAAAATGAGCATTGACCACTCAGGTGATCTTGGACCTGTTCGGCTCTGACTTCGCTTTAGACCGGACTCGCACTCGGGACCCGCTTTGAAGGCCTCGCGTTGGCTTTCTCGCCCGCTCTTCTCGAGGGTCGCCCCCCTCAGCCTCCGTCCGTGACTTTCCGCCCGCGCGCACTCTCGAGTCAAGCGCCGCCGCCGAGCGCAGCGACCTCGAAGTGCGTGGATCTTGAGGAGATATCTCGGCTCTACTGGCCGCTGAGGATGATATGCGTGGTGCTGTTGCTGCTGAGAGAGATATTTGTGGTGCGAGTCTCAACTCAAAATATCTCGCCTCAATTAAAAACTCAAAGATCCACGGATGAATGAAAACTCGGCTGATTTTTTTTCGGGTGGATTAGTACTGTAGCTTATTTTTCAGCGTAGAGATATTACTGCTGTGCCTGGCTGTAATACGTACAAGAACAAACAGCAGTACGTAAGAGTAGTACCAGGTACGAGTACTGTATGTACGACGTAGCGAGTAGCTGGTGTGTATAGTATTGCTGAGTGCTGTTGTGTAGTACGTACTGCTGTAATACGTACAAGAACAAACAGCAGTACGTAAGAGTAGTACCAGGTACGAGTACTGTATGTACGACGTAGCGAGTAGCTGGTGTGTATAGTATTGCTGAGTGCTGTTGTGTAGTACGTACTGCTGTACAGCAGTACTACTGTTTGTTGTAGTGTACAGTGCTAGATACGAGTCTGCTCAGACACACGAGAGTCAGAGAATACTTGAGATTTCCCCCCCGTTGCCTCGACTTCGCATATCCATGCGGAACCGCTTGCTCGGCACGGAGTATTTTTGCCGCACGTGCCAAAACTGAAACTGAGCCCGCCACCGGGACCTCGACTGGTGCATTTCTGACAGAGACTGAGAATGATGTTGCGAACTGAGTATCAGCAATTACAGCAGTAGTAGCGTTTCCTTCTTCCTGCAATAACACCTGGCATTGCCTTGATTCTGCACGTAGTATGTGTCAGATGTCAAAACACGAGCGAGCGCCATCAGATTGTTGTTGTCGTAAATCTCACAAACTATCCTGAGGACTGAGACTATCCAGGGAACACCGAATGCGACTGATTGCCTTTCTGAGACTGACTGTTGAGACTGAGAAATGAGGTTGCGAACTGAATATTCCCTTCTCCCTGCAACCCTTGGCATTGCCTTGATTCTGCACGTGGGCGTCAGGTATCGAAATACGAGCGAGCGCCATCACACTGTCGTAAATAGCAAGGATGGCACCAAATAACTACAGCAGTAATGTACCAGGTATATGTCCTATCCGAAGCATGGGTGCCGGCGAATGCCGGCACCCATGCGGAGCCCTTGTATACTGATAAAATACCCGCAGGTACGTACGTATCAAAGGGCCATTCCTAACGAGGGGTGGACAAAGGGTGATAGTGGATCTTTAAAATGGGGGTATTTGTCTTGGTAGTAGTAATGTTGACCCTCAGATCGAACCCTAACCCTAACCCTAACCCGAACCCTATGCCAGTGGTCAGTGCTTGCTTGGCCAATCAGAGTGCCTAATTAGCTACCTTAGGAAGATCCACTAACAGGGTCTGTCCACTACTGTTCCTAACGAACAAAAAAAATCACGATTCGTGAGGTTTTTGTCGTGAATCGTGATTTTTTTTGTCGTGATTCACGACAAAAACCTCACGATTCATGACGCCAATTTTTTTACAATTTCTTAAAAAAAAACAAAATCACGATTCACGACATTTGTCTGCTCAAAATACGCCTGATCAAGGCACTACGTAACCCACCCGACACCAACGGTATCCGATGGCCGGTATAGGGGCATGCCAGGCCCTGCTTCGTACGCAGGTTGTGGACAGCGAGTGGCTGCCTAAAGACACTGCTGGGTGCGGGGTAACGAGCATGCTGTGACCTCGAAATCTCGAGGAGGCGGAGACACAGCGTGAAGAAAAAGCAAAAATAATCTGAAAATCTCATGGGCCAGGCAGAGCAGACGACATGTCAGCGAGATGGGAACCTCGCGCGGACCTGGCCTGGCCGACGGCGCGTGAGGTTTGAATATCACAGACCGTGTTGGGCCTCTGCCCATGGTTTGAATCACGGGCCGGGTCGGGCGCGGTCGGCCCGGCACAGCCTGGCCGTGACCTACCTGCGAGAGTTGGCCCCACCCTCAAATACCGTTGGTTTGAAAATATCGGATTCTTTATAATTTAAAATATCACGAAACGTGACGAAAAAGCACCAATTTTCGTTAGGAAAGAAACATCACGAATCGTGATATTTTGTCAGCCAATCACGATCTGATTTCCAAAACGTCACGAATCGTGATTTTTTTTGTTCGTTAGGAATGGCCCAAAGTATACCATCATCAGGCTTGAGCTTTGCTCGTCAGATAGGCTCTCTCGGCGGCGGATGTTCCTCCTCGACCGGCACCTGCCACCACATCGCACGAGGAGAGAACACTCAGCACAGCGACTGACTGCTTGACTGGGTCAAGTTTGTCGGTTATTACCGCAGCCACTCCTACTACTATGCACTTTGCATTTTTGTAGGTATGCGGTGTCTGGTTATTTTACGTGTCTTTCTACGTATGTATATATATACAAGGGCTCCGCTGCGCGGGCGGCTAACGCCGCCCGCTACGCTCGCGGAAGGAATAATAGAACCAAATGTGACAAGGGTAAAAGAGGAGCATATATTATTGTAGCTGCAACTGGCGACTTGATAATGCCAAGAGCTCCATATGTATGACGGCAAATACAGGACAAAAACGATAGTGGTGAACAACACGAAAAAATATCGCTAAAAGAAAGCAAAGCTTCGCTCCGAGGGCGGTTGACGCCGCCCGCTACGCTCGCGCAAGGAAAGGGGCAGAAGAAGTCCACTATGTGTAAAGACCGACTTGAAAAGGCCAAAGAGATTCATGGTGCAATGCAACGAAATACTTATTGCTGTACGCAACTGAACGTACAGTACCCGTCTACTACTGCTGTATTGTGATGCAGGAGTACTGGTATGCGGCATGTATGTGGCAAAGCAACTATCATACCTGTACGCGACAGCAGTTGTACACCACAAACAAAACAAAAAACACAAAGAAGAACAAACGAACGTACAGGCGACTTGCAAAAGTATACGACAGTAGATCTCCATACTCCAGGACAACAAAGCTGTATGTTCGAAAGGAAGAGAAAGCACAGCAACATGGCTCGCAGGACGGCGCTGCGCTGGCCTGCTATAGGGGTGTGAATTGTGCCTTTTTCGTGACTGCTATGTGTGGTAGTACAACAACAGCAGTAGTAGTAGTACCTTCGATCTTTATATATATAGAGAGAGAGTATGAAAGAGAAAGCACAGCATAGCACGAGCGTCAATCAAGTTGTACAAAAATCCACAAAACTGAGAAAGACGTACATTACGTACTCGTACTCGAACAAAACGCTCCCCGCCCACCCGCGATCACCTCGCCATCGATTCGGTCCGGGTCGAGCTCTACTGCCTCTCTGCCCCAGTGAGCCCCGTGGCCCACCTCGCGTGAAGCCCGGTACTCACAGTGGCTCTCGTTCGCCCGCTCGAGGTTGCTGATGCCTCTGTAAAAATAAAGTTTGTTCGATAAATAAAGCACCGCTTGAACTTGGCTTAAATGTTCTTTTATTACAGACAAAACGATCATTATAATGTCGGACATACTGGATTCATTGCAGCAGCAGCAACAGCAAGGACCTTCATGATCCCCTCGTGTCTCGATGGAGACGCCACGCCTAGCCACGAAAAAGCGACCGCGCTCCTTCTGACCCCACCTCTACTGGCCAGCGCCCTCCCATACCCGCGATAGTGCCGGGCTCGCACGCGCTGTCGTGCTCACTGGGTACACGCAGGAACCCGAAACCGGAAGAAAGAGCCCCTTATACAATGCATTAGCTCGGATCTTCCTAGGGGCGGGCTGTTCACTTCTCGCATTGCTTTGCGAGCTAGGAAGCACTTCCTGGTGGGATCAAGGCACGGGCGTAGACCCAACCCAACCCCTAACCCTAACCCTAACCCTAACCCTGACACAAACCGGACCCAAAACGGACCAGAAACGGGCGAGAAACGCGGCTGCGCCGCTTTTGCATCTAGCGAGAAAATTGCGAGAATATTCCGAGCGCGGACCACAATTACGATATGCGGACCACAGGTACACAATTTTCAAGACAAAATCATGCCTTGAAGATCCGAGCTAATGGATTGTATGATGTACTCGGAAGAAAAGGGAAACATGATCTCGCCGACAAAGTAAAAACTGGTACCATAGGAAACAGGAAGCAGCAAGTAACGAAAATAGGAGAAAACAAACAAAGCCAAGAACCTCCGCAAGGCAAGTAACTTTCTGCTTCGGCAATTAGAGGCTGAGAGTGGCTGTGAGGTGCCAAGATATGCCGAGGAAAGCTTCCGAACCAAAGAAGATAAAGCTATGTATTTGATATGTCGTACACGACAGTGTGCATTCCTTCACTACGTAAGCCGCCAGACGTGTACCTCGGAACATACTGCTGTAACCTGGTATGTTTTCCCGTGGTTTAGAGTAACAGAAACAAAGGGCAACCACGCGGTGCTGTGCATCAGAACATCGAGAGGGTGGACAGGGCTTGTCTCGCGTGTGTTCGCTATGCCGCCAGCACAACTACTAGCTGTTGTCTACGTATCGCCCGCAGCATGCACGATGCACGACCTGCAGTATAATCGTATGGGATACAGTGCCTTTATGACGGGCTGCTCAAGAAGGGCTAAGAATGCGGCGGATCACCTAAAAATCGGACACGGATTTTGAAAAGTAGCCAAATAAAGTAATGACTTGATTTCACTCTGTACTTTCCTTCAATTCTGACAACTAGCTGTGTTCGACCAACTCCCCCCTTATATCACATATTAGCTTGGTTTCGGGCCACTCGTCGCTGATTAATGTCGGTCCACTCTGATTCATGTCGGATATGTCGGCCCGGACCGTCCACCCAAAAAGCAAGTGATTTCATTTCCCAACTATGATTTTTACACCCTCCCCCTCTCCCTCGCGTGCTCGTCATGTCATTAATCATAAAGGGCCCGTATTAACGAAAGAAAGTTTCAGGAGTTGTTCTTCACGTTTATCGCGGGCTGCATCATGGATTCTTCTCGACTGACAGTCCCGTGCTAGGCTAATAATGCGTACGTATGACGTAACACCAGGTAGAAGGTTGTGTTTTTACTGTAGTGATTTTCAAGAAACTACACGTTGCGATTACCGACAAACGAATTACATTTCGAGAACATAAGGCCGTCATCTACACTCGTTGGCCTCACCCGACACGAAGCGGGTTGGCCGTGGGCTGAGTCTATGTCGAGGTCGAAGGTCTACCGTCGCACGAGCTGGTTTTTATCAGGGTGTTGACGATTTGCAACGAGAAAAAGCAAATTGCGCCGCCTGCAGCCGTTTGAAAAAAAATACGAAAAATCATACCTGGTACATTTTTTCCCTTTTTTCCCACAGCGGCAGTACGAGCGGATCTTCAGCCTGAAAATTCCAGGGAAATATTTTAAACATCGCTTTCAAACATCGCTTTCCCATTGGCATATACCAGGTATAGGTCTATGTTTTTTCACCAGCTCGATTGCTCGGTCCGCAGTACACACACTTGTGGAATTAAGCACGCCAACCCGTTCCTTGGCCGTGCAATAACAATAAACACCTCTGTCTGTATGCCTTGCAAACCGCGCCCCCTACGTACTCGTACAGAGAGTGCATAAACAAGTGTAAAGGACCGCCCCGACCTATATTATTATGTATGTATTTGTTTGTGCCGCTTCTTTTGCGTAAAAAATACTTCGGACGTATACACGTACGTACGTACACACGTACACGGGGTGCAGTCAGTTTGTTTATCGCTCGCGGATTAAGGACACCGAACTCTTGACACGAGAAGAATGAGCAGAGAGCAGCAGATAGTACGGTGTTGACCACGTACACAGGGTGCTATGTACGCAGAAAAAGGCTAAAAAAACTACTGTAAAAAGAAAGGGGGTCGTTTGATGTTTGGACGAAAGCCAAAAATAGGTATATACTCGTAGTATATATATATATATACGACTCGTAGGCCTTTTGAGCCATTTGTAGGTATACCTTGGGTATACCCTACATATGGCACTCGGCAAAATACTTCCTGGCCACCCCTCTGATTGACCAGCGCCCGATCGTATACCTCTCTTTCTGTGTGATTACAGTACAGTAGTACTACTCTGGTTGAGCTTCACCTATTTTATATTTTTGGCTTTTTTTTTTTTTTGTCCATCCCATTCATTATCTTCGCACTTCCGGCGTCTTTCTCCCTCCCTAGTCGTAGGGTCCTTCTTCCCCTCGCTGCCTCGGCAAGGCTTTTGCTTTGGCATGGCCCATAGCGAGGGGGGGGGTCTTTCTAGCGAGCAAGGCTAGATTCACCCTCAAGCGGACCGATACCTTCTTGCTGCTGCGCACCCGCCGCGAAGCGTGTGCAGCGGTAGAGTTGGATCGGCACTGGTGCGTCAGGCGCAAAAGTCCAGATGCACGGGCCTTTTTGGCCGTCGGTGTAGACAGCAATGTCCATCTCACTTTTGTGCGCGGAGGCAGACGCCATCAGAAAGGTGGACGGACACTACGTACACGGCCCTAGGTGTGTTTGCTAGAGGGAGATTTACTGTCTCAGTAACCTGGCTTCGCCATCAAAGGAGGAGGGAGCGTGTGGCGACGAGCTGTTGTTGGACTGGTCAATCCCTTCAGCGCGAGAATTTTTATTTTTCAGACCAAGCACCCTGAGTGCAACGAGAGAGAAAGCGAGGAGCCGACTGGGAAGGACAGCAACGAGAGCGTGTACGGACGGAGCGGGTCGAGTGTGGTCGTGCTAGGACTGGCCGAGCGGCACCGGAGCGGCGCGCCTGAGCAGCAGCACAGCAGCGCGCCGGCGCAGCAGCACAGCAGCGCACAGGAGAAGCGATCCGGAGCACGGACGACATCGACCCGTGACGGACGAACATTTTTGTTTTTCTGTTTTCTGTTGACAAATTCTTCGCTTTTTCCCCCGAATGTTGTTGTTGGGTCGGTGTGGATGACGTCACTGGTTTTGTAGAGAGACGCGGCAGAGATGGCGCGGACACCCCGGGTGCCTTCATTGTGTGCCTGATCGTGGAAGACCCCTTCAATGTGGAACGATTCCTAATCAGTGTCGATGTTTATAATGCTGTGCCTAACACAGACGTTCAGGATAGATTCGGGCAATTGTCAATTGACGTGATGGCTTTGGTTGGCTGTTCTTTTTCACTGTGTGCCCGCGGACTGTCATTCCGGCAGCACTTCAGACAGCAGCTGCGTGCTCCATCTTGTTCCCACGCCTACCGTGTGTTTTTGTACAGACAACACTTCAGTCAGTAGTTACGCTGTAGTCGGCAAATTCATTGGTAAAGAGTGGGAGGGGGGGGGGGGGGGGGCGATGCTGCTGTAGTCGAATGGAGATTGCGGGCGTGTAGTTCAGTTTTGGACACGCATAACATACATGCTGTAGGGAGTTTAGGTGTAACTCTTCGGACTTACTTGTGTATCATTTCCCAGCTAAGTGTGCGTGTTCTTTAGGATTCTCTGATGGCTCTATCTAGCACTTTTGTGACCACGGGCTGTGATCTTGCTAGATTATACTATAGGGATTACCAACTGAAACGAGAGTTTAATGTGAAGACAACAACAACAACAACAGTCGTAACTCAGATCCGGGGTCACAAAGTAGGCTCCTCTCCCTCCTCCCCCACTGCGGTTTTTGCCTTGCATTTTTATCGCGATATTATTTCAGCACTTTCTTCCCTCGTCGACTTGCGTCGGATTCCGCCTAGTACCCACGCCACGAAATCGCTCTCAGCAATTGTTTCCTTTTTATTTTTTCAAATAAAGTAAAAATCTCACCACGGTGGGACTCGAGCTTGGGTACCAATTTTCAATGCCAGTAGCCTTTGAAGCTGACCACTGGTCTACCGGGGCGACCGGTCATAATAATAGTGGCGCATTTTTTAACCCCTTTTTTTTGCGAAGAAACTGAAACAACATGGCCACAGGGCCGTGGGGACCAGGTGACCCGACTGTCAACAAGAAGCCCTGTGTTGCGAAATCGCCTTCTAAGGGGGAACGTGCATTGTAACACAGAGGTCCGTACTACACTCACAGTCAGTAAAATAACTAAGAACCCAGTATAAGAAACTGTGCTGTTCGGATAATCTTTCTTAATAGGCAATATATACCTTTTTTTGAGGTACAGGTTGGGCCATTTATAGGTATGTATACAGTTGAAGCCAAAAATAGGTGAAGCCCAACGTGAGTAGCTACAGAGGCGTATACGCGCCTGGAACTTTTCAGCCAACAATATAGGTACGATCGGGCGCCTGGCCAATCAGAGAGAGGACCAAGAAGTATTTTCCCGAGTGCAATATCTAGTGTACCTATAACTGGCTCAAAAGGCCTAGGTATACCTACGTTTGGCTTTCACCCTGTTGCTATTTTTGTCGAACACGGGAACACGGGGACATCGAGACATCTAACACAGTATACGTTCCGCCGTCAAAACCTTTGGAACACCCTCCATATTTGAATTCTGGAGGTACCAGCACAGCGGAGAGTGGAAGAAAGCTCTGTAACGCTTTACCTCAGGCGACACCTCGTGTATGGGCGGCTTCGATTTCGGCAACAGGCCACCGTGGCAAGCATGGGCATGGTGTTGGTGCGGAAGCATAGCATTCGTCGTGAGTCTATACCTTGTTCCCGGAAGGTTGAGGAGGTTGCCAAGAAGCGATCCCTCTCAGGTATGATACGATAGCAATACGTCATTCAGCGTTGCCGCAAGACGTCTACAGACTCTACTGATGATCCTGAGATGCTCAAACGAGAGTAATCGACTCGTACTCGTATATCTGTGCGAAGTGTTGCTGTAGCCCCGAATGCTCCGTGGTTCGCATTAGCGGTCCAGCGCTCCTACCGGATCGCCACGCTGTTGTCCCAAGATAACTTGCTACCGGTATGTCCTTGACATGTAACGTGGAGCTCGAGAGGATACGAGTTCGTAGGGTCAAATATAATATATTCATATCGTACACTTTGTACAAGGGATGCGTATTTCCTATTTCCTCACCCGGAACTAGAGGTTGGGCCCTTTCATCTGTTACCCGGCGTTACCGGGTACCCGGCAGGTATACCCGGTCGGACCCTACCCGTTCAACGGGTAGGGTCCGACCTGAATACCCGTGGGCATTTGGACCCTGCGGGTACTGACGCCACGGGTACCCGGGTACCCGGGTACCCGCGAGTATCCGGGTACCCGCTCGTTTTGACGAACCTCGGTTCAGTATTTTTCCGTAATATCTCTAGAAAACTGATTCAAATGGGCACCACACACTCAACACCTCCCCGGCCTGATGGCGTTACTGTATATCAACTATTGTCCCAAAAACTGGACTGAAGATTCTGGGAGACGAATGACTGAGTGTTTATGTAGAAGGGCACGGAATTTTTTTTGTGCCCATCGGGTGCCCATTTCGTTGGGTTTGCAAGGAGCGAAGCCGAAGTCGAAAGGGGTCACTCGAGGCAGCAGTGCGGCGAGATCAGACCAGCGATCTCCGGCGCACAGCTGCCTCGACAAAGGATATGGGTCTGACCCGTTGCCGGTCGAGAACATGTAAGTGTGCCGTTGGTGGTTGCTGGCACGTCTCGCATCGGCCCCGAAGCATGCCAGAGCAGGCTGTTACATCGGATTTACCGCTACAGCTACGAGATGGACCGTAAACATGGGCGCACGAGTAAGCAATCGCACGAGTAGCTAAGCAATCGACTCTGCGGGTTTGGAGGGAGCGGGACGCCAACGACGCAGCGAAGCTGTGCCTCACTACCAAGGCGGGTGGCCTGATGGCGTTACTGTGCATCAATGCCCCAGGTGCCCAGGTGAGACCCGAGAGTTGGCCTTCTGTGTGTTGATGTGCAGCACAGACAGTAGTACGCGACAGCAGTTAAGAAAGTGGGTGTTAAGAATTTAAGCCTAATTTGTTTTCTTAAGAAATTACAACTACTTACCAAGTATATAAGCATTTGTGCTCGTATACGTACGTACCCTCGACGAAGAAATAAGAAACGGAAATCGGGAAGGCCGTGCAAGGGGGTAGGCCGCTACGTACGAATCTCCAAAAATACCTGGTACACTGCAGCCCAGAATTATAAGAAACTGCCCGATCACCTCCCAAGGTCGCACCAGGCACGCAACAAAGTTGCCTCCCCTCCAAAACCGACCTCACTGCTGACTGTCAAACAATCGATTTATGAAAACACCAAACAAAACGAACCCCCCGTCTCAAAAAGCTCCCGTCCCACAAAGCTCCCCTCTCCCAGCTCCTAGCCAACATATCCATACTGTAATACCCTTCAAAACAAAACATGTCCTTTTGGTGCAGCGGAGGATACCAGCAATGCCTTGACCTGCACTGCGTGGCGGTCGATTTTTGTTGGTGTGGGTCCGCGGCAATGGGCTTATTTAAAGGCTTTCGGGGCCCGACTGCACCACAGTTGGCCTGAACCCCCCCCTGTATAATGTGGGCGTCAATGAACCCATTTGGAGACATCGAACAACGTACTCGTATTATATCATACATATCATAGTTGAACGGGTTGTCTGCACCTCGTGGGGTTTGCTACACAGCAGTTCACTGTCTCCACGGGGATTTGTTTACGCCCATACAATGCGGGGGGCGGGGGTCCCGGCCACCTGTGACTCGTTGCGTTGAAATTTGATCGCTGGATTCTTCAGCGCCGGTACGAGCTACTGCTCAATAGGCTTGCCATCAAGGGCCGTCCTTTTAGTGCCGGTAGTTTGGAAGACTTTCGCTTGCCATTGTCGCTCAAGCGCATGGATGATACGGTAGTGAGACCGGCGTGGTTTGGGTTGATCGCTTGCTAGAGTCAGGAGCGGGCTACATATTTGTATCGCTATCGTGTGCACCTTCAACAGGACCAAAGCATACGTAGTTTTAATCTTCCACTCGCAGGTGGGTGCGTGGGTTTTGCTAGAGCCTAACGAGGGTGAAGAGAAGACGGAGGGTGCAGTTGGAGGAGGCGGGTAGAACAACCAGTTGGGGGGTTGAGCAGGAGGAGGAAGACCCCCAGTGAGAAGTGGGGGGGGGACTTTCACCACTGTTACACCCACCTCCATTTTGTTTTGAACTCACCTTCACTGTTGCACCCACCACTGTTACACCCACCTCCCGTTTGTTTCGAACCAACTTGATGCCAGTATGTGCCATTCGTCTCTCTTCTGTGCTTGCTTGCGGTTGTGTTTTCTGTGTTTTCGGTTACGCTGTTTTGGACAAAACTCATACTCAATACAGGTGTCGAAGGATGGCTTCGAGCGGATGGGGTTCGAGTATGCCAAACGTATGAGGCAGGACGAGCTGGACAAATGTCGGAACGGATCATTAAGTCTAGAGTTCACGGGGCGAGTCTGGGATCAACCGTGATTCTCCTCAACCCTTGGCGAGGGTCGGAGCCGCTGCTGGGGTTGCGAGGGTGGAGGATCAACCAGGTGCATCTCCCGCAACCTCTTCGGCAAGACTGCTTAGCGGTGGCTGAGACGAGCAGGACAGGCGGCAGTGCGGTTGGGGGGGACGTCGGCGGCGAAGCCCCTCCTACGGTGAACTTGGGTGGGGCACGGATGAAGCATGCGAGGTCCTGACCGTCGAGTTCCAGCGGCCCGTCACCCCTCGAAGCCCCGAAGGGGTCGCTTTGCTCAGTCGCTTGCGAAAGCGCAGAGGTGTCACGAAAAGGACGTGCCCGCGGCGGCTGTACAGCTGTACAACACCGCTTTCTTTGTTGAACAGTTCTTGGGCGAGGCGGCGGCGGGGACGGGGGTGGAAGCCGGAGCTGAGACTGGGACGGGGGTGGACGCGGGGGTAGGAGCTGCTACAGGGGTGGGAGTAGGGGCTGGTGCGGGGGCCGTAGCCGGGGTAGATTTAGTCCAGTCTGCCCGACCCCATGGGTGGTATTGCAGCTATTAATAGTGGAGGAGAAAACAGTTTAGAGGGTTTGAAGTCCATCTAAACCTTGTACTATTTATAGTTACAGTACCAGGTATGTATTATCTGGTACGCTGTAGAGTCGCTTGTTTTGTCGAAAAATGATCTGCATTTTGTCGCATGGCAAACAAAAAGAACACGCCATATTAATAATGCTTGTAGATTGTATATTATGATGGGGCATGCCAACGCCAATGGAGCGCATTGAAGGAGACCGTTTTTAACCTTCGGCTAAGAAGCCTCTCCATGGCGGGGTTTGTCCGGCTTACTGCTACAACATCGGTACTACGAGCATACCAAAAAAGTGTAGTACGGAACACCTACAGGAAGGCTGGCCCCAGTCTAGACTTGAATATTTCTTGAGAATGGGTGCGTTCTACACGAACTTCAGTATGATTAATTGCATAGTGCTCGTTTTCTTAGACTGCGCCTTCTTAATTAGAGCGTTGCAGGATAATTACTACTACTTCCTGCTGTATGCGGAGTTGCAGCTGGCCGTGAGGCGCACATACAGCAACGCCGACTACTCTACGTACTACGTACTTGCAACTACGAGCGTATTTCCTGGTAGAATACAGCAGAACAGGACACATATTTGTATTTTAAGAAAACGAGCAGTAGAAAGGCAGGCTGAGACATACAGAAAAATAAGAAATTCCGGAGGCTTTGTACTGAAGTGAATAAACAGCAGTAACGCCGACTACTCAACATATTTACAACTACTGTAGTATCTGGTTTAATACAGCAGTACAGGACAGATATTTGTATTTTAAGAAAACGAGCAACAAGAAGGCAGGTTGAGACATACAGGAAAATAAGAAATTCAGGAGGCTGTGAGTAATACTTAAGTGAACAAACAGCATTAACGCCGACTACTCAACATATGTACAACTACTGCTGTAGTATCTGGTCTAATACAGCAGTAGAGGGCAGATACTTGTATTTTAAGAAAACGAGCAATAAGAAGGCACAGGCTGAGGCTTACCGGGAAATAAGAAATTGAGGAGGCTGTATACTGAAGTTATGATATAGTCTAGAAAAAAATGCTGTTTCTTAATAACATGACACGGGCCGTGTCAGTCAGTCAGTCTTGCGATACGTACCTCGTACGCAGCGAGAGCCAGTCAGTCTTGCTGCGTGCCAGCTGCATATCGCAAGCACACACACACCACACACCACACAGGCTACGAGTGAGGGCAGACCGAGTGTCATGAAGTGTGGCAGTTGAGGGCTATTTTGTTCGGTATTGGTATCATACGTACATGTACGACGATAGGCCATCAGATATCTGCTGCTGTGATATAGGGATTTTGCAAATTTTCTAACTTTCAGCGATTACAAAAAACAATCGATGCAGAGATTGTAAGTATCATATTAAACTCAAAAGGGCAAATGGACAGGTGCCCTTTTTGTGCCCATTTGTGCCCATTGCCCATTTACTACTTGATAAACAGGAAAAAAAAAAAATCAGTGACCAATTCACCCCCTCGACTCTGGCCGGGACGGACATATAATGGGTACGCAACATGCTCGTAGAAACTCAGGAACGCCAGCGGGTACCCGTCCATTTTGCGGTACCGCGATTCATTATTCTTCCATAATACTCTAGAAAACCGATTTAAACGAGCATTACACACACGACACTCACCTTTGACGGATACCGCTTCCATCTTACACCACGTAAGTACTGCAGTTTTCTATGGCGGGGGTTGACCAGCGTCCCGGTGTTTGTACAATTTCAATCAAGCCCCCAAACACACCAGCCCCCTAATAACATGCCTATAAGCAAGAGTTATGTACAATAGAACGAAAATCAGGCGGCTTGAGTATCGAACCGAAAAATAAATTTCTTCGTAATTAACCGTTTCTGTATCGAGTACTCGTAGCAGTAGAATGCATATTTCCAAGGGTATGTTAGGTAAGGTACGTGCTTAGGTATACTCGGGTAAAATACCCGGGTATGTACCTTACCTAACCACTTAGGCACGTTAGGTACGGACCCCGATACCTTACGTAAGTGTTAGGTAAGTTAGATACGGACCTCGATACCTTACCTAAGTTTTAGGTACGATAGGTACGCCGCTCGATACCTTACCCGGGTACGGGTATACAGGTCGACGAAAATACCCGGGTTTAGGTACACGCTCAGGGACGACCTCAAAACCTTACCTAAGTTGTAGGTACGTTAGGTACGAACCCGATACCTTACCTAAGTTTTAGGTACGTTAGGTACGGACCTCAATACCTTACCTAAGTTATAGGAACGTTAGGTACGGACTTCGATACCTTACCTACGTTTTAGGTACGATAGGTACGCCGCTGGATACCTTACCCGGGTACGGGTATACACGTCGACGAAATACCCGGGTTTAGGTACGAGCTCAGATACCTTACCTGAAATGTGCACGTAATAAGAAGTGAAATGCATGACGTCATCTGCGAGAGACAAAAACCTCAAATTCTTGAATTGAAATACGTACGAGTAAGTATTTTTTATAGCAAATTGCAAAGTACTCACAGCCTCACAGCTCACACCTCACGTATTTTCAATGTTTTCATGCGATCTCCCCGCCACACACACCAAACACCAGGGCACTCGCCACCTGTGACACACCCAGGAAACCTGTCACTCAGACGGGCCCCAAGCCAGGGGAAGAGTAGCGTCGTGGATCGTGGGCAATGAGCGAAATCCATTGTGGAGACCCGGAGGGCCAAGCTTCACCGAGCGAGGGACACACAGGACACTCCCGGGCCAGCTCCCGAGCCTCTCACCCAGAAAAAAAAACTTCGAAGTTCATGTTTTGTTTTGTCTATAACACTTGGCTGCTGGTTGTACGCGATATCAAATACAGTACGTACGCTTAACAGCGTCTTCTGGCAGGCCCAATCAGTATATAGCTGCTGCGAGTGGATTTCTACTGCCACTGCATACTGTTTTCAGTGCCCAGCCCTCCTAGTTTTTCAGTTTTCTTAAGGGTATGTACCCGGATACCCTTACCCGAGAACGGGTATACATGTCGACGGAATACCCGGGTTTAGGTACGAGCTCAGGGACGACCTCAATACCTTACCTAATTTTTAGGTACGTTAGGTACGGACCCCGATACCTTACCTAAGTTTCAGGTACGTTAGGTACAGCCCTCAATACCTTACCTACGTTTTAGGTACGTTAGGTACGGACCCCGATACCTTACCTAAGTTTTAGGTACGTTAGGTACGGACCCCCATACCTTACCCGGGTATCGGGTATACACGTCGACGAAATACCCGGGTTTAGGTACGAGCCTTGGGACGACCTCAATACCTTACCTAAGTTTTAGGTACGTTAGGTACGGATCTCAATACCTTACCTAAGTTTTAGGTACGTTAGGTACGGCCGTCAATACCTTACCTAAGTTTTAGGTACGTTAGGTACGACCTCTAAAAGTTACCCGGGTTTAGGTATACCTTACCTAACACACCCTTGCATATTTCTCCACTCTATCACCACTCATCGTGCCACCGAAACAAGACTAAAAGTTCAAAACTATCCGACCCGTGTACCCGTGTACCCGGGTACCCGTCAAAATGGCAATACCCTGCGGTTAGGGTAGGGTCCGGCCTCCGAGATTTGGCGGGTACCCGTTCGTGGCGGGTACCCTAAGGGGCCAACCTCTACCCGGAACCCAAACATTTCCGGGAAACAGCCTTTTTCAGCCTTTCCAGAAATTTTCCCTATTTCCTCTCATTCGAGGAAAAAAAGGCGTAATTTGGGGGGGGGGGGGGAACTTATCATCCCCGGGTGGCCCATTCACTACATGAAGCACAAGTATAAGATTCGTTCAGGCCTCCGGACAGTCAATTTCAACAATTTTCACTCTACACTTTACCTGCAGGTTCACAATAGTAGTAAGTAGCAGTTGTGCACAATGTATGTATTTGAGTAAATGTTCATCGGTTTCAGTTGATTTTTCACTTGTTCATGTCGTCGTTGATTTCGTCCTGCAGCCATTTGATACTGAAATAATATGGCTACTCCCGTAGTGCTGATGACGATCTCTCATGTACGAGTATACTTATTATGTCGCGAGGTAATTCAGCAACACAAAGCGCAAAGCAGGAAGTGAGCAGTTACAGCAGTGCGCTGCCGTACGCGTGCGTGTAGCGATCGCGACCTTATCCGCGACTGGAAACGTAAACATGGACGCTGAACGCTTGAAAGAAATCCCAGCGTCCCAGCTGCATCTGCGCCGAGTTTTTTTTTTTTTTTTTGTCCATCCCATTTATTATCTTCGCCCTTCCTTTCTCTCTCCTTCCTAGTCGTAACTCAGATCCGGGGTCACAAAGTAGGCTCTTCTCCCTCCTCCCCCACTACGGTTCTTGCCTTGCTTTTTATCGCGAGAAGATTTCAGCACTTTCTTCCCTCGTCAACTTTCGTCGAATTGTGCTTACCCACGCTATAATATGCGCTCTCGACAGTTGGTGTCTTTTGAGAATAAAAATCTCCATGCGAGGAGAATCGAACCCCCGACCTCCAACGCTAACAGGCTTCGTGGCTACCAGTTAGACCACCGGGGCGACCGGCCAGTGCACCCTTTCCATTCGAATATTTTAGCTCATATCTATCTATTATATATAGTTCGTCTGATGCCCAAAAAACAATACTTTAATCAAGTGATCTTTGATGCCCACTTTATCATAACAACTAATAGTGGAGCAAAAGCAAACAAAAAAAGATCCATTTTTTTCTCCCACACATTCAAAGCACGCTTCTCCCTACGCCGGCATGCCCGGTACCGTCTTCTTACGTCGCAGGCTGGCATACTGTAGTAGTAGTACAACTCGTACGTGCGCCGTGCTTGTCGTCGTGGCCACAGCGATTCGCGGCTGCTCTACGTACGAGTATTGCAGCAGTGCGGTTGCTACTTTTAATCTTTGCTGAGATTGTATCGTCCATCCTCGCTCTGGTCGCCTACTCGTATCGTATGATACGTACTTCGCCTTCTGTCACCGTGCGCGATGAAAGCACCACTGCTTTAGAAACGGACGGGGTCTCTGAAGGCCCCTAAATAACATCCCCTCCTCCTGCCTCTGCTCGTGTTCAAAGCCGTCCCGAGTTCGCGAAGCTTGGTCATGCTGCATGGCCTACTTACCAGGTACCAGGGGTGGTCCTGACGATGACAAGCATACGTATTCCACCCCATACCAGGTACCAGGTAGCAGGTACCAGAGAGCACCAACAACCGTCCTCAAGTCAAGCACCGCCACACCACCACCACCACCACCACCACCAGCTGAGCACCAGCTGCTGCAGCAGAAACGTGTCGCTGGTGGTGGTGGTGGTTGTTGTATTTTTTCTGGTTTTGGTTATACAACAGATCTCGATCACTCTCCAAGGGATGGCAAGAAATATACCATTGTGTCGAATGCGGCGCAATCGTAATGTGATACAAGGTACAAGGGGGGCTTCGCCGCGGCGGGCTGACACCCGCCTGCGGCTTCGCGCAATTCCCGTAACGGCGAAGACTAGAGGTAGGAATACTAAAAAATAAGCTTAATTAGGGCGAACAAAAGCGAATTTACTGCCAAGGGGTGTACAGTAATACAGGACATCTATAATGAGAAACAATAAATATAACCCAGGCTGGGTTTCTGTTTTTTTTTTCCAGAGGTTGCGTCCTACACTAACTTCATAGAACGGTTCCCGAATTTCTTATTTCCTTTGAAATATTAGGCTGGGTTCTTATCACTGTCCTGTACTGATGTATTTCAACAACAAATTTTCATTCGTACCGTACGAGTATGTATTATTCATATATAATAAAAACATATTGATGGTAAATGATACTGTATCGAAGAACACCTGGGGTGGCAGGTGTGTACAATGACGAACAGCAGCAGCAGCAAACAACAAACAACAGAAGACCATTTTAATTTACACATACATACACGCATATACAGAGAGAGCCACATGCACATACCTGGTATTATATACGTACTATTAACAGTGGTACCCCGAACCATGCCAGGGCGGGGCCGGTATAATAGCGGACAAAAACAAAAATACAAATAATACTGGGCCACGATCCACACCCTATGATATAACGCAAAATGCACTGATCAGGCAAGTTGACACACGCAGTCAACAACGTACCAACCGATCCACCGACACCCGCCCACCCACACCCACCCACCCACTCTCCGTACTCCACACCACTCACTCACACCCACCCACCAACACCGACCCACCCACCCAACCACGTACGTAGCGTACGCACCAACCGATCGACACACCACCAACCGATCCACCCACCCACAACTACAACAACAGTCAGAGTGAAATCAGTATACAGCAGCACCAGTACGTACAGCAATAGTAGTAGTAGTGTAGTAGTAGTAGTAGTAGTAGTGGATATAGGAGGTAGAGTAGTAGTAGTAGTAGTAGTAGTAGTGTGTGTGTGTGTAGTAGTAGTAGTAGTAGTAGTAGTAGCAGTAGTAGTAGTAGAGTAGTAGTAGTAGTAGTATTAGTAGTATATACCAACACGTACAGCAGCAACAGCAACAGCAGCAGCAGCAACAGCGCAGTCCAGAAAGTATAGCAGCAAGTAGTACGTACTACGTAAAGCGGACAAAAACAAAACGCCGGCATGGATGCGCAGCCTTGTACGTACAGCAGTGGCCCTTTTTTTTTTTTTGTTTTTCGGTCGATTTTATTACGAAACCAGCATGCCCGCATGCTCACGCCCCACGGGCACACGCGAGGCCCTGCCCGGTACAAACCAGGCCGGCGGGCACGTTAACCGATAAATCGCCCGAAGACGTTCACCGCCTCGCGAGAGAAAGTCCTGACACGCGCGCATGCGGTAGATATTTTCGTGGGTCTCGCAAGGTCCAAAACAGGGGGGAATCATCCCGCAAGGGACTGTCAGAAAATTTGGCGAGCCTGTGACACAAAGAGGCAGAAGATCCTCAAACGAACGTACCCCCGTGAGCCTAGAGTTGGGCACGGCCGAGACCACCCTTGGCAGAGTAGGCAGAGCAGGGGTCGGCGAGCACGATGAGGGAGTTACGTGCCGCCAGGTAGCTGATGGTGGTCACCATGCGCGATTCCGCGATTATATATATTTACTTTACGTCTCCCTTATATCACTGTGAGAGCCGGAAGTGCAACTGCTATTTAAGTCTCCCTAGATTACACGTGATTGTCTAAGACGGAGTATTGTCCACGGGCTCTCGTTCGTACGTGTGTGCTTAGGCACCGCGCGAAGACAGTACTGTAAATTGTACATTGTATTTACTCAAGCCGCGAGGCGTGATGCCTCGGGTGGGCACGTCTCGGCCTCACATCTCCTGGTTATTAAACACCGTCAGACGGCAGACGAACTGCGCCACGATGCCCGTTTAATCGGCGAAGGAGTTAGCCTTACTGACTGGTAGATTGGTAGCTAAGCTAGGGGGTCGGTATATATACCTATGAGCACACACAATGTCAGACTCATCACTCCATTCTGTCACGCTCAGAGAGGTGTGCACAGTGCCTCTCACCCGAGATTGTCGTGTGCTTATTATATATAAGCTTGGTTCCACTAGGACGGTATCGAATGTGCTCCCCTGTTCGAGTTAGCACTGACTAGTTAGCGCCCTCACACTACTGTTTATCACTCTCATGACACCTAATAATGAAAAACACTCACAAACGGAGGCTAGGTTTCTTATTTACATGAGAGGAGAGGATGCGTTTTATACTAGCTTCAATATAACGGCTTCCGAATTTCTTATGTCTTGTAAATATCACCCTATGGTACTTCTGAGGTGTTATAATACGTACGTACGTACGGGTATATGCATGTACAGTAGTAGCTGCGTGTAAAAAAAAAGAGCGTGTGTGTTTTGTATGTGCGCTCTCCATCACCATATTCTTGGTAAACGTTGCTGCAGCGCCCACCGCCCTCATGTCCACGCCCGCGAGCGCACGCGAGGCCCTGCCCGGTACTATATCCACGCACACACCGACCACTATCGTACTGCTGAATACCACGCACGCATGAATACTGTACAGATATCATCGCATATTAAAAATTACCTGGTATATGATACTCTGTTACTGCTTGCAGCGGTACTGGTACTCGTACATATAGTACGTAGTACGTGTACATCAGCAGTAAAAGGAGCCGGTACGATAAAAATCCGAGTTGGTCGTCTACATAAAAAAACGGAATCTTGCATAGTGCGGTTTGCGTGTAGAACAAAAAATCATGTACTGGTTGGTATCGCATGTGCACGTGACAAAACGGGCATGGAATCCTGGAAAAATCGCAGCCCCGTGAGACATGAGTTGGGCACGGCCGAGACCGCCCTTGGCAGAGTAGGCAGAGCAGGGGTCGGCGAGCACGATGAGGGAATCTTTGATTATGCATGTACAGCAGTAGCGTGTAAAAAAAAAAGGTGTGTGTTTTGTATGTGCGCTCTCCATATTCTTGATAAACGTTGCTGCAGCGCCCACCGCCCGCATGTTCACGCCCGCGAGCGCACGCGAGGCCCTGGCCGGTACTATATCCAGGCACACACCGACCACTGCCATACTGCTGAATACCACGCACGTATGAATACTGTACAGATATCATCGCATATTAAAAATTACCTGGTATATGATACTCTGTTACTGCTTGCAGCGGTACTGGTACTCGTACATATAATACGTACGTGTATATCCGCAGTAAAAGGAGCCGGTACGATAAAAATCCGGGTTGGTCGTCTACTCGTACATAAAAAAAAACGGAATCTTGAATAATGCGGTTTGCGTGTAGAACAAAAAAGCATGTACTGGTTGGTATGGTATGTGCACGTGACAAAAAGGGCATGGAATCCTGGAAAAATCGCAGCCCCGTGAGACATGAGTTGGGCACGGCCGAGACCGCCCTTGGCAGAGTAGGCAGAGCAGGGGTCGGCGAGCACGATGAGGGAGTTGCGTGTCGCCGGGTGGACGTCATCGCCAGTTATCGCGAAAAGGGCAAAACTCTACGTCTAAGAAAAGCTGTCGAGCTCTCTCCGAGCAGCAGCTGCAATTTTGTACATGTATTTATTGCCAGGTATCATACCAGGCTAGACCGTGCCGCGAGACACCATAGCTCTTCGACGAACATCACGTTCAGAGCGATGCCAGGTGACATGCTCACGTGACATTACTGCATCGATGCCTGCATCATGCTGTCTGTGCACGTACGTACGTACATACAATGGCCTGTGTATATACGTACGTACGAAAAATGTGTTAACTACGTAGTAGACGACCACACTGCTGCCGTACGTATACCCGGGGACACGATCAGCGCATTCCCGTATTCCCGGGGACACAATGAACCCCTCCCAGCCTCCCAGGGGGGGGAGGGATAATATGTCATCCCTTAGCAAAATATTTACTGCTGTCTGTGCACGTATGAAAAGTACGTATTCATATACGGACGTATGAAAATTACGTATGTATATACGGACGTACATATCAACTGCTTTATCTACTACCATGGCAGTGCTCGTAAATCCGCCCTGCAGGGCGGATTTATGAGATCTGCCTCGCTTTTTTTTATTCTGTTTTTAGTGCGGATTTACGCGCTGCTATAATGCCATGGTACAGAGTACAGTGTCGTACGTATCAGCTGGCACGTATGATAAGTGCGTTCAATGTGCGTACTGTACGACGTACGTACGTAACACAGCCAACAATCAATGCTGCTGAGTAGTATTTGTGCCCTATAATATGTTTCACGAAAAAATCGGTATGCCTGCATGCACGAGTCAAATGATCTCGATCATCAGCACAGCCAGTCTCGCGAGCGATTTTGCAAGCCCCTTTCGCGATGACCGCGAGACAGCCGACAACAACAAACAACGTGCTCTCAGGAAGCAGCCAGCCCCCCCTGGCCACATCTATTATAAATATGTTTTCCATCAAACAACCCGCATTGATTCGGAGTCAATCCCCATCGTTTCTATTTCCTTCACCGTACATTTGTATTCCTATTAAGAATGTTCGTAGTCAATTTGTTTCCTATTTATTCCTACATATTATTTTTAATTTGAGCCTCTATCATCTCCATTACGACTTGCTTTAATGGCCCTACCGCCGTGGGGGCGGGAGGGCCTCTTATTCCCTATAATATGTATAGTCTACGTTATGATATTTTATATTATATACTCGTAGTACATTCCTTCGATGATTCCGCTCGATAACATCCAACTCCTCTGTATGATATTTGTGTGGTATAGGAGGAGTCTGTGGGCGCCTCCGTAGCGCTCTGCCCTGCTGCACAGCTTAGGGCGGGTCTTAACGAGCAAATAAAAAATGAAAATAAAAAATGAAAATGACGAACAACCTTTTGTTTTTAGATAAAAAAACGCAGTTGAGTCCAAACGACATCCAGCTTTATCTGAAAAAAAAACGAAAATAGAAGTAAAAACTCGCGGTGCAACTTCTTTTTTGAATCACGGAATAGTTCAATCGCCACCGCATATGGACTCGCGGCGAATGCACCCAACGACGTAGCTGGACAGACCCAACTCGCACGCGCGAGGCACCCCTGAGAGCAGGCGGTGCTCGTGGTCCAACCCGCTCCCTCGGGAAGGCCCTGGAAGTTGTGTTTGGGTCCTCGCCGTTTGTCGGCAGACATTGGGCCGCTCTCTGGCACCCCCATCGCATAATATATCGCCACAGCCACTTCCTAACCCTCTGGTTTCTTGCAAAGGCACAGCTTGGTTATACCCTACCGATATATGCTGACTTTGATGGCGCACAAGCCCTGCAGCAGCCCCACGCACTACTCCACCCACCATGCGCTTGCGAAGCGGTCATCCTATGTTCCTCTTGGCGATGATATCCCATAATCAGATAATTTCGCACCCCTTTTCATTAAAATTATACCCTCTGGCAATTAAAAAAAATGAAAAAAAAACTGAGTTTTCGGGATCTCTACTGCTGTTTTTTGCTGTTTGACCAATGAGGCTCGATTGTTCTTTAGTTCTGCTTTTCGTTTTTATTTTCATTTTTTATTTTCATTTTTTATTTGTTCGTTAAGACGGGCCCTTAGCGGCGTTTGACAAAAAAAAGAAGGGGTTCCCATTTTATATGGAGGCGTTATTTGCCCGGGGATAGGGGACGCGAATAATTTCCTCTGAAAAAAATATTACCTCGAGCCCTATTAATTTCGGGTAATTACCGCTACCGGGAAGTACGCATCCCTGCTTTGTACTGTACGCTGTACATACTCTACGAGTACTCGTACCGGTAGGAGTACATACCTGGAATCAAAGACAACCCTCCTACTGCTGCAGTGTACGTAGCTTGTGCTATCACATGGTCAAGACTCGCAGACGTTCATCGCCCGTTGCTGTTTGCTGTTGTTATCCAAGCTATCGTAGCTACGTAGCTTTTACAGTTATGATGATTGGATACTTACATGTCGTATCCAACGTTGACATATGATATGTATTGTATATCATTGCGCGAAATTATCAAACGAGGCAAAATATACAGGCTATTCATACGAGTATAACACGATTACGATTTTAAAAACAACGGCTGTGTAAACGTCGCGTGCCATTCTGACTTATCAAGTCCACCTCCTTTTTGTTGCTGTCGTTGCGCGCGAGCGGGTGAAAAATCTCACTTATCTTGACCTTACATCGTCGGCTGATGTTCAGTTTTTACCAAAACTACCGTGAGAAAGTGCCATTCTGACTTATCAAGTCCACCTCCTTTTTGTTGCTGTCGTTGCGCGCGAGCGGGTGAAAAACCTCACTTATCTTGACCTTACATCGTCGGCTGATGTTCAGTTTTTACCAAAACTACCGTGAGAAAAAGCCTCACAAGAAAGGCTGCCTGACATTTCGAGGGAAATACGAAAGTCGGGAGCGGTTATACTGAAGTTAGGGTGGAACACACTACTTCTTAAACAAGAAATCTACTTTTAAGCCTAGATATCATAGGCCAGCATTTCCGGTTTCTTGTGAGAGGGCCGGTACTGTACTGCTGTAGACTGTGTATGTCGTACCGTATATATATGCATGGACCAGTAGATGCCTCAGATTCCGAGCTCTGGCCAAGCGGGCCTCCAATATCAATTATCTAGGGCTGTGAGCTGGCTGACTAAAAGTCGCCCTTATTTGTTGGCTCGTACCTGGTACATATTACAGCAGTTAGTGTTACGTGCGGTAATTTTGGAAGTTCTGCTTGTGGTTTCCCGCGTTTGTGGCTCAAACTGTGCTTTTAGCAATGAAGGCAACTGTCAGGCGGCTTACCTCGCCACCCAAATACTGAATGAGTATTAACTTGGTATTAACACTATTAACACCAGATGGTAACCAAAAATAGCAGGTCAAAGTCAGCCACCTCACCCCTCGCTCCTCATCCTCGTACAAGGTGTTTATTTATAATTTCTATATACTGTACCTACTGTAGTATTACACGTTTGAATATGTACCTTTTTGAAGTCCTCGCTGCTGGTTTTGCTTCAGTGCCACGAGCCGTGCACAGATAAAACATGCATGTTCGAACCCTTGTGCTCGCACTCGGACATACCTGGTATAGACTACCTGAGTACGGACTTAGCCCAGCTCTATGGATGGAGCCTACAAGCTCACAGCTCTCCGGCGCTGCTGTTTGTAATCTGTCAATACGTATGATACATACGCTGCATCTTACCCTCCACTCTTGACGTCCTCATTTCTTATTCCTGATCTTGATATTCCCTCGCAGATTAAAGCAAGACTCGCGGCCGTTTTGTGTACAAGCTTTGTGACTGTAGTGGCTACGGCTCAGCTAGCTCGACCGGTGAGCATCTTCAAGAATCGGTAGACGTCTCGGTTCTGAACCAGCAAGTACACAGACTGCCAGTTACGCACTAATAAGGTAATTCTTTGATTTGAGTGTTGAGCTTGAGTGTCTACAGCGGTTCAAGTCCTTTAACCCGGTGGGCTCGTATTTACGTATGGTGGCAACTTTATCGCCCAAATGCCTACGTCGTACAGTAGAAACGTCACAGCATTAGACTAGCGTTGCCATTCTTGCATTCTTACCAGTTCCCGGTACGCCTTTCCGCCAGAAATTTAATACGAGGATTTGTGGTATTCTGCCTGGCTACGAACTACCTGGTGTTATGTTGTTCGTAGTGCCACAGTCAGTAGTGCTGCAACTACTTCGGTGTCTCGCATCTCTTCCTTGCCCATTGCTCCAGGGCTCTCGTTTTTTGCCACCTTTTTATTATCCCCCATACTTTTGCAACATGTTGGTCCGCCCAGTACTACTAGGTACAACTGTGGTTCCGTGTTAGACGCGTGCTACGATGGAGGTAGCACTTTTATGACAGGCTTTCAAACAGAAGCGCTTTCTGAATGATCGGGCTCCTTGCCTTAACCCAAAATCGTCGGACTTGCGTCATTCTTATGTTGCAGTATTATTCATTGTATACTTGGGCCATGGGATTGTTGATCAGATGCTGTAGCACTTTTAGTTTCCTCCCAAATCAGTTTTTGACTTGATATTACTTAGTATTACTTAGTATTACTTACTGTAGTATTACTTAGTATTACTTAGTAATAGTATAGACCTCCTCAAGTGAGGAGTCTCAGAAAACTCTGTAACATGGTGCACCTCTACCGTGCCATGCGTCGTTATTGGCTGAAAATCGATGCAGGTCCGGCTCTGCACCATTATTTCAAAATCAGTACTATATGGCCATACCAGTTTAGCACATAGGGCTATAACATTATTACCGTTAGTAGTAGTACTGCTTCAGCTGTGCTGATGCACTTGGCGACTTTGCGCACGCGGCTACCAAATGTCGCCCACAGCGTGTCGAACCCATGTCGGTACTCAAAGGTTATGGTTCAATGAACTTTTGAAATTGTTGTCAGATTTTTCCGCTTCCCTTCCTCGTTTTTGGCTTCGTTGCCTCCATCCGCAATCGCATCCCTTCGCGCCCTAAAACAGAGTTTGCTGGTAGCGAGCATCGAACTGTAACAGCACAAGTTTTATCGTTTTTCGTGTTTTTGGCGCGCACTTGCAGGTGGAAGACGGACTGCCGCTCAGAACATGGATTGGTGTAGACACGAACAATCTCGGCGTCGCACTGGTACTGCCACTGGTGCTAACGTGCTGCCTATTTCTTGGGCCGCTAGTGACGATGGCGTGGTTAACCCACAAACTGACCGTTTCTGAGGTTTGCATTCGCGTGCTGAATTATTTACCGATGTGGCATTTGCCTCTAATTTGCATGGCGGGTGTCGACGCTATAATATTCAAAGCTCACACCCTAAGCCTTCCAGGCACTAGGTACTACAAGACGTAGGTGCGCTTGGCGACACGGTGGCAGACATGGGTTGACATATCACAGAATCGTCGTTTTCGTGTATACCAGGTATATGGGAGCTCATGCGGAGGGCGAAGCGCCATTTGCGTGTAATTTCGATGGTGGTATGAGCTTACCTTGTCACCTTAACGCCAAAGCGTGCGCCACTTGTGTGCGGGACAACGAAGAGTGGTGAAACAAACGTGTCGATCGATGGTTGCAGTCATGATGCTGGGTTCTCTCCATTCCCATCTTACGACATGCTTGCAACTCCAACGTGCCATATACCTGGTATATAGGTAGGAGCAATGCTTAACTTCTAATTTGGACGACCAAATACGTGTGATGCAGTCATGCGCTTCACACCAGGCCCTGTATTTTCTCCTGTAGTTGTGTAACATCGAATCATCTAAGAGCGTTTCGTTTATTCTGCGCGGTGACGACGAGGTTAGGACTTCACGTGTTGCCTCGTGGCCATCTGCAAACCCATTTCATCCATTGCATACAGTGAGCTGTCGCGAGAAGCACCCACGCGACGTATTCAATGACGGCAGACGGCAGTCGCGGGCTAGGGTAGAAGACCATGACCACGTATTCATTTTGGCTATTGTAATCGTCAAGCTCTCCCACGAACACTCTATTTATCTGGCAAGCTTGAATAATGTTGACGATGGTACAATACGTATGTATATATGTATGTATGTATGTATGTATGTATGTATGTATGTATGTATGTATGTATGTATGTATGTATGTATGTATGTATGTATGTATGTATGTATGTATGTATGTATGTATGTATGTATGTATGTATGTATGTATGTATGTATGTATATATGTATGTATGTATGTATGTATGTATGTATGTATGTATGTATGTATGTAGTATGTTATGCATGCACTTGTATGTATGTATTTATGCCCGCTGGTGTAATCTCCAAGTACATTGGGGGGGGCGTCTTTGACTCTCGTTCTATTACTACGTTCCAGATCACAGGAGTGGGACTTGAGCAGCCTCGGGCACGTCCCCGACCATTGCATGTAGTCGCCTGGGGAGAGTTGGTGAAGAAAGCAAACCTGCAAACTGGAACGGCGAGCGTCGCGCGGAATTTGGTGGTAAGTCTCCTGATGACGATTGCCGTGCATCCATCGCAGTCACTTTTTGTCTTGTTTTTCTCTCCTTGGAATCAAACTCGCCGCTGCAAACTGACCAGACGTGGCACCCTATGGTCTGAAGCTGGGTAACTCATAGAGAGTGTACGAGTACGTAGTCGCGTAGCACGGGACATCATGCTCCAGAGGGAAACTTCATCTCCGTGTTCGTTGTGAAAAAGCGGAATGTACCCCAGGAAAAACCGTCTGAATATACTCACATTGATATTCATGTGTTGCAGCTGGTTTCTTCCTGGGGCGTTGTATTCAAACCCAGTAATGTAGGAGAGCACTATTTTGCTCTGATCAATGTTCCCACTTGATAGTTTACACTTGATAGTGATAGTTTATGCTTCAGCTACGTAAAGACAGGGGTCGATTTTGATGTAGTCCGTTTTAGTGTTTGGCCGGTGTTTTTATTTCGCTGCGTATTTCAGTGCTTGTCCTTTTGGTATTTGTTTTCAATATCTTGGCAGTGTTATCACGTGGCCCTGTTGTGTCAAGGCGTCTCCACCGCGGAAACAGTGCCCCTTCGCTGCCGCTGCCCCCCGTTTCGACCTTCCTCTCTTTGACGTGGCGTGTAGATTGGCCCTCTTGCAGAGGAGCTTGTGTTTCGCGGTTGCTTCGTCCCGGTGCTCCTTGGTGCTACAGTGTCAAAGACCAAAATAATATGGCTCAGCCCTTTTTTGTTCGGGTTCGGTGAGCCTAAATTGTTGTGATGCCACTTGTGTTCGCTTGCCTTCCTTCGCTTGCAAAGGGACACATAGCCAACTTTACGTTGCCGATCGCTTCAAGCACGGTAGTCGTCGCCGTCTAGAGCAACAGCGTAATTTCCATGTGCATTACATATACTGCTTCACCCCACAAGCCCTGCAGCAAGCGATCCACAACCGGCGAGTATACCGAAATTGTACGGGCTATTGCAGTGCTTATGTGGGTGTCCGAGTGGTGGAGGCAAGAGAACTACACCCCTGTGATCGCCAAATTCGTCGTTAGTTGGACAGCTGTGGTATCTGTTTTCTATAACGCCCTGCCGTAGCTGGCCGCGGCTTTCCCCATCTGCTAATAATTGATCAAATGACTGTCCGCGCAATGCTCCATAATCAATTTGTAATATAGTTTGAGTGACGCACCGGGAGAAACACGTTGTCCTATGGACATCGCCATGTCTAGCCTGTGTGTGAAGTATATAGTTAGCGTTCACTGTACGGTATTGTGGCACTACTGCAAAGCTCGATGTTGTGATCTTGAACCCCAGGGTAGCCAGCGTTTGGCACTTGCCTTGTTCCTTTTGTCATTTACCCCATTGGTGCTCTGCTGCCGTGTGCGAAACGCTGAAGGAACCTATTCAGATTTTGTGTTTCTCGTTTTAAATGTTCGCAAGAGCGACATGCGACAGGCTGCACGTAACGCCGACTTTTGTCGAGCTCACGTATATACGTTGCTCTTGATGTTCGATACTCGTGCGCGGATCTTGTTTCGCCCTGAATGCGTGCCGACCTGATACCGCTTCCAGCACATTTCCATCATGCGCTGGAGTGGCTTCGGCAAGGGTATTCTGCCCGAATGGTGCTGACCGGCGTGTTGTTCCAGATGACATACACGTCTGCTTTTGGGGCATTCGCCGTTTTTGTACAGCTACGGACAGGTATGGCGTGGTCGGCAGCTCGGTCACTATATATTATTAGCCACCTCTATCACAGCCAGCATCCGCATGAAACCCTTCCAAATATATCTCGCCGCGCTCTCAGTTCTTCCATTTTGACTGGCAGCCAGCCAATTAGCTCACTTGAAACTTGCCTCAGCTAAGCTACCTCAATTGCGCGATTTTTGAGCTCATGAAAAATACAGGTTGCTCACGGGTACTTACATCCTAAAGCGGTCACCGCGTTTTTTTTTTTTTCGCCGGGTACTACTCTAGTTTAGAAGATATGTCGGGCGTTATTTTTGCGTACAAGTCACCGAAAGAAAACGAACGGGTGAGTTTTCTCTTGATACAGGTGCTGGGAATCGCGTGCCATTTTTCTTGATTGGCCATGATCAGGGAGGTGCAGCACAAATGGATCGTCTCCGTGAGTTCTCAGTATTGTAAGTTTCAAGTTTCAGCTTGATCCACAGTAGCAAAACTTTCACCTTGGTTGCAGTATCTAATTTTGACATATTAGAGTGCCTCTGCAGTAGATTTTGTCGTCATAATCGACTCGAACTCCGAACATTCACATTGCATAATCTGCTGATCCGATTTTGTGTCAGGGTCGGTGTTGCCAATTTTCAATTAGCAACTCCTACAGATACATGAAGGGTGGGTACTCGTAGTGTGGTGCGGTCTCGCGTTGTCGTTTTATCTACTGTGCAGAGCCTCGGAAATTTGGGCATTTAGTGTTGGCCTGGTACACCCGGACTTCTGTCTGACTAGAAGGGACTTGGTATTTTTTGGGGGAGCGTCACAACTGGCGTGGGGTGACAGACGCATAGCGGACAGAGTAGAAGTGACGTGCCGTGCTTCCAAGTCAGACAACAAGAGTTTGGGAGCAATCGCTACCAGGACGAGCGTAACGATAGGGAAGGGTCAAGCGAGGGGTGTAACTAGTTACGGCGCGCTGGATTTTTTTCTGTACCTTCTGGACCTTTACCTCGAGTTGAGCGGGTCAGCAGCGCTCATGCAAACAAGCACGGCAAACGGGTGGAAGGTTATCATGCGCGCGGTAGCGACGAAGGTCCTTGAGGCGGATGGCTAGTGGTTTTGATAGAGATCCGAAGCAGTACGCCCTACATTCAGGTATAATTGGTGGGGGCACGCAGCTAGCGGTACAAGGCGCATCGGACATTCAGATCCCGAAGGAGGGTAGATGGGAGCGTCCATTGCTTACGTAAGAGCGGGATGGGAGGGGGCAGACTTTGTGTCAGAAGCATTGACAAGGTAAAGCGAGAAGAGGAGTACTAAAATAAGTTTCAGACGTAATCCCAATGTAGAAAAGTATTTCCGTTTTTCTCGGTGGTACGGGGCCGAAGCGTAAACGTAGGAAGCGGGTTAGCCCGAAGGGTGTTTTTTTGTGTTTAGTTGTCTGGGAGCAGGGTCCCATTGTACCTTGTGGGTGCCTTATTGACATTTTTTTTAATTATTGTCCATCCCATTTATTATCTTCGCCCTTCCTTTCTCTCTCCTTCCTATTAATAGTCGTGACTCAAATCCGGGGTCACAAAGTTGGCTCCTCTCCCTGCTCCCCCACTACGGTTCCTGCCTTGCATTTTTATCGCGAGAAGGTTTCAGCACTTTCTTCCCTTGTCGACTTGCGTCGGATTCCGCCAACCCACGCCACGAAGGCGCTCTCAGCAATTGGATCAGATTGGATCCTTTTTATTTTTTCATATAAAGTCAAAATATCTCACCACGGTGGGATTTGAACTCGGGTATCAATGATAGTAGTCTTTGAAGCTGACCATACTCTTATTTTTTTACTGTGTGAAGTAATTCCACAATTCTTGAGCCAAATACAACAAATTGGGGTAATCAGTATTCAGTCTATTTTCTGTTTTTTTTTTATATACATTACCCACCACTTTTACAAAACGTAAACGGAAACAAATGGCTTCACCGACGAAAGAAAATTCTTAGATTGTTACGTATGTACTTTCATAATAACCGAAAAAAATGATTATTTTTAGCTCGATCATATGTAAAGTATTATTACAGAGTCTATCGACGATTTCCCCATCTTTCCAGGCAATTTTTAGAAAATAATGAGGACTGACGTCATCATCCACGGCCAATTGTCCAAATATTAGTTTGTTATATTTTGGCTCAAGAATTGTGGAATTATTTTACGCAGTAAAATGATGCCTAGACGGCACCCACATGGTACAATGGGATACCCTACTCCCAGAAAACTAAACACAGAAAAACCCCTTCGGGCTAACCCGCTACGTTTACGTTTCGGCCCCGTACCGCCGAGAAAAAAAACGGAAACCCTGGCCACACTTTTCTCCATTGGGCAAGCCCGATTACCTCTGAAACTCATCTTCTTACTCCTCTTCCCGCTTTACCTTGATAGAGCTTCTGACACAAATTCTGCCCCCTCCCCTCCCGCTCTTACGTAAACCATGAACGCCAGCGACTTCCATCTCCCTGCCCTTTGGATCTGAATATCCGAAGCACCTTGTGCCGCCAGCTGCGTGGCCCCACCAATCCTACCTGAGTGCAAGGCGTACTGCGCCGGGTCTCTACCCAAACTACTCACCATCCGCCTCAAGGCCTTCGTCGCTACCGCGCGCGAGATAACCTTCCACCCACTTGCCGTGCGTGTCTGCATGAGCGGTGCAGACCCGCTCAACTCGGGGTACAGGTCCAGCAGATCCAGAATGATTTCCAGAGCCCCGTAACCCCTTACACCCCCCGTCCCTTGGTCCTTCCCTACCGGTACGCTCGTCCTGGTAACGGTTGCCCCTAACCTCTTGTTGTCTGACTTGGACGCGCGGAACTTCACTTCTACTCTGTCCGCTATGCGCCTGTCATCCCACGCCAGTTGTGACGCTCCCGCAAAAAATTCCAAGTCCCTTCTCGTCAGACAAAAGTCCGGGTGTACCAGGCCATTACCAAAAGCCCAAATTTCCGAGGCTCTGCACAATAGATGGAACGACAAAGCGAGACCGTACCACACTACCCACCCTTCGGTCTCTACACCGGCTACACACCCCCTCCCCTTGGTTAGCAGTTCCCACGACAGAGGTTTCCTCACCTTGGGGCGTACCTCTGACTTTCCGTGTGCTCTGTCGATCCCTTTTCCTACTGCTGTCACCATGCAGTGCGACGTGGGCAATTCCCACCCCTCAAACATTCTGTGGAAATACTTGATCGCGGCTAGATACCCTCGAACCGTCTGACTCTGGTTTTTGAAGCTAAAGCATCGCAACGCCATGAATTTCGTCAGCTCTTTAACTGCCGCATCTACTCCGTCCCTTTCCAATAGCCACGCCCCCTTTCCTTCTAACGCCCTGAGACGGCACCACGTTTGCCATTGGTTCCAGTACACCTTTTGCGTGCTTCCACCCACCGAGGCCAGCGCTAGGGTCTCCACCAACCTGTTCGCCTCGTCCTCACTCCCTCCCTCTCCCGCGTATGATCCTGCTCGGAGGGGTTTGAGAAGTGTTCATGATTCTGCAGTTCGTGTCATCGCATCCCATACCACGTCATCCATGTACTCTGTGGGAAAATTGGGCTGTAGAATTGTCTCAAAAAAATCGCACCCGCTCTGACCTATACTTTTCTCTCTCCATTCCCCGTGTACGAGGCTCTGCAGGTTGCGCGCGATCTGTTCTTTTGGCCATCTGGAAATGCCGTCCGCCACCACATTCTGCACACCTGGAATATGTTTTGCGTCATGGGTCCAACCGCTCGTGATTTCCAGTCTACCCAACAATCTCATGGCTAGTGCCGCTCGTCTGTTACGTGATCCTCCACATCTGTTAATCCACGACACTGCTGCCGCGTTGTCCCCTCTTAACAGTACTGGATCTCCTGGTATTTTCGGCCTATCTTTCAACAGGACTTGTGTTACGTACGCTGTCATTACCATGCCACAGAGTTCGAGTAAGTTGATCGTTATTGCGTCCTCGCCCTTCGTTACCACCTGTTTTCGCAGAAGCTCGGACAGCCGGTGGTTCAGATCGTATCTCCAATACACCTGGAGCTCCGGACAAAACCCCCCGACTGCAGTAAAGCTTGCGTCTGAATAGTATCGTCGTGAGGCAGTTCGTTGTACGTGTGCGTAAAAAGGTGCTCCAAGCGACTCGCCGGCGTTAACCAATTTGTGGTCGATTGCCCACTTCCAGAAGGCAATATCATTGTGAAACTCCCAGCCCAGTTTAACTACTCTTCGTGTCCGTTGTTTCGACTTAGCTATTTTGTGAAGATCGGTCAAACGCAATAGCTGCCAGACGAAATAGCGTCCCGCTCTGACTACATACGTGAGGTTCCATAATTTTCCGGCCATGCTGAGAACGGCCTGCGCGCCTGCGTGCGTTTTGCTTCTCGGCCACTCAAGTTCTAGGAGTAGTCTAATCGCTTCTATCCTTTCCTTAGTGACAGAGATTCGCATGGTGTGGGTGTTAATGGTAAACCCGAGAGCATCCACGGTTGAATTCCAATTCGTGCTCTTTTTCGGGGCGAGAATTGGAGTTTCACCGTTTTCTCCTGGTCCAAATAATCTTATGTTATCTGATGCTAGAGAAGCCGACGCTATTAGAGCTGTCTGATCAGAGGCGTTGAGCTGCACGCTGGCCATAATGAAATCATCTACATAGACGGAGGTTAAAAACGGTTCGTTCGGCCCGCCCCTTCGCGGGGCGTTAACTCTTACTCCGGTTGGAATCCGAGTTGGATTTCCCGTCTCCCACGGCTTCACGATTTTGACGTGCGACATCATGGCCTTTCCTTCGGGTAGGATAACGGCGCTATTTACCGTAGTGTTACAGTGGGCGTGTTCGGCCGCTGCGGCCATGAGGCCCCAGTGCCCGGGCGAGGCTGCCCAGCCAAAAATGAGTCTGAAATCCGAGACCAAAACGTCGTCTATCACATAACAAAAGTTCTGTGCCTGGTGTGGTGCAATTCTAACATTCCTGAAAGCGTCAGTTACATCTGCCTTTGCCAAAAGTATACGGCTGTGTGGGAACCTTATTCGAAGGTCTGTAAGAGCTTTTCCTGCCTGCCCTGGGATCCGCCACCCCTCCCCTGGTTCTGCCCGTGCGAGAAGCTGAACCTCGCGACGACCGCCGGAGGCTGCTGCTGTTGCTGTGGCTGCTGCTGTTGTTGTTGCTGTTGCAGCTGCTGTGGCTGCTGCTGTTGCTGCTGCTGCTGCTGCTGCTGCTGCTGCTGCTGCTGCTGCTGCTGGTACCTCGGCGGCGGCGGCGGAGGCGGACAGGGCAGCCCCGGGGCCCCAGTACCGTCCTGAACGAAAGGGCCATGCGAGTATTGGCAGTTGTTCTGTTGCACTGTTGCCGCCGCCACGCGAAATGGCAGGTCCCTTCCGGTGTCCGTATCTGCTGTAGGCCCGAAACAAAAGGCCAAACCGCCCGCGGTCCCCCGTCCGTACGCGGCCGCGTGGCTGGTGGGAGACTCCCTCCTGTGTTCGCCTTTCTCTTGCCCGGTTTTGCTGCCGCCGTCGTACCGCCCAGCCTGGGCACTTCCAGCGATGTGTCCATCCGCCCCAGCAAACTGAAACTTCCTCGCGATGTCAGTTCGCGGAGCATCGTGAAGGCTGGAGCATTTATCCCGGCACACTCACCTTCCGGCGGGGCGGAGTTGGGAAAGGCAGTCTTCACCGGGACCGCGGCGTCTAAAACCAATCCGAAAAAATCGTTGATGTCTTTGTTGGCTGCGAAAATCACTCGCTCACGGACTTGCTGCTGCCTTGGGAGTAGTGTGTTGTAATGCGTGTTCATGTACGCGGTGAGAGTCTTGGACATTTTCTGCCACTCCTCAATCAGCAAGTCCCGCCTGCCCTGCGACACGCCCCCTGCGGACTCCGCTGCTCCCTGTTAGATCACTTTCACCAGCACTTCGACGAACGTTTGGAAGTGCACCTCTGCAGCTCGGGGCACTGCCGCGGTTCCCGGTTCGACCGGAGGAAAAACGCGTCTATGTCGATGTTTGCTATCGGGGGAGTGATCATGTCGATGAGCCGCTTGTTAGGGTCGACGATAAACCTGAGCACATGAGACAAATCGCTGGCCGACACTGGTAGCACAAACAGACCACCTCGGAGCACAAACATCGCCGCTGCTCCTGCCTCCTGCCACATCCTGATTTTTCGCTTGGTGGAGTCCGCCGAGATGGTACGGGCTTCTAAGCTGCTGACGTGCTCCATGCCCCCAAAAGGGCCACCCACGCCACCCCACGCTGGCTGCAAAGGCGGCCCTCCCCCCTGCCACCATCCTGGGAACTGCATGCCCAGAAGGTGTGGGGCTTGTGCGTAAGGCGGTTGAAGCATGCCGTGCTGCTGATGCCCTGCTCCCTGCTGGTGGTGCTGTTGTCCTGCCAGGTACGGTGGTTGGTGTGGTATCTGTAGCTCAGGCTGCTGAACTGCAGACTGCTGCTGTGCTGCGGGTTCAGCCGGGGGTGCTGGTTGGAGGTGTTGCTGCTGATGGAGTTGCTGCTGTACTGCCGACCCACTCGGGGGTGCTGCTAGGTGCTGGTGCTGCTGCTGCGCGAGAGGTGCCTGCTGCTGCTGCTGTTGTTGCTGCTGTTGCGGCTGCTGAGCTGGCTGCTGCTGCTGCTGCGCTGGCTGTTGTTGTAAGACTTTTGTGAGCAGCAAAACGGCTTCCAGCAGCTGCTCAGCTGGCGTCTGCCTGCTGCCGCTGCTTCTTTGCAGCTCGTCAGCTCGAGCTACGCCGCTGCCGGAGCCCGTGCCCGACCCTGCTCCGAGCTCCTCTCCCTCCTCTCTCTCGGTGCTGACGGTGCCCTCTCCTTTCTCCTCTTCGCTTCTCCTTCCCTCGCTGTCATTCGCCGCAAAGCGAGCCCGTCGCTTGCCTGCGTTGCTCATCTTGCCCGAAAAAACGCTCAACCAATACCAACCTCTGCTCGGTCACCTCCCCTAGCGCTCTGCGTGCTGCTCTGCTGTTCGCTTCGCTGCTTGCCAGCAAGTGTCCAGCTTCCACAACACTTTCCCATAACGCCTTCCACTTTATTACAACCCCTTTTCCCTCCCACATTCTTGCCATTTAAAAATACACAAACTCCATATTCGAAATGAATTTGAATAGATTAAGTTTTCCCCCGAAAAGTGGCGTCACGATTCCGAGTGACGACGAATGTCGACCAAGCATTTTCCACCAATAAAAATGTATACCTAAAAAATTGACCATTAAAAAAACTGCGGGCACGAAATTTCTTTCTCTCTTTATCTGGAATACAAGGTGGCGATGCAACCAGTCGATCGTTTATACCTAGTACATTGTAATACATTGCATATTGTATCAGGCTCTATGTTGCTCCAGCTCTGTACGTATATACGACCTTTGGTTCTGTACACACCAGTATGTGTTTTCTGCTGTATCATGATTTCCTACTCCATCGTGTATTTCCCCTGCGTCTCGTAAGCAGGACACCTCGCTTCTGCTGTTCTAGTACACGTCCTGTGCAATTTTATGGGCGTGCCTGACATCACTTTCAGCGTGGCGCCTGGGAACCCACGAGGGTCGACTAGTACTTCTGTACTGTACAAGCACCGCACAGGTGATTTGTTTATGTTCTGATCGTACTCGTACTGTAGGTATATCCTGTACTTCATATGTGCTGGACCCAGACGAGCCAGGTCAGTGTACAGATAGCGTACCACCGAGTATGCTCGGTATGTGCGATATCGATCGAGCGTTTTCACCTCAGCTTTTCTAGTCTTCACTCTCTCCACCCCTCACGACATAAGCGAGGAGAGAAGAAGGCGAGTCCCAGACCATGCCAGGCCATGCATTGACTGGTGGTCGTGTAGAGTATATAGTGTATACGAGGTAGTGCCTGTTGGAACGTTCGAGCGTTGATCGGACGGCGCCATTCATTTTGCCCACAGTTTGGGTTCACGCAAATAATGACTAGGAAACACGTCAAATCTTGTCATTTTGAAATGGGCAACAGGCTCACAACCTGCGCTGTGTAGTTTGCAGTAGGTTGTTTGCGTTGCGATGCAATCCTATGACTCAGTCTGCCCGTGTATATAGCAACAAAAAGTCAATACTTGGGGCGGGGAAACACTTGTGCGTGGTGGCATTTGACTCATTCATTGTGCTACGTACTGTACAGCTGTGATGGATATCAAGCTCGCCATATCTGCACGCTCTATCGTTAGGTGTGAGTTGGCTGGTTGGCCTGGCTTGTTTTTTCTACTTGTGCATATTCGTTGCTTGCTGTTTGTTTCGGCAGGAAAACATGTACTGACTTTCAACTGTACCTCAATTTTGCCGCTGTGCTTGAGGAAAGCATCGAAGACGCTGTTCACCCTACCACCGCAAAAATCGTAAACATCATTTTAGCGAATAGGATACTCCTGTAAATCTATTTTCGTACATATAATGAAAAACAATACCTCGGGGGCCGATATGATTGTCGTATATTTCACAAAAAATCTACTATGAATACCTGGTAGTGCATACGAATTACAAGCAAATATTTCTACCCCGGCCACGCTTTACACCTCCGTACTCACGCCGATGCTTAATCGCCCGTTTTCTCTTTCACTTAAACAGGTCTATGGTGCTGTTACGGCATAGGGATCTGTGTCTTTTTTTCTCTTCTCTTTCCGTTAACGTCTCCAAGCTTATATGGCTCTCTTCTGTGGTCGTACAGCGCCACTCTATCGCATGGGACAGCTGTATCACATTAGTAACGGCATGGGAGGAGTGATATTCTCTTCAGTCAAGTAGTGGAAAATGGAGATCTAAAATAGCTCCCAAGCATTGAATACCAAGGAGCGTGGGACTTGCAAGTATGAAAAGCGCCAAGCTTGGCGATAGAGAGTTGTCTGATTCAAACTATTTTTGAACTACTGATGAGGCAACTTTGGTTGTCGGCGCATCGATACGCTCAAGGAAGACAGTTTGAGGAGCATGGCGGATCATGGGCACTGAACTTCTCCAACACAAGCGAAAAATACGGCGGGCGGACGGACACTGGCAGATTTCTTTGGAAGAACGTCACAAAAAAACTAGCGCCATGTGTTTGGACCAATATATCCCACAAGTGTAACTTGTGGTCTCTAGAACCGATTAAAAAAAACTGTCTGTCTGTCTGTCTGTCTGTCTGTCTGTCCCATGAGAGTCAGTCTAGGGTCACCCACGGACAAATCTCTTTCAAAACTGCTACACCCGTACCGCACGCAACAGGTCGATAGCCCTCGAGGAGGCGATCGTCATGGTCCAAACCATACCTAATGGGGTGCCCTGTGTGTGGAGTAATCAGGGTTGGCTGCCAGCATCCCAAACGGTGTGGCGAGCCGAGCAGCAGCAATCGATCGCCCGAGGCGAGCCGAGCAGCAGCAATCGATCGCCCGAGGCGAGCCGAGCAGCAGCAATCGATCGCCACTTGAGGTCGAGCGGACGTAGTAGGCAGCAGCAATCAGATCGCCCGAGGGCGTGAGCCGGACAGCAGCAGCAATCGATTTCGCCCGAGGGCGAGCCGAAGGCAAGCAGAGCAATCGAAGTATTCGCCCGAGGACAGATTGGTTCTACTATTCAAGTTTGTAAATCGGCCCAATAATGAGAAGATACATGTGGACAGCGTCACGCATTTATCTTTGCTGGCAGTGATCAGGTGGCGAAGCCTTTTCCCTCCGTCCCAGTCTCGCTTTCTCGCTCCCTCCCTCCCTCCCTCCCTCCCTCCCTCCCTCCCTCCCTCCCTCGCTCGCCCTTTCCCTCTCCCGCCTTCCGTCCCTCCCTCTCTCCGTTCCTCCCTCCGCGCCTCCGCCCCATACCTACCACCCTTCACTCCTCCCTCCCCCTCTGCTCCCTCCTCTCCTATTGCCTGTCACCCCACCGCCCTCGAACCAAAGATGTCACGACACAGCACCTTCAACCCCTTGACAGACAGTGCCTGGACTGACACCATACTACTATTAATAGGTTTTAGTGTGTTTGGACAACGTCACTCCGTTATCTGTGCTGGGAGTGATCAGGTGGCAAAAGCTTTTCCCTCCGTCCCAGTCTCGCTTTCTCGCTCCCTCCCTCCCTCCCTCGCTCGCCCTCTCCCTCTCCCGCCTTCCGTCCCTCCCTCTCTCCGTCCCTCCTTCAGCGCCTCCGCCCCATCACTACCACCCTTCCCTCCTCCCTCCCCCTCTGCTCCCTCCTCCTGTCCTATTCACCGCCCTCGAACCAAAGATGTCACGACACAGCACATTCAACCCCTTGATAGTGCCTGGATTGACACCATACTACTAGGTTTTAGTGTTAAAACACTCGGCCCTATACCCTTGACAGCGCAGGTTTCCCTTGCTTGACCTGACATCATTGTGGATGTCTTTGGCGAAATTGTTCAATCATTCATCATAAAGGGCCCGTATAGGGCCCGTATTAACGAAATAAAGTTTCAAATCGAATCGATTTGAAATCGTTTTTTTTTAATGAATCGACTCGAACTTTCATCTGATTGGTCAAAACATGAATCACCGGAAAGACATTTACATTTGTAATTTGGAGCATGAAAAAGTCGATTCGATTGGATATGAAAAGAAGTCCCAAAATACTTATTTTTTGCAAATCGAATCGAATCGATTCGAATCGATTGGAGTTTATCCAACATGCATGGCATGTTCCCACTGGGTGAACGAATCGATTGGAGTTTATCCAACATGCATGGCATGTTCCCACTGGGTGAACGTCCCCGAGGCGATCCGTCGCTGATTGGACTGTTCTCGACAACCACCAACGAGGCGATAAATCGTTAACCTCAAGGAGTGGCGACCGGAGCAATAGCCGCGCCCACGGCTACAGACCATAGCACAACGTGGCCCGACGGTGGCTCCTGAAAAACAATCATGGCGGTCGCAAGCGGTATTTTTCCACCAGTTCGATCGGCCAAGCCCGACGAGAAAAGCGATCTATGGTAAGCCCCGGATGACCTAGCTCAGCTCAAGGCCAGCATAAAGCTGTACCACTCGAGAGAGTTCGTCACCCTAGCTGACGCGAAATAAGATGTGTGAATTATTACCCAGAACCCAGGCAGAACCCGGGCAGAGCCCAGTCAGAGGGTCCCCGCTGGAAGAAGAGAGAAGAAAACAAAAGACCGGCTGCTGTGCGCGACGATCCACAGCAGCAAATAGCCATATCCGTTATACCCTAAGATCCATAGCCACCTAGGAAACCCGGGGATGCGGCCCGGATGGCCCCGGACGACCACAGCCCCCCCCCAGAGCAAACCCACAGGCCCAAAGGGACTTGGGGGAAAACGACAGAAAAAGAAGACAGGGACAGCCGGCGACCATTCCCGACAAAAACAACACAACTCGAAGGGAGAAGAAGAAACCACGATCAGCATCATCAGCCGTGTCGACAAAATTACAAGAACGGTGGGAATGAGGAGCGTGACAGACGCCTTCAAGTGGTCAAACTCCTAACTGCATTAAGCTACTGCGTTGGCGGCTCTTCTCTTTTTGCTGTGTTCCTGCAATTAATTGTCATTGATGGGATCGTTTTTTATTCTAAGCGATTTGGGTCAGCACATAAACCTTTTTTTACTGACCGGCAGGTAATTGATGGGTGTGCGTGGTGGGTGAGAGATTTACTGGGTTGGTCGGTTGGTCCCTCGGCTGGTAGTCCCACAATCACCAACACCACCCACCAACATTTACTGTTAATTAAGCGATGCGTGTCAGCGCAAAAACCTTGTACGAGTACAGAGAAAAATGTACCAGTAAACAAATACATCTGAATCATTTCATAATTCGTTTTTGTTGTATGATCTTTTTGCTCGTATTTTGTAAAATCTGTATCAGGTATCAGGTCGGTTGGTCCCTGGGCTGGTAGTCCTACAATCACCAACACCACCCACCAACATTTATTGTTAAGCGATGCGTGTCAGCGCAAAAACCTTGTACAGAGAAAAATGCAAACTAAGAAATCTGAATCATTTCAGAATTCGTTTTTATTTGTATTGTCTTTTTGCTCGTATTTCGTAAAATCTGTATCATTTCAGAAATCGTGTTTTGTTGTCTTTTTGTTTTCTGCAGCAGCAGCAGCAGCAGATAATGAATGGGATGGACAAAAAAAAAAAAATGCTGCTGCTGCTGAACGAGTGCGTACCAGGAACCACCACCAAACCACGGGACGAAGCCACCACCAACCACCACCAGCCACTACGAGCAACAACAACTTCTGGTGCTCCTGCGGCTCGTGGGGCAGGGGTGGTGGCGGTGGTGGTGATGGTCGTCGTTGTGGTGTTTGCTGGTGATGGTGGTGTGTGTGCTGGTTGCTTTTTTAGTTGTGTGCGATGATGGTCTTCCTCTTCTCGTCCGATCATCACCGTTGTTGCTCTACTGCCGAGAAATGTGGTCTTCACTTTCAACCCTTGACAGCCTTGACATGCCGTGACTGTCACCAA
>MEHQ01001006.1:52473-100034 GCA_008828725.1 Saccharina japonica | reverse complement strand
TGATGGGATCTGTATGATCTAGATCATACACACACGTGTGTCTGGATGGGATCTGTATGATCTATGTACAGTAGATACTTCACACATGTTTGCATGGATGTGGGATCTGTATGATCTGTAGCATCTGCACCTGTTTACCCGTGGGTTGGGTCTGTATGATCTGGATGATCTACACATGTTTTACCGGGTAGGTCCGTATTATCTACCAGGTGGATATTATGCACATATTTTCCATATCGGCCTACGTAAAGTATCTAGATGATCTACTGTTGTAATAGATCATGATCTGTCAGAGGAGGTGATAATACTTCTGTACTCGTATCATACAGTAGTTCATCGTCACCATCCACTTCGCTTGCTGGCTGTACGTACGAGGGGAGACGTGTACTACGATGTACGCGGCAGCTCGACCGACGGGATGTCGTCGTGTTGATGGTACCAATCGCCCGCAGAATGGATACGTAGAATTGAAAACGAGGTTGCTACTTGTACACCTCGCAAGCACCACACACAGCAGTTTGGCACGAGACGCTGCTGCTGCTGCTGCTGCTGCGAACGAGCATGCGCGAATCCCTCGCGGATCAAACATGGGCACAAGCCTTGTTGCCTTTGTGCCCGAAGTGTGTTCTGGAAGAGCCTGAGAGGCCCGACTGAGCAAGAAGAGGGTATCTTGCTTGGCAATCTCGTGGACGAGTCAAAGGTCAAAGCTATTGCTGTACGCCCGATGCAAAGATACTCGTACCTGGTATGATACGTGGTACCAGGTACCGTATGTAGTGGTCCTCTATACGTAGTCAAACTGCGGTCTCCTACGCATGATACGTACGTACAGCAGTACACTGCAGTAGTCCCGATTGAGTAGGGCCGGTTGCCCGCTATACCAGTATATACACATGTACTGCTGTTGTAGTACTCCTAGTGCCTGTGGAATCGCTTGGCACAGCAGCAAGCAGATGGGATTCCCCAGCCAGTGTGGTACTCGTATGATAGTCTCGTGCAGAGTAGTTAGTGCCGGTTGCCGCCATACCAGGTGTGTAGTGCCGGTATTGTTGGCTGGTGCATAGGATACCGGCACTACTGTTTTGTACGTACGCGTATATACTTGACGGGCCCGTCCTTGACTGACCGCATTCTTCACTAAAACTAGTATAATAAGGTCCAACGAGATCAGAAAAACCCGTCTCCTTGCGTCACAGACGTAAATAAGATCCAATCTCGAATTATTGTGTGTCGTCAATCAAGCAAACAAACGCAGATAGATAGGAGATATAGATATACAACAAACAGCCATCAAGCGACCGCAACAAACATCCAGAAAGCTTCGAGTTGGGACGGGCGGCGCTACCCGCTCAAGCTCAGGAGCTTTCCCTCGTCGCTGCGCATCACGGCTTTCATTGCCGGCGACTTTGCGTGCCGCCGCTGCTGGTGTACGAAGCCAAAACAGAGACGCTCTCTCGCAGGCGCGGCTTTACCCGGCACAGGACAGAAAGGGAGGCTGAGGGACAAAAGCCGTACGATTGCGTCCGTAAATGTAAAGTACAGTTTGATATTGATAATAATACCTAAATGTTCCTTATATTTTCGGACGAAATGACAGCATAATGCGAGTGAGTACGCATCGCAAACGGGTGAGTGATCAGAACGTGGGCGACAGTAGACGCACCTTTGGTCTTGTCGACGGTCTTCCGATCTCTGTCCAGGGCGACTTGGGTAATAAGCAGTACAGCAGCAAGCAGCAAAGCAGGGTGAGCAGCAGTGGACACGGGTAGTTCAGGTCGATCCAGATCCAGTACGAAGAAGGTCTTTGGCCTGTGGGCGAAAAGCGATGTGTGCAGGCAGCACAGGTAGGTGTGCTTTTTTTTGTTGCCCAAAATCTAATCTTCCGTTATACGACTACGCGCATACACGAGGAGCGAGTATCGGGTGTTGGTGCTGTTTAAATTCAAGTCACTTTATTCTGTCCCCGCTATAGACAACACGCCTTCATATTTTGGGGCGATTTTTGCATATTTTGTCAGTTTCACACCAACTAGCGGTACGGCCACAGCTCCGCCCGTGGCGCTATAGTTTCAGGCCAATACCTTCAACGTGCGAGTATATATTAAAAAAATTAAAAAAACAACAGCTGTGAGCTCGAGGATTTCGTCGAAGCTCATCTTTGCTAGCTGAGTGTAATACTTCGCATATATACAGGACTAGAAATAGCGATACACGAGGCGCCTCGGTATCGCACTGAACCGATCAAACGCTATGATACCACCTGTGTGCGCCGACAATCAATGGAACAGACGAACGAGCGCAAAAACGAACTGCCGCTTTGGTCTTGCCTTGTGGCTCTTACCGTGCGGCTTTTGTGGTGGCTCTTGTCGTGTGGACATTACCAGCTGAGCTTGCCGTGGGATGCCATGACAAGTCCCACGGCAGTGTCCGCAGGCACAACCTATACTACTGTGGCACGTCCCGCGGCATATTATGGTAACGCGTGGGCCTTGCCGCGGCATGCCGAAGGTACTGCTGCCACGAACAAGTCAAATAATGTGCATCCCACCCGTGGGTGGGTGTGGGGAGCGGGAGCGGGAGTGCGGGGCTGTGTGTGTGCTCTGGAAGAGACCATCCTTGCGTGATGGGGAGAAACCATACCGCACACAAGATGATAAGATATGCAGCATAGTGCAAAGTTAACTGCAGTGTTGTATGCACACCCCGGATGCCTTCCAAGATGATACTCGTACATGCATGCATACATGCATGCCGGTTTAAGTGTCGGCCATTTAATTTGGGGGCTGGGGGCGGGGGGGGCGTACTCATTTGTTGCTTGCCTTAGTCATTTGACCATTGGCCACGCATCCCTTTCGAGACGGAGCACCGCGGGGGGGGGGGGGGGAGTGATACATATATACCTCTCTAGCCCCAACAGTTACCCTAACCCCTACCCCGAAACCCTCCAAATTACATGGCCGACACTAAAGAGTGTGGGGGCAAAGGGGGAGAGGGGGCGGTGGCTGGCACTTCTTCAGACAAAAGCTACGCGAACACGGGGACTAAAAGTAGGAGGGAGGAAACTCGGGGGAGGGACTGCGCGGTGCCAACAGAAGGAAGGATCGCGAGGGCTACGAGGGCTGTGAGCGACAGTAGTAGTCGTAGCAGTAGTAGTAGTAGTAGTAGTAGTAGTAGTAGTAGTAGTAGTAGTAGTAGTAGTAGTAGTAGTAGTAGTAGTAGTAGTAGTAGTAGTAGTAGTAGTAGTACAGTAGTCAGTAGTAGTAGTAGTAGTAGTAGTAGAGTGTAGTAGTAGGTAGTAGGAGTACTAGTAGATAGCTAGCAGTAGCAGCAGTAGTCAGTAGCAGTGAGTAGTAGTAGTAGTAGTAGCAGCAGCAGTCAGCAGCAGCCTCTATTTCTAGTGGGGAAGTGCACTGTATAGTAAGAGATAACGCCGCCAGAGCTATCATTACGACGACACCAGTGAGCTACCACTGCTGTCGCCTGAGTTCAAGAATATTTCCGCACCTTGTGGCAAAAATGATTGATCCAATGTTAAGGAAGTTCGGGTGAGACAACTCTGCACCTGACCAGTGGTCACCTAAAGAGACAAGGCAACGTAACAATWAAGTATGGGCGGGGCCACGGGCCGGCGCAGGAGGCCCCATCCAATCAAATACTTACATTAAACGATCCACGGTACGTAGGGAGACATAATGCACTATTACGGTGGACCCTTGTAAATAGGACCAAATATTGTTACTAAAAATTGGAAAATAGATAGGTTTTTATGTGTGCCGTAGGTCCTATTTACTATTTTTATTTTATTTTATTTTTCATCCATCCCATTTATTATCTTCGCACTTCTGTCTTTCTCCCTCCCTAGTCGTAACTCAGATCCGGGGTCACAAAGTAGGCTCCTCTCCCTCCTCCCCCACTACGTACGGTTCTTGCCTTGCATTTTTATCGCGCAGAGGGTTCAGCCTTCCCAACGCTCGTCGACTTTCATCGAATTTTGCTCACTCACGCTCTCGCGCTTTCTGCTAGTCAAGATATTTTTAGCGAGAAAAAGTGTGCACTCGGCGGGGCTCGAACTCGCTTTCTTGACGCTTACAGTCTTCGTGGTTACCTGCTAGCCCACCGGGGCGACCGGCTTGTTACTATGGCCCTTGCCCGGAATAGTAAAATGGCGATTGCATCGGAGGGTCCAAAAATAATGGAACCTCAGATTCGATGAGAATGTCTTGGAATGAATATCTTAGAGAGGTCACTCTTCTTCTTTCGCTCCCGAAAACTCTTGAGCAGAGTTGGCCACGAATGTTTTTAGACCATTCCACCCTGGTAGTAGCAGCAGTAACAGTAGTATAGTGTAGTAGCTCATTTCTCAAGGAGGCTCTACGTAGTGGACGCTTTGACTCGGACAGCGAGAGGAGACGCTAGGGACGGCTGCGGAGTGGTGGACATGCGCTGGAATACGGGCGGAAAGGGGGAGCCTGGGGTGGGGGACGGTGGGTGGGTGCGTCGTGACGAGGGCATTGCAAGACACAGACCGACTCGACTATCGGCGGTGATTCGCAAAAACGTGGGGGAGAGGGGTGGTGTACTCATTAGCCGCATGTCATGCATGGCCGTAGTCGTACGACCATAGACCCTCGCATCCCTACAATGCCGGGACGGAACACGTCGGGTGTTCGCCGACCAGGCAGGCATTGCTTGCACCAAACGCGAAGCGCCGTGAGGTGTTGGGAAAGCCACATGAAGGGTAAGCTACATCCTACTCAGAACCGCCTGTGAGGCGGGCGGACTGTGGACTGTATATACGATGGACAGCCCGGACAGGGGACGAGGTGCGTGCTCGCGTGGGGAGGGTGGGGGTGGTGGGGTACAAGGCAGGGAGGAGAGAAATACATAACTACAAGAAGGGAAGCGTGTGTAGAAAAGCATCGGACTCGGGGGATAAGCGGCATTTTAAGGAGGGTGTACGGGCTTCTTGCGTGCGGTTTCAGTTTTTAGAGCCCGTTTAGGCCTTTTTAAGGATTGCAGGTCCGTTGTGGCGACAAAACACTTGGAATTAGAGTCATATTTAGGTTTATGTACAGTGCACTAGTAAAAGGGTTAGGTTAGACCGGGCCAGCCGCGAGTTTTAACAGAGGCGTGTGTGGCGCGGGAACCAAGGGGGGGGGGTGTATGTACCACATGAGTACACCCCGCCCCCACCCCCTCCTCTCCGGAACAGAACAGCCGTATACTGTAGTAATGCCAGCAAATGTTTCCCAAAGCAGAGGCCAAAGTATTGCTTGTTCGGGCGACACAACCAGGTGTTTGGGCGGGGAACCCGAACATAAAACGTTTTTGGTCCATGTCACCGCTTACAGGTTGGTGATGAAAAATCACAAATAAATAAGCACCAGAAAAGAGGGCCACTTCAACTACAGTAAGGCACCGCCGTCTTGTACACTTGGACTATAGCTGTTATTGCGGGGGACCATAGTAAGTACTAGTAAATAGGACCTACGCTATACACGATTTTCCAACTTTTTACTTGCAATATTCGGTCCAATTTACCACCAGGTACAGTATGATGGTCCTCCGTAATATCAATGCGTAGAGCATCTCCGCCGACACCAGCCGAAGTTACAGTGCGGCCTGAAACTGTGCCTCGACCCGCTACACGCACATACGACTGCGCGATGGCGGGGCGCGCCTTGTCCGCCGGTGTCAGGCGCTTCACGAGCTCTGCAACGCACGCCGTCTCGTTGTCACGGCCATGCTGTGTTGACCGTTTTCAGACCTAAAGATAGCGACCGAAAGAAAACATCGTGGGCTCGAACCCCACGGTGGTCACCAATGCTAATATTAGGCTCCGCCGTCGTCGTTGGAGTCGCGTAGAAGTCCCCTTCGAGAGATCCCGGATCGATGGTCCCTTGTAGCCGTCGTTACAGCCGACGTAAGCCGAGTAGAGTTCCTTGTCTTACTTAGCAAGGAGATGCTACGGCCCACGAGGGGTCGAATTATGTATACCACCGTCGGGAGCCTCTTCGAGGCCGATCCTAATCGGGTTCTTAAGGCGGAGGTACATCGAGTTAGCTTGAGGGGAGAGAGGTCCAACGTTGTCCATGCAGCGGACCTCTAACGCCCCCGGATCCACTCCGGCCGGACCTTTCATGCCTGACTTTGGGATGTATCCTTCCATGCATGCGTGTTCCGAGATCTACGATAGATACGTACTTCGTATATTCCTAACCGTCACATATAATGGGTATTCATAATGCGGGGGGCCGTAGAAAATAGGACCTACGGTATACAATAAAACCTATATGTTTGTCCATCTTTACTAACAATATTTGGTTCTATTTACTATGGTCATCCGTAATAATAGTAGCTTGTTTTCAGCCGAGAAACCCCCCGTCAGTGAGAGGTAGTTCACACTTAGGAAAAATCGTGATGTTATAGACCAAAGGTTATGGTACCACTTTGTGGCTCGTTCAAAATCTTATCAGCAACATAGTGCCAAAGAAAATGGGTGTACCCCTCGTATGGAGCATAAAGTTGGCCACTATGTTCCCCAAGATTGAAAAATCCAACAAAAAGGGGTGTCTCACCATCATCTGACCCCTGAGATGATGCCAGGCACAATACGCCATAATCTTGGTTGGCTCTTTTATTGTTCCGCAAATATATACGAAAATACATGCCTTGCACTATATACGAGAACGATACGTATAATATGTACGTATGACGTACACCGGGTACGTATACGAAAACAGTACGTATCATATTTTGAAACACATACGAGTACTCGTATGTTGTTTTGGCCATAGGCACTGCTGCTGCACAGCCTTTATCTTTGGTTGGCGAAATAAAAGTCGGAAAGAAAAAAGAGCCACAAAGTGGTACTATAACGTTTGGTCTTAGATCAGCTAGATCCCCACCTGCCGTCGTGAGAGGCCGTGCAGAATCTGCATCAACTACAATAAGTCCCAATCCAGGAAACACGTTGCCGAATCATGCGGCTTAATATACCAGTCCCACCCGGCAACACGAGCTAGGTCATGTAGATCATTCAAGGTCGGAAATAGATAGGCCTTGGAAGGTCTGCTGCTTATAGAGCATGAAGTGCGAATCGATTATCTATCTGTAGATGATCTATCTGTAGATGACCTATCTATCTGTAGATTATCTATATGTAGATCATCTGTCCTATGTGTGAAATTATACAGGGTAGTAGCTTGTTTTAAGTCGAGCAGCCCCTTCAGCGACCAATAGTCAGGCTCTAAAGGAGCACCCTCCACCCCCCCTCCCGCTAAACAGTAGAAAAACGGGTGCGATGCTAAAACTGTCATTTTTAAGTCGAAGAAAGTTCCCTGTGAAGACCCAAAAAAAGGTTAACTTGGGCGTTTTTTTGCCCCCTACATCTACCCCTAAAATCGACTAATTCGACGCTGTCATAAGAAAGTCCGACTCGCAAGCGATTCTTACTAAAATGCAGCTCACCCTTCCTCACTGCGCTTCGGGCTTGGGGAAGGCAGCGCCTTGTCTGGTCGGTAAAAACCCCACGTGCTCCGGCCCGGCATTGTAGGGATGCGAGGGTCTATAGTCATGCGACTACGACCATACATGGCATGAGTCGAAAGGGCCTAATTCAGGCTCTTATATCCCTAAGCTCACCCCCCCCCCCCCCCCCTCCCTATAAATATATGATATATTTATAGGTTGGGTTGGCGTCGGTTGACAACGACGCTGTAAAACACGCCTCTCACTGCGTGAGCTAGACAACCAGGGTACTGTTTTGTTTTTTGGCGGTCACCAAAGCTGGCGGTCAAGTTAGATCATTTGTGCGGGGTGGAGAACCTTTGCTCGGCACAAGGGGGATGGTCGTATCACGTAGTGTGTATATGGTGAGGCATCCGCGAGGCAGTTTTACATAGTAAAACCCATTGCTGTCTCCGGAAGTGGCCACACCAGAAATTAAATTAACTCATTGAAGCTGTCGTCCATGTGCAAGTCCGCCTCGGAGGCGGTTCTTAGCAGGATGCAGCTCATCCTCCATGCGACTCGCCCAATACCTCACGGCGCTTCTCGCTTGGTGCAAGCAATGTCTGCCTGGTTGGTGAAAACCCAACGTGCTCCGTCCCGGCATTGTAGGGATGCGAGGGTATATGGTCATACGACTACGGCCATGCATGAATACGGAGTAAAAAGGGGCTAACTTGGACTCTTTTATCCCTACATCTACCCCCCCCCCTGCCTTCTCTCTGGGGGCGCATGCAAGTTTATGATCCACGCAGGCTAAACAACAGGGGGACATATACCCCCTCCTCCCCATGGCCTGCCTGGTTGGTGAAAGCCCAACGTGCTCCGTCCCGGCATTGTAGGGATGCGAGGGTCTATGGTCATATGACTACGGCCGTGCGCGACATGAGTACCCCCCCCCCCCCCCATGGCCTACCTATAAATGTATTATTTATGTATAGGTTGGGTTGGCGTCGGTTGGCACCGACACTGTCAAACACGCCTCTCACTGCATGAGCTAGACAACCAGGTTACCTTTTTTTTTGTTTTGTTTTTTGGCGGTCGATCACAGCTGGCGGTCTTGTTAGGTCATTTTTGCGGGGTGGAGAACCTTTACTCCGCACAAGGGGAATTATCGTATCACGTAATATGTATATGGTAAGGCACCCACGAGGCAGTTACATAGTGCTCCCATTGATGTCTCAGGAAGTGGCCACACCGGAAATTAAATCAACTCGTTGAAGCTGTCATTCATACGCAATTCCGCCCCACAAGCGGTTCTCAGTGGGATGCAGCTCACACTTCATGCGACTCGCCGAACACCTCACAGCGCTTCGGGCTTGGTGCTAGCGATGTCTGCCTGGTCGGTAAAATCCCGACATGGTCCGTCCCGGCATTGTTGGGATGCGATGGCCTATGGTCATACGACTACGGCCATGCATGAACATCGAGTACACCCCCCCCGACCCAAAAAAACACACACAAACGCATAGACGCGACACACACATACATACATACATACACGTAAAATATAAAACTTCAAGAACAAAACCAAATCACACACACCAAACCAAACGCGCGCACGTATCTGACCGGAAATCTAATACCCGTTTGATTTACGATACCAATATAAAACGGTTACTATATTTATGGCCATAGTGGTGTGTATACACCGTATATGCAGCCTAAAAAAACAACAAAGAGTGAAAATCGCAACGCACTACAGCAGTATACCCCCATGTCGGAACGAAAAAACGAATCAGTGGGGTAGGATTTCGGTTCTATATGAAAAATACAACAGGCAAGTAGCACTTGTTACCCTTTGTTTTTTCTCGGGTTGAGTTGCTACTACTGTAATGCTAATAGTATTACAAAATCCAACCGTCTACGCCTTATCCCCTGCTATTGAATGTTCCTGGGTACTCGCAGCGTCAAATGCTGTTTCGCGGTATGTACAAACCGGCGTTCGATTGATGGTCGAGCACATGTTTGTTGGATATCCTCCCCTCCCCACCCCCCACCCCCCACCCCACCCCATTGCGTCCGTCTCCCCGATGAGACTGTGTGACCGTCTGCGTTCCCCGACCGGTCGACAATGACCACCGATCGAGCGGTCAGTGATACCCGGGGGGCGTCCGTCAGCCAGCACCAAAATGAAGGCGAGGCTCAACGCACGTAAATGCGATGTACCCGGAGCGGGTGCAGCTTACTACGGTTTTGTTCGCTTGAGTTTTTCTTCAGACGGGATGGATCTTGAAAGCGAACTGTCTACTGTACGTGTAATATAGTACGGCCTTGGAAGGGCGGTGATTACCTCGTAATAGGTAAGTTGTCCGTTTTCGTATTGCTTGGATGGCGTTCGTATTCGGGGCCATCATCATGAGAATGGAAGGGCGAATGTGCCCTTCCTCGGCGGGTGCCACCGAGGTTCTGGGACTAATAATAGAGCTGTTTCTCTCCTACTTTCATAATTCTACACGAAAGCGAGTAACACCAAGGACATGCCTACTAGGCAGACCTGCAAGGGGATACTCTGTGTCTCACCAGTCACCCTACGTACGGTTGTCCAGGAAGACGGGGGGGGGGTGGTCCATCGACCCTGCCTTTGTGTTGAGGGCGCAATAGTCTGCAGAATGAACGTCGAGGGTAAGGTCCGGGGCTCGCACGAAGGCTTAGTCGTGGCAAAAAGGTCGGTACAGTTGTCGGGGCAGCGGGGGGTCAAGCCGTGGACGAGGAGGGGGTGGGCTCGGCGGTAGAGGGTTCGGCGCTTTCGGCCGGAAGGAAGCTCTAGCTGGGTTGCCAAAATTCGATAAAGGGTGAAATGTACTACTTGTGCCTTTCAATGAAATCTAACCGAGTGATGAGTTCATCCAAATTGTGTTCCCCTTCTTCATGAAAATATCGATACACCCACCCCCCCACACTTAAAAGATGCTTCGCAGCGACCGGCCTACAACATACATCGCGTCAACCCGATGCATCGGCGGCCTGTCAAACGTGCTGCCGAGCACAAACTTGCAAACCTCAATGCGTGAGACACCGCACCTCCTGTACCGTCTCCCATGCCGCCGAGAATCGTGACTCGCCGCGCGAGTGCGCTTTTTTTTTCTTGCCACTGCCACTGCAAACGTTTGTGTGCAATCCCCCTGCAAGCGCTTGTTGAGCACAAGTCCCATTCCCATCCACGATTGGGATCCCATGTATACATACGAAGTACATGACGAATGTGACGGCAACGGGTTCTCGCTGTAAGCGGATCACTACGCGAATCAAACCTCGGTTTTGCCTTTCCAGAAGGGGTTTTCCTACAAACGAAACGAGGACACCGTGTCTGATCTTGAGGTAATATCGACATCTAAGAATATGGTTTCAAAATTTGGAACACATGTTGGAACCACACCTTCGATGAGATTCACTGGGGAACTGTACGAAGGAAGATCACTTGCGCCTTGTCTCCCCGTGAACCTTGGTAAAAATACGACGAACGAGTGGAATATTTAAGAGGCTACAGCAAGTTACAGATAGATGCAGTCGCCGCCCTTGGCTGCTCGGGCGCCGGAGCTTGTCCTGGCGCGGCCCCCTGGGCACCGACTGCACCCACTCGAGGTACGCTCTTCTCAGCTTGAGTTACGCATGGAGGTATTGCTACAAATAACGTGAGTTTGGGTGAGGTGAAGTAACAGGACTCCACGCCAGTGGTCAGTAAGGAAATTTAAAGTTTGGGTGGGACCACCGACCGGCGCAGGAGGCCTCATCCAATCCAATACTTACATTCAGTGATCCGCAACAGAGAGAAATAATACCATAGTAATATCGACATCTAAGAGTATGGCTTCAAAATTTGGAACACATGTTGGAACCACACCTTCGATGAGATTCACTGGGGAACTGTACGAAGGAAAATCACTTGCGCCTTGTCTCCCCGTGAACCTCAATAAAAATACGACGAACGAGTGAAAAATTTAAGACCATCCCACCCACCCTACAATGATAGTATTTTTCTGTAGTTGCGATTATTTCCAGGAAATGCTGTCGCGCTGAAGGCACCTCGGCCGAGGAACCTTCAGTGCGGATAGTATATCCGCGGCCGAGGACCCCCTGCCGGCGCAGGAGGCCTCATCCAATCCAATACTTACATTCAGTGATCCGCAACAGAGAGAAATATTACCATAGTAATTACTGCTGCGCATTTGTTTTTGTTTGTTTGTTTGTTTGTTTGTTTTTTTCTCATCCCATTTAGTATCTTCGCACTTCTGTCTTTGTCCCTCCCTGGTCGTAACTCAGATCCGGGGTCACAAAGTAGGCTCCTCTCCCTCCTCCCCCACTACGGTCCTTGCCTTGATTTTTATCGCGCAGAGGGTTCAGCCTTCCCAACGCTCGTCGATCTTCATCGAATTTTGCTAACTCACGCTCTCGCGCTTTCCGCTAGTCAAGTTTTTTTTTGCGAGAAAAAGTCCCTGCGAGCATGCACTCGGGGGGGGGGCTCGAACTCATGATCTTGACACTAACAGGCTTCGTGGTTACCTGCTAGCCCACCGGGGCGACCGGCATTGGAGTCAGTTCATGTTAATGTTAACCCCCCCCCGCTCCCAAAAGCTTAACTACTGCTCTACAATTGCCGTGTGCCAGCCTGAGCTTCTTCGCCAGAAGCTTATCGCTATCACCAACCCCGCGAATCTCTCTCGAAAACTGTCAGGGGACACAGCACCAGGGTTATAATTACGGGGGGAAATGTTGCGCAGTTGCACCATTTTCCTGATAAATCGGCGCAGCTCACCACAAAAACAAGTAGATGCGCGGCTTCACGCACATCCGTTTTCGCGCCCCGCACCATTTTTGGCAGCAGGCCAAAAAAAATGTGCGGGTCTATTTCGCCGAAAGCGAAAAACATATCTTGGGTCTCTTTTCGCCGCAGGGGAAAATTGTTTTGGGGCCTTTTCTTGTGATAGTTTCGACAATTTCATCCTTAACTTCTTTGGGGGCCTTCCGGGGGCCCTCCGGGGGTCGCACCTCGCCTCTGGCTCGTGGTGCGCTACGTGCACCACGCTCTGGAGCACCAATTATAACCCTGCACAGTAGCCCCTCTCTCGTTTTCGCAATGCTGCGTGAATCCGTCTATAGTCGAGGGTTTCAACCCGCCGCCCCCTTCCCCAGCACACGAATCTTGAGCGCTGTGCTCGGTGGGGGGATGCATGCCGCAACATCACACGGCGAAACAAAACAAAACAAAACAAAACAAAATTACTCTTCAACCCATCACCTCCAGCTTCTCTCAACTCAACTCTCGTCTACAGCGCCGGCCATGACAGACAAACCCTGACAGCGAGTGCTTACGCCCGCGGCGGGCCACCATTTCCTCTCTGGACGGAAATATAAGGACCGCTGGGGCATAAATCAACATGAATACCAAGCGCTCCCCTACATTTCCATCCAGAGGGCGGTATGCACGAGACGCTACGGTGCGGACAACACAGCCAGGATTGCAACTATTTACGGGGGAACACATAAATCAGAACCAACTATGGCGTGTAAACTTAGAGGGATGCCTGTTTTTTTTAGGCTCCATCGTGGGCTCCGATGACAAGTTCCAATACCCCCCCGTAATACCGTACCACTCTGACCCGAAATATAAGAACCATTTAGACTGAATGTTGATATAAAAACGATCCTTATATTTGGGGTCAGAGTGGTAACTGACTGCTGCAGCTGTATATACAGGCGGTGTCACGCCACCCCTAACCCCCAACAGGCCCGCCAACGGTGGCACTCGCTCCACCGCCACTTACTCCCAAAACGGCACGGATGACAGGTGACACGGGTTCGCCGAACATGGGCGAAAGGAAAGGCAACGCGGCGGGGGGGAACGACGTAACACCGGGTAACACAAAATTAATCCGCTCGGCGGCACGGGTTTGCCCCAAATGGACGAAATCCGGCGGGGAGAATTACTAACATCGGGTAAAAAAAAACCCTATCAATCCCGTCGGCGGCAGACGCTTGTTCTATTCCCCCCGCCTCAAGGCGCTTCGCGCTTGGTGCAAGCAATGCCTGCCTGGTTGGTGAAAACCCAACGCGCTCCACCCCGGTATTGTAGGGATGCGAGGGTCTATGGTCATACGACTACGGCCATGCATGACATGAGTATACCACCTCCCTCCCCCACGTTTTTGCGAATCACTGCCGATAGCCGAGTCGGTCTGTGTCTTGCATTGCCCTCATCACGACGTATTCACCCACCCTCACCCACCCCAGGCCCCCCTTTCCGCCCGTATTCCAGCGCATGTCCACCACTCCGCAGCCGTCCCTAGCGTCTCCTCTCGCTGTCCGAGTCAAAGCGTCCACTACGTAGAGCCTCCTTGAGAAATGAGCTACTACACGATACTACTGTTACTACTGCTACTACCAGGGTGGAATGGTCTAAAAACATTCGTGGCCAACTCTGCTCAAGAGTTTTCGGGAGCGAAAGAAGAAGAGTGACCTCTCTAAGATATTCATTCCAAGACATTCTCATCGAATCTGAGGTTCCATTATTTTTGGACCCTCCGATGCAATCGCCATTTTACTATTACGGGCAAGGGCCATAGTAACAAGCCGGTCGCCCCGGTGGGCTAGCAGGTAACCACGAAGACTGTAAGCGTCAAGAAAGCGAGTTCGAGCCCCGCCGAGTGCACACTTTTTCTCGCTAAAAATATCTTGACTAGCAGAAAGCGCGAGAGCGTGAGTTAGCAAAATTCGATGAAAGTCGACGAGCGTTGGGAAGGCTGAACCCTCTGCGCGATAAAAATGCAAGGCAAGAACCGTACGTAGTGGGGGAGGAGGGAGAGGAGCCTACTTTGTGACCCCGGATCTGAGTTACGACTAGGGAGGGAGAAAGACAGAAGTGCGAAGATAATAAATGGGATGGATGAAAAATAAAATAAAATAAAAATAGTAAATAGGACCTACGGCAAACATAAAAACCTATATATTTTCCAATTTTTAGTAACAATATTTGGTCCTATTTACAAGGGTCCACCGTAATAGTGCATTATGTCTCCCTACGTACCGTGGATCGTTTAATGTAAGTATTTGATTGGATGGGGCCTCCTGCGCCGGCCCGTGGCCCCGCCCATACTTTATTGTTACGTTGCCTTGTCTCTTTAGGTGACCACTGGTCAGGTGCAGAGTTGTCTCACCCGAACTTCCTTAACATTGGATCAATCATTTTTGCCACAAGGTGCGGAAATATTCTTGAACTCAGGCGACAGCAGTGGTAGCTCACTGGTGTCGTCGTAATGATAGCTCTGGCGGCGTTATCTCTTACTATACAGTGCACTTCCCCACTACAAATAGAGGCTGCTGCTGCTGCTGCTGCTACTACTACTGCTACTACTGCTACTGCTACTGCTACTGCTACTGCTACTGCTACTACTACTACTATTACTACCACTACTACTGCTACTACTACTACTACTACTACTACTACGACTGCTACTACTACGTACTACTACTACTGCTGCTACTACTACTACTGCTACTACTACTACTACTACTACTACTACTACTACTACTACTACTACTATTACTGTCGTCCACAGCCCTCGTAACCCTCGCGATCCTTCCTTCTGTTGGCACCGCGCAGCCCGCCCCCCATTTTTTTCCCGTGTTGGCGTATCTTTTATCTTGAAAGAAGCCGACCACCGCCCCCTCTCCCCCTTTGCCCCCACACTCTTTAGTGTCGGCCATGTAATTTGGAGGGTTTCGGGGTAGGGGTTAGGGTAACTGTCGGGTTAGAGGTGTATATGTATCACCCCCCCCCCCCCCCCCCCGCCCCCAGCCCCCAAAATAAATGGCCGAACTGAAACCAGCATGTATGTATAGTGCATGTATGAGTAACATCTTGGAAGGTATCCGGGGTGTGCATACAACACTGCAGATACCTTTGCATCGTACATGTGATTATCTTGTGTGCATTCTTGCTTCTCCCCATCACGCAAGGATGGTCTCTTCCCGAGCACACGCACAGCCCCGCACTCCCGCTCTCGCTCCCCACACCCACCCACGGATGGGATGCACATTATTTGACTTGTTCGTGGCAGCAGTGCCCTCGGCATGCCGCGGCAAGGCCCACGCGTTACCATAATATGCCGCGGGACGTGCCACAGTAGTAGTAGTATAGGTTGTGCCTGCGGACACTGCCGTGGGACTTGTCATGGCATCCCACGGCAAGCTCCGCTGGTAATGTCCACGGTAATGCCTCGTACGGCAAACCCGACGGTAATGTCCGCACGACAAGATCCGCAACAAGAGCCACACCGCAAGAGCCACACGGCAAGACCAAAGCGGCAGTTCGTTTTTGCGCTCGTTCGTCTTTTCCATTGATTGTCGGCGCACACAGATGATATCATAGCGTTTGATTGGTTCAGTGCGATACCGAGGCGCCTCGTGTATCGCTATTTCTAGCCCTGTATATATACTCGTACGTTGAAGGTATTGGCCTGAAACTATAGCGCCACGGGCGGAGCTGTGGCCGTACCGCTAGTTGGTGTGAAACTGACAAAATATGCAAAAATTGCCCCAAAATATGAAGGCGTGTTGCCTATAGCGGGGACAGAATAAAGTGACTTGAATTTAAACAGCACCAACACCCGATACTCGCTCCTCGTGTGTACGCGTAGTCGTATAACGGAAGATTAAGATTAGATTTTGGGCAAAAAAAAAGCACACCTGTGCTGCCTGCACACATCGCTTTTCGCCCACAGGCCAAAGACCTTCTTCGTACTGGATCTGGATCGACCTGAACTACCCGTGTCCACTGCTGCTCATCCTGCTTTGCTGCTTGCTGCTGTACTGCTTACTGCTCAAGTCGCCCTGGACAGAGATCGGAAGACCGTCGATAAGACCAAAGGTGCGTCTACTATCGCCCACGTTCTGATCACTCACCCGTTTGCGATGCTTACTCACTCGTATTATGCTGTCATTTCGTCCGAAAATATAAGTAACTGTAGTGTACTATTATCAATATCAAACCGTACTTTACATTTACGGACATAATCGTACGGCTTTTGTCCCTCAGCCTCTCTTTCTGTCCTGTGCCGGGTATAGCCGCGCCTGCGAGAGAGCGTCTCCGTTTTGGCTTCGTACACCAGTAGCGGCGGCACGCAAAGGCGCTGGCAATGAAAGCCGTGATGCGCAGCGACGAGGGAAAGTTCCTGAGCTTGAGCGGGTGGCGCCACCCGTCCCAACTCGAAGCTTTCTGGATATTTGTTGCGGTCGCTTGATGGCTGTTTGTTGTATATCTATATCTCCTATCTATCTGCGTTTGTTTGCTTGATTGACGACACACAATAATTCGAGATTGGATCTTACGTCTGTGACGCAAGGAGACGGGTCTTTTCTGGCCTCGTTGGACCTTATTATACTAGTTTTAGTCAAGGATGCGGTCAGTCAAGGACGGGCCCGTCAAGTATATACGCGTACGTAGAAAACAGTAGTGCCGGTATCCTATGCACCAGCCAACAATACCGGCACTACACACCTGGTATGGCGGCAACCGGCACTAACTACTCTGCACGAGACTATCATACGAGTACCACACTGGCTGGGGAATCCCATCTGCTTGCTGCTGTGCCAAGCGATTCCACAGGCACTACGAGTACTCCAACAGCAGTAGATGTGTATATACCTGGTACTGGTATATCATAGCGGGCAACCGTCACTACTCAATCGGGACTACTGCGGTGTACTGCTGTACGTACGTATCATGCGTAGGAGACCGCAGTTTGACTACGAGTACGTATAGAGGACCACTACGTACGGTACCTGGTATTATACCACGTATCATACCAGGTACGAGTATCTTTGCATCGGGCGTACAGCAATAGCTTTGACCTCTTGCTCAGTCGGGCCTCTCAGGCTCTTCCAGAACACACTTCGGGCACAAAGGCAACAAGAGGCTTGTGCCCATGTTTGATCCGCGAGGGATTCGCGCATGCTCGTTCCCAGCAGCAGCAGCAGCGTCTCGTGCCAAACTGCTTGTTGTGTGGTGCTTGCGAGGTGTACGAGTAGCAAGCTCGTTTTCACTTCTACGTATTATATCTGCGGGCGATGGGTACTGCCATCAACACGACGAGATCCCGTCGATCGAGCTGCCGCGTACATCGTAGTACACGTCTCCCCTCGTACGTACAGCCAGCAAGCGAAGTGGATGGTGACGATGGACTACTGTTGCTGTATGATACGAGTACAGAAGTATTATCACCTCCTCGGACAGATCATGCTCTATTAGATCATCTACAGTAGATACTTTACGTAGGCCGATAAGGAAAATATGTGCATAATATCTACCAGGTAGATCATACGGACCTACCCGGTGAAACATGTGCTACTTGATGTACTGCTGTACATAATACGTACATAGGAGGTTTCGAAAAGCAAACATAGTTACGATGATACTGCGACCAGACGCACTCGCCGAAGTACATGGCGGACGTAAGACCAACCCGTTACAACCAAGCTCGGGGCTGAGACTCCATCAGTGATGCATATCTATCCGTATGATTTCTACCCCTGGGATTTTACGTGAGACGTGCTGCTACTAGTATGTGTAGATTATCCAGATCATACAGATCCAACCCACGGGTAAACAGGTGCAGATGCTACAGATCATACAGATCCCACACCCATGCAAACATGTGTGAAGTATCTACATAGATCATACAGATCCCATCCAGACACACGTGTGTGTAGGATCTAGAACATACAGATCCCATCAGTCAAATATTATCTCCACCCCGCAGATCCTACAGATCACACTCCTCAAACATGTGCAGATCATACAGATCATACAGATCCCACCCACGCAAAACATGCGTGAAGGATTTGCATCTATAATACAGATACCATCCAGCCAAACGTGTGTGTATGACCGAGATCATACAGATCCCATCAGTGAAATATGATCTACACCCCGCAGATCCTACAGATCGCACTCCTTAAACATGTGCAGATCATACAGATCATACAGATCCCACCCACGCAAAAAAATGCGTGAAGTATCCACATAGATCATACCTATCCCATCCACACACAAGTGTGTGTATGATTTAGATCATACAGATCCCATCATTGAAATATGATCTACATCCCGCAGATTCTACAGATCACACTCCCCACACATGTGCAGACCATACAGATCATACAGATCCCACCCACGCAATCATGCGTGAAGGATCTACATAGATCATACAGATCCCATCCAGACAAACGTGTGTGTATGATATATATCATACAGATCCCATCAGTGAAATATGATCTACATCCCGCAGATCCTACAGATCTCACTCCTCACACATGTGCAGATCATACAGATCATACAGACCCCACCCACGCAAAACATGCGTGAAGGATTTGCGTCTATCATACAGATCCCATCCAGCCATACGTGTGTGTATGACATATATCATACAGATCCCATCAGTGAAATATGATCTGCATCCCGCAGATCCTACAGATCACACTCCTCAAACATGTGCAGATCGTGCAGATCATACAGATCCCACACGGGCAGACATGTGTGAACTATCTATTAGATCATACAGATCCCACCCAGTAAAGAATGTGTGAAGTCCTTAGATCATACTTATCCCAATCAGACAAGCACGAGTGAAATACCTAGATCATACAGATCCCATCAGTGAAATAGTTTCTAGATCCTGCAGATCATACACAAAGATCCTATCAGTCGAATCTGATCTAGATCCCCCATATCCTACAGATCACACGCCTCAAACATGTGCGATCGCTCTATTAATATATGATAGATAAGCCACCCGGACTAACATGTTCGTAAGAGCTATAGACCGTACAGATCCCAACCGAAAAACATTATCTTCATCCCACAGATCATATAGATCAAGGATCTGCTATTTATATCCAAAAATAAATAGATCCCCGAAATATGTCCGGAAACTTAATCAACATTTTTAATTAGTATGAATACAAGAACGTTGTTTAAATTTCCGGACAGTGCGGTACCATATCGTTAGACGCGGTCCAACGATACAAGGCCAAACATCGCCATGTATGTCTTCCGTGCTCTTCTCGTGACTCGTTTCTCGCGTGAGCTCGTGAGGGTGAGACGGGAAGCCATGAATATTGTGCACCAGGCTGTGTCGGCAACAAGCACGCGCGGGGGATGGGGTGATCGATTGTACCTCTACTACTACTACTACTACTACTACTACTACTACTACTACTACTACTACTACTACTACTACTACTACTACTACTACTACTACTACTACTACTACTGAAAGACAGAGTCAAAAACTTGTCGGTGGCTGCGCCAAAAATTACAGCACGCACAAGGGTACACAAGGATCCGAGTCCCTGATACCCCACTATCCCCAGAGCTCAGAATCAAAAACCAACCGGACCGTTGTGATCCCAGGAACAACAAGTCTACTTTTTTTTAATAACCCTCCCCCCCCCCCCCCCCCCCCCCCCCACAAATAGGTGGGTCTCTAAAACCTAGTGAAAAAAAAGAACAAAAAACGAAAACAAAAATTGTTTTCGTTCATTTCGTCCTGTGATCACAGCGGTCCGGTTTGTTATTCACTCTGACCTTCCTAGGAGCGAGAGGGGTCGTTTCCTCCTTTTGTCGCATGCCCTTGGCACGCAGCAGATCTTTGTACCTTGCACGATTAAGATACCTATACTACCGGTCGGTATTTTCTCTCTTTTTTAGCTAACGGTAAAATACTAGGGTATGGGAAAAGGAATCGATTCTGACACGAAATCGATTCCTGCGCCGATACTTTCCGGATTTTCCTCTCGCCCTGACCGTCGTTTCTGACCAATTCCAAATGAATACTACTATTGTATACACACGTTTGCTGATATACAACATGGGGCATAATACGCACACGAAAAAAGACAAAAAAACACCCCGCACAAATGATCTACTCGACCGCCAGCTTTGGTGACCGCCAAAAAAAATAACAAAAAAAAACGGCACCCTGGTTGTCTAGCTCACGCAGCGAGTGGCGTGTTTTACAGCGTCGTTGCCAACCGACGCCAACCCAACCTATAAATATATCATAGGTGGGGGGGGGGGCAAACTAGACAGGGGAGGTATGATACACTAAAATCTACCAGGCAGGGTAGTTTAGAAAAAATAGAGAATACATGACGTGCGTTTGTTTCAATTCCTACAGAAATCCCATACTGTACCACCATTATTGCGAGGGGCCCTAGTAAATAGGACCTATGGTAAACCCAAAAATCTGTATATTTCTCTATTTTTACTCTATGCATATTTCCCTATTTTTACCAACAACATTATTTGGTCCTATTTACTACGACTACGGTCAGAAATTTTCCCGAGTGTGGCGTCGTTTTCGTGTATGATACCGCTCTGGTATATACAAGTACAAGTACGAGAGCTTAATACGTACCTAAACACCACCAGCGAAATACAATAACACGACTTTGCGCATAGGTTTCCTTGGTTTTCGTGGTTTTCTGCTGCTTTCGGGAATGTTATGAGTGATCAACGTTGAAGCTCATGCTGCACATTGTCGGATGGCTACTCGTAATCTATTGATATTTTAATAACACGGGGGACCATAGTAAATAGGACCAATTATTGCAAGTAAAAATAGGCACACATATACCTGGTACGAAGTACCTGGTAGGTTTTTGTGTGTACCGTACGTCTCCCTATTTACTAGTATTTGCTATGCCCCCCCCGAAAATAGTAGTTGTTGACTCCCTCGACAACGATTTCTGATAGCCCGTGGGCAAATGTTCGAGAGTCTCTTGAGGGAGAGGAAAACAAATCGATAACCATAAATCAATCGCAATTTTCGAATTTCCGAATTGTATTTCCGATATTAGCTACACATTCGCTATTACGAATTATCTGGTCCAGCGAGCGACCGCTGTCCAGTTGTAAACAACAGCCCTGTCTGTTCGCGTGCTCTACCAGTCTGCCAGCACCGTTCCGTGCGGTATCCACTTGGTATTTCCACAAGCACGACCAACCAAACAATGCCAGCTGCTGCTGCTGCTGTGAAGTGCGCTACGTACTTCTTACTCGGCCAAGAATATGAACCATAACGCCAAATTCTCTCTACAACAACAAACTATACAGTTTATTTTTATATCGGTTCCCGATTTCTAACAATAATCTTTCTCTTTATAAATGTCAAGCCAAAACGCTTTATTCCCGGATCGAAGAAAAAAAATCTCGAAAGTGTACGTAGGTACACGAAAGGAGCACAGAAGAAGCACTATTAATACTATTTCCGATTCTGAAAAATAGATGGAGAATCATCCACCAAATTCAAGATTGATTATGGTTAGGCAGAATTGAGTCAACCCCCCCCCCTCCCCCGGCTCGTTCCCAACTTGATTGTATTTCACAGTACAATAATACGAGTACTATTTGGAACACTAACGGCAACAAGCTATAGCGGTGCTCTCGCCAAACGACGCATACAGCTATTAATAGTCATATATATATACGTGCGAGTATTTATTGGTAAGATTTTGCGCCACATGCTCTCTCTTCTCGCCTTTTTTTGTTTGTTGTCGACGCATACTAATGTCCATATATTCTCGCCTACCGTGCTCGCGCCGCTAAACAACCGCCGCGCAAACAGGGAAAAAAGGAAACGAGAGAGAAAGAGAGAGAAACAACAACAACACCACAGCCACCAAGCCAGCGTACCACATCGACCGACTGTCGACCATGATCTTCAACCTGGGCTACATCTGCAACGCGGTGGGGTTCGTGATGCTACTTTACGTTACGATATTCATGCTCGTGGCTCCGAACGCCCCCCCGCCAATCGTCTTCCGCAAGGCTACCACTACTACTGCTACTGCATTGGTCGAGGAGCCGTGGACGGCCGAGGACCTCGGGGCGTTGGCCAGGACCAACAAAGTGGCGGCCGCCGTGAGAAGCCTGAAGAACGCCGCCCGCAATTCTGGAACGCCCGTGCTCCTCATCAAAGGGTGAGCGTTTTTTTTGGCGCATACTGAAGACTGAAGCAGCTATTCATAGCTGCCTATCATATTTTTATTTTCGTGACCGCTGCACGCACAGCTTGTTAGGGCCTATGGGCTATGATCCTCATCATACTAATAGGTTAGAGCATACTGGTAGAATATCTTGTTGTAGCAAGTCAGTCGGTTTGATACCTTGCGGCATCTACCACCGCTGCTGATTGTATTTATCTTTTTTACCACACCGATCCTGCGCAGCATGATTCGACGGTTACATTATACATCTCAGCAAGCTCACAGGAGTAATAATGCCATCATCTATTCGTACAAGCGCTCGGATGAAACCCATATATATATATATGCCTATTATATTGTACCAAGTATGTAATATATTCAGAATATATAGAAATTTCGGTAATGCGTCATGAATGCTGGGTTGTGTCTACCGCTGCCAAGCACAGCGTACAGCGAGCAGTGTCTGTCTGTGGTGTCTGTGGTGTCTGTGGTATGTATTGTAGTTATACATAAGGAGGGTGGAGACTGCAATAATTATTGGTATAATAATTGTGTCGAGTATTCAGGTCTGATTGATAAAAGCATCTTGCATGTTTGAAGTCGTTGGACTCCAGTTTGGATGGATGGCACGATTGGAACCATTAAGCGCCGCACATTGATCATCAGATAACAGCCGATTTCCCTAATTAAGAATGGCCTTTCCGATGAGGATGAAAATCGATTTTAGTACTTTGTTGTTTTTTAAGAGTCGGGTTTCGCTCACAATTAAAATTTAACCTGGAATATATTATGTTTCTCGATGGGTAGGTATCGATCCACGAAAACAATATCGAAATCAACCTTGACAGGCTCGTAAAACAGAGGGTATAAGGGAATTGGCGTTTATGGGCGAGAGACCTCGCGCATAAATCCTGATTTTATTGGGTCTTCGATATAACAGCCGGTTTTCCTACTTGAGAATTGCCTTTCCGATGAGAATGAAAATCGATTTTAGTACTTTGTTATTGTTTAATACCGGTAGTTGTATTTCCCTCACGGTCAAAACTTGGTCTAGAAAGGATGTCCCTCGGGAATTTGCAGTTATGAGCGAGGTACCTCGCCCATAAATACAGATTTTCTGGGATCTTCGATATCTTGAGACTACCTATTATGCTCATTTCATTTTTTTTTTTTGTCATCGACGGGTGTCACAACTGACAATAGTGTACAGTGAAAAAAATGACTGTGAGGGAGGTACATCTCTTACAATTCAAAAAACAATATTTTCGATTTTCATTCTCATCGGAAAGGCAATTCTCAATTAGGAAAATCGGCTGTTATACATGTTGAGACTGCCGATGCCGATTTCATTTTTTTTCTATTGACACCGACGCCTGTCACAACTGACAAAGGGGAACATAGATATATAGCAGGTACAATATTTGGGTAAACGGTGGTAGTGCGTGTTCTATTGAGTACACGGACGGGAGGAGAATTAGTTGGATGAGATTGGTGGTATTCGACGAATTTTGGGTCAGCTTTTGCATTCTGAATAAATAATGCCCTGCACGTTGTCGGAAGGAAAATCATTTAATAATAGTGTAGATTTTGACTGTGAGGGAAGTACACCTCTTACAATTCAAAACCCAATATTTTCGAGTTTCATTCTCATCGGAAAGGCAATTCTCAAATAGGAAGATCGACTGTTAGATGGCAGATGGAAAAAATAGAACACGTACGTACGTATATATGATACACACAACCGCACAATACCTACACTTACTTCCAGGTTTCATAAAATGTACCAGGTATCGTATACTGCTGTGTTGGGCTCATGCAACTTGGGTTCATGCAACGATAAACCCACCCCGTCCTCCATGCGCCGCAACGCTTAATTACCACACAGGCTTGAGGGAGTCATCGACGCTGCGCCCGACACGGAACTCCGGGCCGCCCTTCTCGCAGTGGCTCGTACAGGCGGGGACGACAGGAAGAAGGACCCGCTGGCGGCATTTGCCAGGACCGACAGCAACGCAGCGACGTGCGGGAAACCGGGCACCGCCGGGAGAGGCGGGCTTGCCCTCTGCGTGGAGCGCTGCGAGCACAACAAGCCCTCCGGGTGGAACCCCAGGTCCCCCCGCAGTGGGGCTTGTTACATGTTGTGCTCCCTGGCCGTTTCGCCCTGCACGCAAGGGTGAGCAAACCGAACCGGCTGGAACGGCCAATGAAAGCGTATTCTTCTACTTCTTCTTCGTATTATTACTTTTATTATTATTGAAGAGCTTCAACATTGATCACTCATAAAACAATCCAAGAAAGAACAAGAAAACCAAAGAAAACCCCAACAATATGTTGTTTCGTATTGATTTCCGTTGCATGTGCCCCACTCAATGTACCCCTTGTTCTTGCCCCCGGATTGCACCGCCGCCACCTCCGCTGCCGCTGCCGCTGCCCCCCCCCCCTCTTCCGCTTCGGCTGCCATTGCCGCCGCTTTGGCGTCAGCCCTGATTGATTGCCTCCTCCCCCTTGCTCGTGTCGCTGTGACGTCAATGTTGGCTAACGGTGCAACGACAAGTAGGATTCTTTCGTGGGGGACATCCTCCATTAGCTTGGGGGTGCAGCATCGGAACTGGGCGACCAACGTACAGACCATGCTAAGCCTCATTCACGCCAAAGGGGTGGAGAAGGCGCAGAACATGACAGTGTCCACGGCGCCGGCTGATCTGTTCTTCTGCGCCATGGCAGCACTGGATTTTGCCCTGGGCACAAGGATCTTCCAGGTGAGGAAAATCCATGCAAGGGCTAGGCCGCACCGTTCCAGTAGTAGTACAACTGCAGTAGTGTCTCGGATGTTCCGGATTTTCGTGTGGGAGCTCTTGAAAGCGGTGAAGGCGCGGCGGATGGCGTTTGCGTCGATTGTGGTTGTGTAAAGCCGCGTGACTTGCAGGCCATCTGAGCCGCCGGCTGAACCTCGCTTGTGCCACGTTGGCTGTGCGATTACGCAAGTCGCTTAAAGTTTGTTCGGGATTGCTTAGGTTCGTGTTCCCCAATCACGGAGGCCGTGGTTGTTTGAATTGTCGTAGCTGTCTAGTTCTTAGTGTTCTACACTAACTGCCATACAAACGAAATAATCGTATAGCCATGATTGATCAATGACGAGAAAATTCAAACGACTAGTAAAAAATCAGACCATCCCCGTTTTGTTTTGTTGGCTGCGAACGCTACGTACACCACATACGCCACTCCGCTTCACGCGCGCGCACTCCCTTGGACAAACGTTTAGCAAAGACCATGTATTGTCCGCTCGCTCGCCTGTACCTTAGCTTAGCTTAGCTTAGCTTAGCTTAGCTTAGCTTAGCTTAACTTACTTTTTACCTTGCCTTAGCTTAGCTTAGCTTAGCTTACTTTTTACCTTACCTTGCCTTACCTTACCTTACCTTACCTTACCTTACCTTACCTTACCTTACCTTACCTTACCTTACCTTACCTTACCTTACCTTACCTTNCCCCCCCCCCCTCTCCCTGCTCGTGTCGCTGTGACGTCAATGTTGGCTGACGGTGCAACGACAAGTAGGATTCTTTCGTGGGGGACATCCTACTTCAAGAACTGGTGGGTGCAGCATCGGAGCTGGGCGACCAACGTACAGACCATGCTAAGCCTCATTCACGCCAAAGGGGTGGAGAAGGCGCAGAACATGACAGTGTCCACGGCGCTGGCCGATCTGTTCTTCTGCGCCATTGCCGCGCTGGGTTTTGCCGCGAGCTCAAGGATCTTTCACGTGAGGAAAAATCGTGCAAGCAAGGGTTAGGAGGCATCGTTCCAGTGGTAGTAGTCGTAGTAGTAGTAGTTGTAGTAGTAGTAGTAGTAGTGTCTCGGATGTTCCGGATTTTTGTGTGGGAGCTCTTGAAAGCGGTGACTTGCAGGCCACCTGAGCCATCGGCTGGACCTTGCGTGTGCCACGTTGGCTGTGCGAGTACGCAAGTCGCTTAAAGTTTGTTTGGGATTACTTATGTTCATGTTCCCCAATCACCGAGGCCGTGATTATTTGAATTGTTGTAGCTGCCTAGTTCTTAGTGTTTTACACTAACTGTCATACAAACCAAATACTTGTATAATCATGATTAAGCAATTACGAGATAATTCAAACGATGACAGTAGTAAAAAATCAGACCATCCCCGTTTTTTTTTTGTTGGCTGCGAACGCTACGTACACCACATACACCACTCCGCTTCACGTGCGCGCACTCCCTTGGACAAACGTTTTGCAAAGACCATGTATTGTCCGCTCGCTCGCCCGTAGCTTAGCTTAGCTTAGCTTAGCTTAGCTTAGCTTAGCTTAGCTTAGTTTAGCTTAGCTTAGCTTACTTTTTACCTTACCTTACCTTACCTTACCTTACCTTACCTTACCTTACCTTACCTTACCTTACCTTACCTTACCTCACCTTACCTTACCTTACCTTACCTTACCTTACCTTACCTTACCTTACCTTACCTTACCTTACCTTACCTTACCTTACCTTACCTCACCTTACCTTACCTCACCTTACCTTGCCTTGCTCAACTTTGTTTCCGTGCTTCCTTTATTTTCCGTCCTGTGTGTGCCCCGCCAGGCGCTGTACGCCCTCGCGTTAGCGAGAGAGGCGTACAAGTACTTCCGCAGGCTCTTTAGGCAGGGGGGGTTCCATGCCCTCTACAAGGCCGAGCGCCGGGAGCAAGCCTGCCGACGGCTCGGGCGGCTCGTCTCCGGCAGGAGCGCGAGGGCGGTGGCCACTCGCTTCGTGCAGTGGCAGGGGGCGCCGGCGGCGGCGGTCGACGTGGCACCGAGCGAGGCCGACGCCAACGACGGGGAGGACGGGGTCGCGGGCTGAGCCAAGAGCGAGGGGCCCACCAAAGAAGTCGCGGTGTACTGCTGTGGTGGACGAGGGTTCTGCTCTTCGCGGGGGTGGGGGGGAGGGAAAGGGTTGGACAAGTACGGTTGGAGCCCAAGTAAGGGTGGGAACCGGGGGGCAGGAGAAGGGTAGCGAACGATGAGAGACACAATCGGTGCGTGTATCATACCATTGGTACGTACGACGATGTGCTACCTGTGCTATCTCGTGCCGCCTGGGGTAGGCCTGCAGTACGTAGTAGTATCATGACGTGCCGTCTGTTTCCTCGGTCGGCTCATGCTGTACGCTGTGGAGCTGCTGCAGGAGAATTGTAGGGTGCGGTCACTCTCCTGGGTCGTGTCTTCCTGTATACTGTGTACTGCTGTGTACCGGGTGGTACCCGTTTAAGCGTGCAAGTCTCTCCAGTCTTTGCATCAAGGTGTCGGCCGAGAGATGCCTGGGAGAAATGTGTAGCGCGGCGTGTACTTGCTTGTGACAAGAGATGGCTCTTATGGGCTGGTTTCGGCACACTTGGCGCGTACGTACGTAGTATGCGTATATAGGCCATGTGCACGCAAGTTAAGTTTGCTTGTGCGGTTGAGTACTGCTGTTGGACCATGTATGTTTTTTGTATGGACAAGGTCAATATGGCGTTTTAACGCTCAGCGCACAAGCAACAAGAATTACAACCAACCCCGTATCCAAACCATCATACATACACAACGCAAACGCCAACAAGAAAAGGCTGTCATCAGCCAACCTCGGCAGTCCGTGCTTTTTGTTTTAAAGTATCATTTTACTTCGTACGTGGTACATTTTCAGTGTTTGTTACTGTCCTTCCAGGTACTTTTTGCGTCTGGTACACGGTACATCCACACCGTACAAAAAACACAAACCCGACGGAGAAATAGTAATATTAATAGTAGGACTGGGACTGGGTAAAATTGATGAATTAATGGCTTGAGTTGTTAATAGTGTGGATTGATTAAGTTTGACACAAGAGGGACACGATATACAATGACGTCATGTAGAGGAGGCTTATGTATGTACCGGACACTGTCACAAATAGCTCCACATGCAACCCCATGGCACCGAAGTATTACAGGTTCTCGTGCGCTGGCACTTTACAAAGAGGGAGCGCTAAAACGCATTGCATCCGAAGATGGCTTTATACACAAAAAGGTAACGATGAAATACACTTCATCCGAACATATGGTGTTATGTAACAAGCAAAGAGACGTTCAGTTACCTTTCATCCAAACATGGCGTTGTACAAGGAGTAGGTGGCGTTATAATACACTTCATTTGAAGATGGCGTTTTTACACAGAGGGGACGTTCAGTTACCTTTCATCCAAACATGGCGTTGTAGAAGGAGTAGGTGGCCTTAGAGTACACTTCATTCGAAGATGGCGTTTTTACACAGAGGGGACGTCTAACTGCACTCCGTCCGAACATGGCGTTATACAAGAAGGAGGCGTTACAGTGTATGTAATCATCCCAAGAAGGCGTTATAAACGGAGGGGACGCCAAAATGCGTCCCATCCCTGAGAAGGGCTCATATACCAGTACTGAATAATGGTACGGTAAACAAGCATGCTGGTGAAGTAAGAAATTAACGTTTTTACACTCTCTGCCTGCCTGACGTTATGGGGCCAGGATCAATTCCGGAGGATGAGTCGAAACCAGCTGCAACCCACACGCACAACCAGTCCGCTGCCGAGCGATCTCTTCTTGTTTGTACACGGTGTGCTCCGGTGACGACCAAAGTGCACCACCTTATCTCCAGGAAACTCGCCAAGTTCACCTTGAACTTTCCTTGGGGCCGACTATACACACAGACAGGTGGCCGGGACTCCCCCCCTGGCACAAGGTGGGCGTAAGAAACCCCTTGTGGAGACATTGAGAAATGTAGCACACCAATAGACGTGCCGACTTGAGAGGTTGTCGACACCTTGTGGGGTTTGCTATAGATATGTGCATTGTTCAATGCCTCCACAAAGGATTTTTGTTTACGCCCACGTTGTGCAAGGAAGGGGGTCCCGGCCACCTGTACTGTGTACTGTCACCGGGGGGGCTAGTGTAGTAAACATAGTAATCAGCATCCACGACGGGCCCAGAAAACAGGTATCCCTCCTCTATGATTACACACCATATTTGGTTCTGATTACTACTGTATCATATGTTCCCCCCGAAGATATTTACTTTTATGAGCGAATGCAACGAGTTTTCTAATTTTGCCCGTACCAACAACAAATAGGGATACCTTTCGAAATCGCTGTAAAGGCGGGATCATAACCTTGGGGTCTTTGCCATCACGCCCTTGTGGCCACTCGATACGGCCCCCGATAACGAAATGAAGACCAATCAATGCCACGACCTATATGTAGATGATGTGTTTGTGGTATATAACATACCACACGCATCATACGCATAGTACATGCATGTTATCATACAGTTCAAGCTCGACTGCTCGTTTTGTACCTGCGTGGATCTCGCAATTGCTGTCTTTCGAGAGAGTGGACATTCTACCCTCTTGCCTTATAACAGTAAGTTGATCTACAACGAACACAGACTGGATCGAAGGTGAGTTATAGGGATTTGGATATTAGACCAGCCAAAATATGGTGAACCCAGGGAGATCAACTTCTTGCTGCTGTCTCCGCCTTTTCGCATTTGTAGCCAAGCATTGTTTTCCGACAATCTCATGAAATGCAAAAACAGCGAAAATACTATTATCAATACCCGAATTATTTGATTATTGGCGAACGCTTTCCTTCCTTTGCATGTCCTGGGGGAAGGTATTATGTTAGTACTCTTTACCTGTTTACGCGATGTTTTTCTTCTAGATGATGCATGCCGCAAATTCATATGCTTACATGTGTTTTGGGTTATTTGGAGTCTGCTGGACAATTCATAATTTTTCAGGGCAGCTTGTTGCCAAGCAGGATGCCGTATAGATGTATGGACTCTGCGGCATGCAATGTGCGGATCCGTGTGGTAATCCTTCCGCCATGGTCGCGGTAAAGTCCTCTGCGCGATGCCGAGAACACTGCTGTAGCGACGCTATATATAGCCTCCGAGTATGAGGAGGGCAGAAACAGGGTGACGACTATCAGTCGATCAAATAAATAAACTTGCAAATTTGCGTATTGTTGGCGGACGGCTTCCGTTTGTGGCACTGGGGTGGGCGTGCTAGTCCAGAGGCTTGGCGCGAGCCGCCGTTAGGCGTGCTCTTCGGCTTCTCTCAGAAGAAATATATGATGTTACAAAGAAGGCTCTCTCTGGGCCAACATGAAGAAGAAATAAAAAGTCAGAGCTGAGAGGATTAGTTGTGAGCTTGGCGGGCGCAACCAGCCTCGACACGCTCGGCTCTACGACTAGATGTACTCTATCGGGCGGTTGTACTAACCGACCCGCAGCAACGTTCCTCGGGCGCTTGCTCGCGACCGTTCCACGTACTGTTCTCAAGAACGCTACTCTTCCAGACATTCAACGTCGAACGGCATATCCATGGCTATACTGATACCGAGTACTATTCGTACGTACATGACTGAGTACACCCTTACTGCAATAGTACTCCATGTTGGTAACTATTGACTAGATATATAGGCTTGGTACATACACCTACTATTGTACTACACGCTACTTAAATACGAATTGTTCTCGTTAAGCGACTCAGTAAGCTACTGGTAACTGCCGCTGTAGCAAAGTACCTGCATCAACACGTATGGCTAAGGCTGCGTTTCTTGCTTGTACAAGACGCAATAGACGTATTGGATCCAATATAAGCGTCGTCTGCGGATAGCGAGATAGGCCTGCAAAATAGGAGCAGCTAGGGAACAGCACGGCAGCGCACATCATTGGCGCTGCATTACAGTTGGAAAAAGGGTAGATCCTCAGAAGATTCGACCGACGCGACCTATATTATTGTGTGTTGTCGGTGAATAGCACAAACACTCACACCAAGTAAACCCAGTTAATCGCACGTTTGGTGCATGCGTCGATTAATATTCACGTCTTGATCCAAACGTTGCCCCGATTCCGCCGACGCGTCCTGTATGCTCTTTGTTTAAATGTATTATTCAGTGTTAGCCATGAGTATCACCAACACTCGCGCAGTCACGTCCCACCAAACCCGTTCATCCCAAGTTTGGTACACGCAAATACCACGGTGCCTACGCAGGGCACAGCCTTTTGGGCCGAGGGCTTCTGCGCGATCCCAACATGGTGTAGACTATTTATTATTGTTCCATTTGCCATCTTACTTTTTTTTGTTCTCTTCATCCCATTTACTATCTTCGCCCTGCTTTTCTCTCTCCTTCCTAGTCGTTGCTCAGATCCGGGGTCACAAAGCAGGCTTTTCTCCCTCCTCCCCCACTGCGGTTCGTGCCTTGCATTTTTATCGCGAGAAGACTTCAGCCCTTTCTTCCCTCGTCGACTCGCATCGAATTGCGCCTGCCCACGCTACGAGTAGGCACTCTCAGCAGTTGATTCCGTTTTTTTTTTTTTTTTTTTTTTGTTTTTTTTTTTTTTTTTTTTTTTTTTTTTTTTTTTTTTTTTTTTTTTTTTTTTTTTTTTGCATATACACTCAAAAGTCCGACCCACGTGAGGTTCGAACCCCGGAAACTAACTCTTACTGTCGTAGCAATGTGCAGCTCTTGTTTCAATCATGCCATTCACATATACTTATCGATCATACCTGAATACACTTGCCAAACGTACTCGTATACCAATAGTAATGCAGCCCCCCTTATGAACGCCTTTACCGACTCCTAACCGACGTTACACCGATAAAATCTGAAGGGGTGAAATGTACTCGTGCCTTTCAATAAAATTTATCCGATTGATGAATTCATCCAAATTGTGTTCCCCTTCTTCATGAAAAGATCGATACACCCACCCCCCACACTTAAAAGATGCTTCGCAGCGATCGGCCTACAACATACATTGCGTTAACCCGATGCATCGGCGGTCTGTCAAACGTGCTGCTGTGCACAAACTTGCAAACCTCAATGCGTGAGACATAGCACCTCCTGTACCGTCTCCCATGCCGCCATGAATCGTGACTCGCCGGGCGAGTGCGCCTTTTTTTTCTTGCCACTAAAAAACGCTTGTGTGCAACTCCCCCGCAAGCGCTTGTTGAGTACAAGTCTCATTCCCATCCACGATTGGGGTCCCATGTATACATATACATACATGACGAATATGACGGAAAAGGGTTTTCGCTGTATGCGGATCGCTACGCGAATCAAACCTCGGTTTTGCCTCTCCAGAAGGGGTTTCCCTACAAACGAAACGAGGACACCGTGTCTGATCCTGAGGTATTTACTGCTGCGCGTTGGAGTCAGTCAATATTGATGTTAACCCTCTCGCTCCCAAAAGCTCAACTACTGCTCTACGAACGCCGTGTGCCGCCCTGAGCTTCTTCGCCAGAAGCATATCGCTATCACCAACCCCGCGACTCTCTCGCAAACTGCAAAAAAGCACAGCACCAGGGTTATAATTAGGTGGTTAAATGTTGCACAGTTGCACCATTTTCCTGATAATTCGGCGCAGCGCACCACAAAAACAAGTACATGTGCGGCTTGGCGCACATCCAATTTCGACCCCCGCACCATTTTTGGCCGCAGACAAAACAAAATGTGCGGGTCTTTTTCGCCGAAGGCTGAAAAAATAATCTTGGGTCCCTTTTCGCCGCAGGCAAACATTGTTTTGGGGCCTTTTTTTGTGATACATTCGACAATTCCATGCTGAATTTCTTCGGGAGCCCTCCGGGGGTCGCACCTCACCTCTGACTCGTGGTGCGCTACGTGCACCACGCTCTGGAGCACCAATTATAACCCTGCACAGCACCTCTCTCATATTCGCAATGCTGCGTGAATCCGTCTATAGTCGAGGGTTTCAACCCGCCGACCCCTTCCCCACCACACGAATCTTGAGAGCTGTGCTCGGTGGGAGGATGCCGCAACATCACACAGCAAAACGAAACACAACAAAACAAAATAATTATTTAAACCATCACCTCCAGCTTCTCTCAACTCAACTCTCGTCTACAGCGCCGGCCATGACAGACGAACCCTGACAGCGAGAGCTTACGCCCGCAGCGCGCCACCATTTCCTCTCTGGACGGAAATAGAAGGACCGCTGGGGCATAAATAAATAGGAATACCAAGCGCTCCCCCACATTTCCATCCAGAGTGGTAAGCACGAGACGCCTCGGTACGGACAACACAGCCAGGATTGCAACTATTTACGGGGGAACACATAAATCAGAACCAACTATGGCGTGTAAACTTAGAGGGATGCCTGTTTTTTTGAGGCTCCATCGTGGGCTCCGATGACAAGTTCCAATACCCCCCCGTAATACCGCACCACTCTGACCCGAAATATAAGAACCATTTAGACTGAATGTTGATATAAAAACGATCCTTATATTTGGGGTCAGAGTGGTAACTGACTGCTGCAGCTGTATATACAGGCGGTGTCACGCCACCCCCATTGTGGCCCCCCTGACCCCCAACAGGCCCGCCAACGGTGGCACTCGCTCCACCGCCACTTACTCCCAAAACGGCACGGATGACAGGTGACACGGGTTCGCCGAACATGGGCGAAAGGAAAGGCAACGCGGCGGGGGGGAACGACGTAACACCGGGTAACACAAAATTAATCCGCTCGGCGGCACGGGTTTGCCCCAAATGGACGAAATCCGGCGGGGAGAATTACTAACATCGGGTAAAAAAAAACCCTATCAATCCCGTCGGCGGCAGACGCTTGTTCTATTCCCCCCGCCTCAAGGCGCTTCGCGCTTGGTGCAAGCAATGCCTGCCTGGTTGGTGAAAACCCAACGCGCTCCACCCCGGTATTGTAGGGATGCGAGGGTCTATGGTCATACGACTACGGCCATGTACGACACGACTACACCCCCCCCCAATAAAACGCCGCCCATGCATTACACCGTGAAAAAAGGGTGGAGGGTGAGGTTTTCTGCCGAATATGGGCGACGAGTGCGGTCAACCACCAGCATGGAGCGTATGAGATCCATCACTTTCGTGGACACGCCGTAGTCCGTAAACTCGCTGAATCGCATCCGTTTCGCTTGGATCAGCGCCGAATTGGCAGAGCGGACCCTCTCGGCCCTGCAGAAGGGGCGGGCGGGCGGGCAGGCGGGCGGGTGGGTGGGCGGACGGCGGCAGAGCAACACAAACACCAGGCAAAACACACGATTTGTTGAGCGTGTGTCCGGGTCACTTCAAAAACAATCGTACCAGTCCCGCCGACATCGAGAAGACCATATCGGTACACGGCCTTGGTGTACTCGGTCCCCGCACGCAAAAGCCCCTTGGCATCAGCTGTCGGCGTGATCGTTTCAACAACGACTTTGTACGCATGCGTGTTCAACCCCCCGAAGTCGCATGTTGAAAACCTCCCGTCTCACAATCGCATGCCGGTTTGAATACAGTGAGGGACGTCTGAACAAATTATCGCGCGCTACACACTTGGATGTTGTACGTACAAGCAAACGTCCACGCCTACCCTAAAAAAACCTCCTTGGCAGTACGATAAATAAACAACACAAGTCCCGCAGACATAATAGCAACACATATATACACGCGGGAAACGTATGCTTGAGAAATGAACGACAGCAACCAAAAAGTCGTTGCCGTTGTGCTGGCAGCAATTTCATACAAAAGTACGGTAGTAACTTCGCTTTTCCACAGCACCCACTCACATGGCCCGAACAAGGGTTGTGATGGGTGCTTGCCAAGGGTATCTTCCGAACATGCAGAGAAAGAACGTGATTCCCACGGCCCAAATGTCTGCCTGCCGGCCGTCGTACGGCTTTCTCCTGTAGACCTCCGGCGACATGTACCTGCACGATGCGAGCGTAGAGTCGAAGAGAGGGCTACACGTTGACTATTATTATCCATCGCGCAGACGGTTTTTTTTTTCTCGTTTTTCCGGGCAGCGGCGGCGGAAGGCACTTCGGGATGCACGAGGCATGGGCAACGTGCTGAGGGCAAGGCTGGAGTATTCGCGGGTAGGGAGAGCCGGTAAACGTAACGGCCGCCCTGCGCTTTACTCGAATAGATACACACTTAAAAGTCTGTGGTACCAGGTTTGCCAAGTAGCGCATACCGGTGGACCTTGTCGACAGGCCATCCAGTTATTACCCTATGCCCCCCGCCACCGCAGGCCTGCTGATAGACCCTATCCATAGTACATTGGTGACTCCTGGCAAGTTATTCTGACGGGGAGCTAGCTTTCTACCCAAGGAAAAACTCGCCTCCGTACATACAAAGGTTGGAGGCTGTCCCGAACACGCCCTTTCCAGCGCTACGTACGTACGACACATCCTGCAAACATGGTTTTTTGGTTCCTCACCTGATGTCGCTCAGCGTTTCCTGATCGCCCATCAAAGCCACCTCTCCTGTGGGTCCCGTGGGCATCAGCTGCGCCATGCCAAAGTCCATCACCACCGTCGCACGCCCGTCCCCAGTAATGGCCACGTTCTCCGCGTCGAAGTTGCGGTGGCAAATACCCTGTCGGCGTGGTGGAGAGCGCAGGCCGCAGGAGTCAAGGCATCGGCGCCACGAGCGTATACGAGCGGTTGGCCGCTGCTGGGGCCACCGACTACACCAAAAACAAAAGCAGACGTATCGACAGTAGTTGGCAACACGAAACCCTCGCCGAATTTTCGTTACGCATGGTCATCGCGGGAAGTGATATTTTGTCCGTTTTCAGTTGTGAAGTGGCATTTTGTCCGTTTTCAGTTGTGAAGGTGGATTATGTCCATTTTCAGTCGTGAAGTGGCATTTTGTCCGTTTTCAGTTGTGAAGTAGCGTTTTGTCCGTTTTCAGTTGTGAAGTGGCATTTTGTCCGTGTTCAGCTGTGACGCAAACCTACCTGAATTATGTACGAGCATCACGGCACAGCGGACTCTAGAATGACCGGGACTACCTGCGGCGACGATGGGAGCAAGCCGGCAACCACCTTACCGAGTCAGACAACAGCAACCACCGCCATCGCGGAATATAGTGCCACGCGCACAATAGCATTCGGCGCAAAGTTATCTCACGGGGCGGCAATGAGATAAACAGGCCGTACGCACGGGATCGCTGCCCCACCTTGCCGTGGATGTGCCCCATGCCCAGCAGAATCTGCCTGAACCAGCGCCTCGCCAGAACCTCGTCTATCCCCAGCACGTGGTCGATGTTCTGCAAGAGGGTGCCTCCCCCGTACAGCGGAGTCACGAGGTACAAGTGTGTCCTGTTCCAAACAATCGCAAGCAAGAGGAGGATGCGGCCGCATGGTGAGCTGGCTGGAAAGGCAACGCGCAGGCCCCGCACGTTTGTTTGGCTTTAAAAACTTTGTTCGCTACAAGCCGCCCATTGCACAAAAAAAATCCCTACTTACAGTAGCCATACGCCGCAGTAAAGGAGAAACCCGCGCTATATATCCGTAACTTTTGTTACCATGCATTCTGAGAGCGCGGGAGTAAACCTCATCAAAGGGGCAACCGAACGCAACTATTGGTCCGCTAGCGCAGCGCAAGTGCCGTGGTAGTGTACATCGCTACGTGGGATGTGATCGCCTATCCCTGCTAGCGATGTCTGCCTGGTCGGTGGAAACCCGACGTGCTCCGTCCCGGCATTTTAGGTATGCGAGGGTCTAAGGTACGGCCATTTTTGTTTTGTCCATCCCATTTATTATCTTCGCCCCTCTTATATATCTCCCTCTTCAGTCGTAACTCAGATCCGGGGTCACTTATTAATAGTAGGCTCTTCTCCTCCCTCCCCCCTACGGTATATACATACGTGCCTTGCATTTTTATCGCGAGATGATTTCAGCACTTTCTTCCCTCGTCGACTTGCGTCGGATTCCGCCTACCCACGCCACGAAGGCGCTCTCAGCAATTGGTTCCTATTTATTTTTTCGAAAAGAGTAAAAATCTCACCACGGTGAGATTTGAATTCGGGTACCAATGCTAGTAGCCTTTGAGGCTGACCACTAGTCTACCGGGGCGACATGCATACTAACGACTGCACTTTAAGCTACCTTGGCTGCCACAATTCGAGGGGGAGAACACAGCAACCATACCCCAACCACGGGACCCTAGGCAACGTTAACAAACCCAACGACGGCGCTTCCCCCCCGGCACAACCCCCCCCCCCTCTCTTTTTTTTTTTTTTTTTCCCGCCCCCCCCCCCCCCCCCACAACAAACAAAACCCTGACGTCGACCGAATTTTCCCTGCCAGCAAGGACAGGCAAGCCTTTGCATCGGCGAAAACAATTAATCAGAAACAGCAAGGGAGAGCGGAGAATCGGCACTCACTCAGACATGACCGCCTCCACCAGCGGCATGACGTGCTCGTGCCCACCCGACCCTTCGGACAAATGTTGCTAAAACATCAAGGGAGCGACAGCAGCAGACGCGGGAACGGCAAAAAGGGAAGGGCAGGGGTTTTGTACTGCAGGTCAGCAACGGTGATCGTAGTGCAGTAAAACGGCGGATCGGGCCCGACAACCAAACACCGATTGAACTACAGATAAATGGGTGTTTACAATTCTGCAGGGGCCGTGGACGAGATGGCCAATGAACATCACCAAAGCGAATACAAACAAAATGTGTTATCACTATGCCCGCAAATAAAAGGACCGTTTGGATATTTGTACATACCATATGAATATCCAAACGGTCCCTTACATGTGAGGGTCGTTCGGATATTTGTATACGAAATATATGAATACCCAAACGGTCCCTTACATGTAAGGACCGTTTGGATGTTTGTATCCGTTTGTATATTTGTATATAAGGCCGATGTTCGGACGGCTCTTACTATGAAAACATGGGGTGTTTTACAGCTATGCAGGGTGTTGCCTCACCATGATAGCAACCTCTCGGAAACCGTTCTTGTCTGGGCAGTGGCTCATCGCCTCCAGGCTTGATTTCTTGATGGCTACGCTGGGTTTCCTGTGTCTTTGGCGGGATGCCGACAGGCTACAAATAATAACGAGAAAAAAAAAAACAAAAGGCGCCGTAGCAGTAGACAAAAGGATAAAGCGCATAGGCAAGAGCGATCGATTGGCGAAAAGCAAGAGATCGATGAGCCGAAAGCCTACTAGAGCAAGATTGCAAGCACTCGCTGCGTTGTCCCACACAAGCTGCAAAAATAACCCCTCCCCCCCTCGAAAGACCGCCGTATATAGCAGTAGACCAAACACAAAGCGCAGAAACAAAAACCAACCAATTGGCGAACAGTAATAGATCAACGAACCCAACACCCGAAATCATCATAGGCAGGTTGGAAAGCAATCGGTACATCGTCGTACGCAGGAAGGGCACGACTCAGAAAGAGCACATCGTCATCCCGTCGGGTGCTGCGCCGAAACGACAGCGAGACACCCTTCCACAGAAGAGCAAACCAGTTCCAGTTGGTTGAACCCGGACAAAACGCGATAAACGGGCACGCAAATCCGTGTTTTCCTCCAAGTAGTCACGCTGAAAGACAGATGGACGAAGCCAATGTCTACCCAGAGCATGACCAAAACATCACACCGCAGAGCGTGTACTTGACGTGTACGTTACGTACACTGCAGGCCCGAGAGCGAGATTCTCCGAAATAAAACTCTGTCCGCAGAACCGCCCTTCTGAATTCTGGGCGCATGTGCAGTAGCGCAAAAAGAGCGCTGAGTTCACGCAGGGGTGCGATATCAGCGTCCGTTTTCTCCCGACAAAGGTAACGGTGCTTTTAAAGTAGAGCACTACATTTCCGGGAGGCTCTCGTGTAAAAATCTCTTTCCGAAAAGGCCTTGTTCGGTACGTACGGGCAAACCTTCCCGTTCTGCAAAAGCGTGTCTAGCGTATCACGCAGCTTGCAAAGTTGAGTTTCAACCGTTCAATCGGTAGTACTCGCAGCTGACGTATTTTGTAAATTTTTATTAAAAAAAAAAAAAAATCGCGCGCTGGCAAAAACGATCGCACTTCTCGTGCGAACTTAACGCTCCTTTACTACGGCATATTCTCCTATACTACGGCATATTCGCATTGTTTTTAGACGACACCCAGAGGGGGGAAAAACGGGCACCACAACGTGAGAACGGTGATCGGTGAGGGTCGCGCCCGCGACCGTCCTCAAACAACACCAAGACTCGTCGTTCGGTTTGCACAAGCCAGTCAGTCTGCCTTCCTTGCTCTCTTCTGGCTCACTTCGAAAGGGGTGCGCAGGTGCCGTGGTACACGTCGCCGAAGGAGGCCTTGGCGACCGGCCTCAGCAAGGAGATCGTCCCCCCTCCAGGTAACAGCAGGTACTTCAGGTCACGCGTGCGGAACCACCGAAGGCGCGTAACCTCCCTGGTTCCCAGCAACAAAAACAAAACAAAAAACGTAAGCCAACACGGGGGTGGGGCCCACCGCCCGAGATCAAAATGTTAGATTTCGGGAATTGGAGGCATGGGGCGTTCGTCACTGCCTGGGATGTAGATGCGCTCGGAGCTTACAGCCAGTTTCGAGCTTTTACAAGAATGGCTGTGTACATCTGGCGGGAGACTCGCTGCCTGAACGTGATCAGAAACTGCGGCGGCGTTGCGAGAGGGGACGTTTCCTTCTTCGAAACACACCACCACCACTACCACCACCAACGTGCTTGCCCCGTGGAACCAAACCACCCAGGCTCCTTTCAAGATCAACGTTTGAAGTATTATAGTCAACATGTCGGCGTCGTGTGAAACCTGCTGCTTTTTGAACAAACACGAACAGCTCTTATCATATGCCTCACACGGGCTGCTGCTGTCATACTCGGAAAAAAAAGTCACGAAGCAGGCATGTGAGCAATCCCCGCACAAAAAAAACACTGCCTGTACAGCACAGCAAAGCACAGCACAGCACCCACGATAGGAAAGCTGCCAGCACCTGCACGATGTAACTTTCGGGCGCGGAAGGCCTCTCAGGGGCGGAGCCACCTCGGGGGCCTCCTTCGCTTCTTCCGAACTGGCGGTCTGGACGAGGAAAACAACAGCGAGAAAGTGACACACGTTGTGGCATGGTCAATCAAGTACTACTGCACGGCGTCTCCAAGCCGCGGGCGGGGTAGAAACGTGCAGAAAGAGGGTATTGCATCTTCTAACGTGCAATGCTGCTGCTTTTCTTGCTGTTTCACCCACTCCTGAAAATTCCCAGTCCTTTTTAGGACACGTGTGTGTATGCAGTCGGAGTGAACGAACGACAACAAAAAAAAAACCCGATCGGACAAAACGATTACTGCTGTACGCGGTCTACACGCACGTTTCCACGGGCACTCAGTTGGGGTGCCATACCGACTCACAAGGGTGCGTGCGAATCTACAATACCGCACAGCATTTTCTGCCATTGGGGCTGCTGTGGGTGACACAAATACTGCATGAAGTTAAAGACAAAGCTGACTTTTAAGGAAAATTTCGATCTACAAGGTAACACTTTTTTTTCTTCTTCATTTTCCCCGCCTATATAAATAAAGCAAGAGGATGAGTTTCGACGAAGTCCTTCCTCGATCTCAAAGCAGCTACTGCGGTATATGTTATTTTATTTTCATCAACAAAGTGTTCGGTGCATCCGTACCGATCCCTCGCCCTTGAGGGATACTTGAAAAAAAGTACGCATCACACAAGTGATGTCGTCACGACGATCGAAGTGTCGCACGCAGCTCGAAAAAAAAAGTCGAGTTTCGACGACTTTTTCTTTCAATTATCACAGCTGAGGCAAGCTGAGGTGACATTTTATCCCGTTTAGGGAATGTACTCTCCCGTGTTTGGACCAATTTACTTGAAATCAGACTGAAACAGATGATTATGTACAGTGTAGTTCTAAGAGGATTGAAATATATGTCAAGCTAATACCAGGCAGGAAACACCTTCACTCACGATGACAACATTTGTCCGCACTCGATTATTCACAGCCGATTTTTCCATTTTTTCAAAACCACACAAGTTGGAGCGAGCGTAACTACTGCCTGGACGGCCGATTGTGGTCGTATTCTATATTATTATTGATATTGTTATATTATCCTTGCCATCTGACAATGTGTAGCATATAGCATGAGCTTCAGCGTTGATCACTCAGAAACATTCCCCGAGAACCGAAAACCAAGGGAAACAAAGTATATCATATGCCAGGTTATGGTTGTGGTATACCACACGATATGACCAGATCTTGATTATTATTATTATCATCTTTGCCATCCGACAATGTGCAGCATGAGCTTCAACGTTCATCACTCATAACACTCCCGAACGCAGAAAGCCACGGAAACAAAGGAAAATTATGCGCAAATATGATTTTCGTCCCGTCCAATCTTTAGTCGATTTTCCCCAAGACTACCGCACGGCTACTGGCTGTACGGCAAACGCCGTCCAACTCTATTTCCAAGCATTAATAATCTGTCCTCGTACTCTCTATGATCAAACTGTTAAGGGGTTGCTTTTACAATGTACATTGTAGACTACCGGTACTTCTCGTAGTAGTCACTAGGCTACGCATTTTACAGCAAACCTGGATTGCACATAATCATACAGAGCCCCTCCGCCCCCCCCCCCACCCGGCATTGTAGGGATACGAGGGTCTGTAGCCAAATGACTAGACTACGGCCATGCATGGCAAGAGTACCCCCCCCCCCCTCCTGAGAAACCCTCAAGGTACGTGACCCATCCAGGATCTCTGTTTTTCCTCTTCAATACGCACACGAGTCGAGTGCAGAACTATCATAGTAACTCTCCGCGCTCGTTGACTCTTATTCACTGTACAGTTAGTATTTACTTATATTGTATACAGCAGTATTTACAAAAATTACATACCTGGTACACTACTACTCTGTATACGAGTATACATATTCCAATATATGCGTACAATACAAGTATTATTTCAACAACTGAGCTTCCTGGAGCAAACGCCTTTCGGCGTTTTTTTTGCGTAACCGATTTCATGAATACAACATCCCACAGCCTTCAGGACACAACGATATTTACACCGACATCGAACTAATTCTGCCAAAAAAGGCTTAGCAAAATTGCAAACCCGTTGTTGTGCAGTATAAAGTAACGATCAGGACACAACCTTATACGCTTTTACCGAATAAATGACGAAAAATAGTTTGGAAGCCGAAAGTCGGAAAGGCAACAAAATGCCATCTGTGACCACATTACTCGTAGGTGTATACTATTAATACTATACCTTGTTACTGGTATGAAAAAAAAACACACACACTGGGTATTCACTACTGCTATATACAAAAAAAAAGACTGGGTATAGCAGTATAAAGTACAAGGCAGAGCTTGGAACGCCGGCATTTACAGCTCGAGGTTTTGAACGAGGTTCTAAACCTTTTAAAACGAAAAAACTCGCTCCCTTACTTCCTTGGCCCGCTGCATCTGAGCCAGAAGCTGACGAAGCTGCCCGTCTCCCGCGCCCTCGAATATAGCCTCCAGCTCGGCGCGCTTGCTCGGCTCCCTCATGAGATCCTCCAGCGGCCCGTTGTGTCCCTCCACCATCGCCTGGATCCGCTTGATCCCCTGACTGTGCGCGCTCGCCAAATTCTCCACGCCTCGGGGCCGGTCCGGTGGCTTGGTCCACTGGATTTGGTTGGAGCTGCTTCCGTCTCGGTACGATCGGCGCAAGAGGGGGAGCTGCCCGAGCGCCCCCGAGATGGCCTTGTCGACCTGTTGGTAGTGCTCCGGGGTGATGTTCTTTCGCGAGACCGCCTCGCGCGCATCTTTTAGTCGGTCGCGGATCGTCACCAGCGGGGTGTCATCCAGGTCTTCCGGCATGGGACTACTACTGCTGTTTTGTTGTTTGTTGTCACGGCGAGAGCAACCACAGCGAAGGGAGACAGCAAGCGAGGGAGAGGGTTTATAGGGGGGAAAGAAAAAAAAAAAAACGAAGAGAAGGACAAGTTATACAGACGGACGGGCGGACAGAGGGGAGTCTTATTAAGAGTCGTCGAGCATTCGCGGGTGGGGTTCATATTATGTGTAGCGTTGTGATCGGAACTCTCCCGTGCATGATTCCTCAAGAACTCTCGCTGGAGAACGCAACAAGCGCTCGTATTTTTGGGTATCTATTCGACGAAATCCTCCATCTCACAGCTGTTTTTTTTTGTTTTTTTTTATTTATACTAGCGGTACGGCCACGGCTCCGCCCGTGGCGCTAGCTTTGCGTTGCCCATAGTAGTATGTAGGATCCTGGTGTGGTACACAGTACTCGCTTATATGTAAATGGTTATGTATCAAACCCACTCTGTCCCGGAATATACCGCACAGAAGAAGGCGCGCTAGTATACAAAAGGTCCTTATATTCGCACATATGTTGGGACAGGACGGCACAGGATAAGCGTAAATATGTACGTATGATACGAACATTGACAATATTACAGGGGAAGGGGACCATATTAAATAGAACCAAAAATTGTTCGTAGAAATAGAGAAATGTATAGGGCTTTATGTATAACGTAGGTCCTATTTACTAGCATTTACTATGGTCTCCCGTGACAGGAAAGTATCATGGTATATATTCCCCGTAAGGAGTCGTAAGGAAGAGAGGATTTGAACTACGTCGTATATCAATACTACAGCAGTAATATTTAAGACACACAAAAAATGCGGCTTAATAATACCGCGAGTTTGACGGCAGAAACTGCTGTACCAATGCTGCTGTGTCCTGCAGGAACACTATTAATACTACTATACCCTCTCCTCGTCCCAGTTGTTGTGTACTTGGTACTGCTGTCTGCTGTGCTCATACCTCGTGCGTCGTTCGTTGGTCCTAGACGTGAAGCTGTGAACCGCGTGGCGCTTGGTACGCGTTTATTTATTGTACGATAACCGCTGTGATGATTCTAAAATTGCACTGGCAGTGAATGCGACGTACCTATGAATACCTATGTGGTATAAATACTGACACAGCAGCTGTAGCAGTTATATGTGGTACGACCAGTTTTGAATAGAATATATAGGTGCCAAGCAACGTTCGAAGTTCTGCTTCTGAGCGTGGGCATGGGCAAACAGTTCGCGGTTCGCGGACCGGTACTTGTTTTCATATTTCCGACAACCATGAAGAAACAGGAAAATTACGATAAATCGAAAATCACCACTTTTTGATGTTTGGTGCTTCCAGGATTTTGAACTGAACGCTATGATATCTATCTGTAAAACCGACTGCAAACTATATTATACTGCAAGTACTGGTATATATACAACTGGTATATATACAACCTCAACATCGACCTTTTGAGATTTGTATACCTGCAGCTTCCGGGATTTTGGAGGATGCTTGTTCCGTTTGTAAAATATCCGCCGATGGTTCTGGTGTGGCTGTGGCGTAATATACTGAATTGTATACATCTATCACAGAGAGGCGGCATTATTCCCAGCAGTATTCACTCCTTCTTGGTCGGCGGCAAGCTTCCGTTTTTTTTCTCCGGGAACTTTACAGTCACTATAATCGTATGAAGGGGGGGGGGGGGATCGTGGTCCGCAGGTGGTTTGGAAAATAAAATAATGAAAAAATGAAAACTGCGAAAGCACGCCCAATGTGAGTGTTGTCTTCGCATTAAACCCGTTCTTTCTACTCAAACCACATCATCAGTACACCCAGTGTCTGTCCTGATTCCTAATCCTAGAGAGATACAAATTATGTGGTCACATAACTGCTGTGAAACAGGGAAAAACCAAAACAAAATAAACGCAAATGAAAGTGGGTAAAGCAAATGAGCGTGTCTATTACCGTATACGTGTCTACGTAGCGCATGACGCAGCTTTCAAAGTTGTTGAGTTTCAACCGTTCAATCGGTCGTACTCACAGCTGGCGGATTTTAACAGCAGTTGCATAAAAACTCAAAACTGCGAAAGCGGCGCAGCCGCGTTTCTTACCGTTTTGAGACCGTTTTTGTGCCGGGGTATTGGGGTCAGAGTTAGGGTTAGAGGTTGGGTTGGGTCTACTACATCCGTCCCCTGATCCCACCAGCATTGTGCTTCCTAGCCCGCAAAACAACGAACAGCACGACCCCTCCCTCTGGAAGAGCGCATACTGGCTGTATTGCCACAGAACGTTGACAACAACAGCTACGTACGTACCGAAAACAAGGAAAAGCTAAAAAAACGCCTTGCAAAACTGGAAACAAGAAAATATCGCACCTGCCCCAACGCTTTCTTCCCGGGTTCGCCGCAAGGCCACTCGGAGTCGATGATTTCCTCGGGATCGCCCCCGCCTCCTGTGTCCTTGCCTTGTCAACCTTAGCCTGAGCAAAGAGCAGCAGCATGGGGGAAAAAAAAAAAAAAAAAGCGCAGCAAGCGGACGTACGTATGGTATGGTGAGCTACATACATACATATATGCGTGACGCATAAAACAGGCCTCCGATGCCATGCGCGTGCGTGCGTACGCTGGACGGCGCCTCATTTGTTTTTCGTTTTTTTTTTTTCATCATCCCATTCAGTCCCATTCGTTGTCATCTTCGCCCTTCTTTTCTCTCCCTCTCTTAGCCGAGGTCACGAAGTAGTCTCTTCTCCTGCCTCCGGTACGTGCCTTGCATTTTTATCGCGATAATGTGTCTGCGCCTTTCTTCCCTCGTCGACTCCTATACGGACTGCAGTGCAGCACCCAAGTCAAGTGAGTGCAGCCCACACGCTATTTATTATCACGACGAGTGTTCTTACTGCAACGGGGTGTCCAGTACGTAGTCTACACAGCCCCCTTTTTTATTTTGGTGCAACACCTCTTACGCCTTTTGATCCCACCCGCTAACTTAAATCCCTTTCGGTACCCTTGCTCCCACTTAGTGATGCAGAAACAGAACCAGTCCTCTGCAGGAGCCGCCGGAGGCCGAGAGCGCGGATTGCGAACCTTACTATTAATAATACCGTGTGGACTGCACTGAAGTGCTGCAATCCATGGATTGTAAATAGTCGGCCCGTGGGCTGCGGACAGCATCGCACATGGCGCCCGGGGCGTGTTCCGCAACCCCCCCACCCCTCTCGAAGGACTCCAGGAGGGCAATCAGAGGGTTCTCGACGACCGCCAAAGGCTGCTCTCGACGCAGGGGCCGCCGGAGGCTAACTTTTGCCAAGTGTGCGCGGAAAATACACGCCCGAAAAAATGACTTTAATTTTTGTGTCTTGGCGAGTCCTTTGCTCCTAGATAGAACAGGCGCTCGCAGCTGCGGCTGCTGTGGAACATGAGAGTGGGCATAGGGTGCACAAGTACACAATAGTAGTAGTAGAGGCAGTCGCATTCGTATGGATTTTAGTTCAAGTATTTCAAGGACACGGTTAGGGTTGGGTTACTGCTGTACGTATGTAGATACAGCAGATTTGTCCCCAAACAATTTTGCGCAGTTTCAGCTCTCAACAAGTCCTTATACGACACCCTTTTTTGCAGATCAAGAGCTGTTTCGTCCCCCACAGGGATCGTCCTGCGGCGATCTCAAGCCATGAGGATAGCAGCATGATTATATACTGAGCTATGAACACGACCATATTTATTAATACGTAACGGTAGCCGGTAGTCTAGAATACACCAGCAAGAAAAAATGTGATTTTACGTATAATACAATATGTGCATTCAACAACAGACACACTTGAAGCAGATTGTTGCCCGAGAAGGTGCGACAAGGAAGCTCGAGAATAAATAAAATGCATGGGGCGAAAATACGGGCACGCCAAACCTTCCAATGCGGTAGTCCAAAATAAAAAATACCAGTAAAATAAGAATGGTACCCGGTGGTTGCTCACGTGAGGAGCACAACCGGTCTGAAAATATGTATCCTAAAAGTGGTACCCCTACCGTGGGATTGCTCTAGGCTGGGTTTCTTATTTGAGAGAGGCTGCTTTCTACACTACTTTGGAGATAACGACTCCCGAATTTGTTGTTTTCCTCCTAATTTCAGCCTGGTTTTCTTATTATTTTAGCCTGTTTCTTACCAAATCCACCATAATCGAGGGTCTCCAACAAACAGCCACAGCAAAAAGCAAACTGAAAAAACTGAGGCTGTGAGTCAGATGACTAGAAATCGTCGGCTACCTATGATGGTAGGTAGGTACTAGTTGGCTAGGTTTTAAAGTTAGTTGCTGCAGTTCCCAACTATCCAACTATGTATGGAAGGCTTTTTTTATATGTTGTACGGCGTGCGCATTTATTCCCCCGTAAAGACCACTTGCTCAGAGGGGGGGGGGGGGGGGGGGGGGGGGGGGAGGG
>MEHQ01001006.1:3223-43823 GCA_008828725.1 Saccharina japonica | reverse complement strand
ACGAGTTGTACTACAGTATGCCAGCCTGCGACGTAAGAAGACGGTGCCGGGCATTGCGGCGTAGGGAGAAGCGTGCTTTGAATGTGTGGGGAAAAAAAAAAAAAATTGCTTTTGCTCCACTCTAAGTTGCTATGATAAAGTGGGCATCAAAGATCACTTGATTAAAGTATTGTTTTTTGGGCATCAGACGAACTATATATAATAGATGGATTACACGAGTATGAGGTTGGTTGCAGCAGTATTCTGGGAGCACACAGCGAAGAACCGAAGAAGCCTGTCGACCTCCGAACTGCGCATAGAAACACCCCAAGATGTGAGAAATATATGCCGAGTGTTTACGCCTAGCGTCGACCACGCGCGCGTCCGGCTAGAGGCTCCCAAGCGCATTCGTTCGTAGTCACCAGCAATGCGTTGTCGGGTTGAGGTGTTCGATTTGAAGCTGGTCTGAATTTCACAGAGAGAACTAAAAATCAAATTATTTCTTGATTTCGACAGAATGTGATCCCGCACATATATATTCTTTATCCCGAAGTCGAAGAATTATCTGTTATTTCTCGTTCGTTCCAGTGTTTATTACTTGCGCCTTGCAAGGGCATCGTAAAAAAAAACGTCCGCTTCACGAAGGATGTCGAGCCGCTTTGTCAGGTCAACGCCTTGTTTCCTGTACGTATAAATATACATATATCGTAGATACGTACAAAGATACCAGGTTGAAACCACAAACGCGTGTTCCTCTCTATTTGCGACCATTTCAAGCCTTGTTTCATCCACGGACATACAAAACCGTCATAAATTTGAACTCAGTCCCCTCAAAAAAGAAAGCCACCAACAAATTCGGCAGGAAATTGTCGAATAACAGATTAACAAAGGAAAAGGAAATTGGTCGAATCAATGTGGGGGCTGGGCTGCTTCCTGAGAGGAACGTTAATGTTTGTTGTTGTCTCGCGTCATCGCGACAGGGGCTTGGAAATCGCTCCGCGAGACTGTGGCTTATGCTGTATGATCGAGATAATTTGATCGTGCATGCTTCTCACCCGAGGCGTGGCAGCAGCAGCAGCTACGGGTGGGGTCGAAGCCGCAGACTCGTTCGGCCTACTTAGAGGGGGTGCAGCAGTTGTCTTCATGTTGGTGTCCATACCGGTGCGGGTTGATTGTGAATTGTGAATTATATCCCATCCACCAGGTGTGTTGCGTTTAACACGGTTTCCAGGCGTACACACGTAGGGGGTGTGTTGTCTAACGTACCCCCGGTGATAAAGTGACGGTAAGAAAACGAAGTAAAAAATATATCACCCGGTGTGCTCATGTGGGGGGATGTGGGGGGGTGTGTTATCTATTAAGGGGGATGTGCTTTCTTCCGTGTTAATACCTACGCACTTTGAGCCATTTATAGGTACACTGCGTAAAGTACACCGGGAACGGCTTCCGGGCCCGCCTGATATTGGGCCTGCGCTCCATGGTACCTACAAATGGCTCAAAGTGCGTAGGTACACCTATTATCGGCTACTCAATGTACGTATCACCTATTTTTGGCTTCACCTGTGCCTATAAATGACGCAAACGATCATTTTTTGGCAACTGAAATATAGACAGACGGCTACACGTTCACCCACGTTTGCTACGTATGGATTGTTGTTCCAGACCGCGCCAACGGCTGTGTAACTTAGATCCCCTCGTAACCGTATGGCATTACTCTGTACACATATGTATATAAATATACCAAAGTTTCTCCTACTATATACTGCTCTACAACAGTGTGTGTACTGTACTTTCAGCATAACCGCATGGAAACACTCGTCGTTGTTGTTTCTCAGCATCGTATATATGTGTGTGCGTAGGAGGGGTGTCGTACTGAAAACGTATGCATTGATCGCGATACGATTTATCGCTTGTAGGTAATGCGTTATAACTTCGCAGTGTCAGTGGTGGTTGTACTGGTACGGTCGGCTCGTTGACAGTCCCGGCATCCGATGTGGCCGTCTGTCTATATTTCAGTTGCCAAAAAGTAATCGTTCGAGCCATTTATAGGTACAGTTGAAGCCAAAAATAGGTGATACGCACATTGAGTAGCCGAGAATAGGTGTACCTGCGCACTTCAAGCCATTTGTAGGTACAATGGAGCGCAGGCCCAATATCAGGCGGGCTAGGAAGCCGTTTCCGGTGTACATTACGCAGTGTACCTATAAATGGTTCCAAGTACGTAGGTATACCTATTTTTGGCTAATGCCCATTTTTTTTCAGCCAATTTTTTTCTCGTTCGGAGTTCAGATTTACAGCAGTATTTTGATACAGTATCAGGAAACACAACCACCACCACCACCACCACCACCATCGCCAAGTGTCTGCTGCTGCTGGTGCTCAGCTGGTTGTGTTGGTGGTGATGGTGGTGGTGCTTGACTTGAGGATGGTTGTTGGTGTTCTCTGGTACCTGCTACCTGCTACCCGGTATGGGGTGGGATACGTATGCTTGTTTCCCCCAGGACCAGCCCTGGTACCTGGTAAGTAGGCCATGCAACATGACCAAAAGCTTCGCGAACTCGGGACGGCTTTCAACACGAGCAGAGGAGGAGGGGGTGTTATTTAGGGGCCTTCAGAGACCCCGTCCGTTTCTCAAGCAGTGGTGCTTTCGTCGCGTACGGTGACAGAAGGCGACGTACGTATCATATGATACGAGTACGACCAGAGGAGCGAGGATTGACGATACAATCTCTCAGCAAAGATTAAATGTAGCAACCGCACTGCTGCAATACTCGTACGTACGTAGATCAGCCGCGAATCGCTGTGGCCACGACGACAAGCACGGCGCACGTACATACGAGTTGTACTTCAGTATGACAAACTACGACGTAAGAAGACGGTGCCGGGCATGCCGGCGTAGGGAGAAGCGTCCGTTTTGAATGTGTGTGGGAGAAAAAAACTTTTTTTTTGCATTCGCTCCACTCTAAGTTGCTATGATAAAGTGGGCATCAAAGATCACTTGATTAAAGTATTGTTTTTTGGGCATCAGACGAACTATATATAATAGATAGGTCTCCGCAGCGGGGCTTAGGAAGCCCCCGCTGAATGGTTCTTTGACCCGAGCGCCGCGAAAGCAACGACAACTGCTCGCCCTCGGCTCTCGTTTGTCTACCACTCATCTTCTCTCTCTTCTCTTCGGATTGCTGTCTCAGTCCGAGTTGTCACACACTCCAGCCGTCGTAGTTTACCAGTTAGAACACTCTGGCCACCCAGAGAGGAGTGGGATCACGACCCACCGGCGGTGACGACTACACAATCTTACCAACCAGATAGGTTTCCTACACGCTTTGTGCTAGAGCTGTCGACGTTGTTTACTCTTCTTTAATTCCGGAGTTATCAGGTTGACAGTCTTCTTGTGTTTATATGGTTGTTATTGTTTCTTGTCTTCTCCTGTCTTCTTCAGCGTATTATATATTATCATTGTTATCATCATCTTTGCCATCCGACAATGTGCAGTATGATGAGCTTCAGCGTTGACCACTCATAACATTCCCGAAAGCAGAAAACCACGGAAACAAAGGAAACCTATGCGCAAAGTCTAACTGTTTGGCAGCTCTTGTATCTTTGGTTGTGTGTGGAGGTATTACCTGCTGAGCTATAGGGGTAAAAGATCGATCGATTACCCAGCCCAGGGTAATCCTTATAACACTCTCCCCCCCTCTGAACGGCGGGATCTTTGGGACGTCGGTACCGTATACGACCGTACGTTGACCTACCCGCTTCGTTTCAGATACCTGGGGAACCAGGGAGACGTGTTTTATTTAGGGGACGCACGCGCAAGCGTTTCTGATAAAAGAAATGTTCGAAGTGAGATTCGAACCCGTGATCCTCGACGACGTCAAATGTGAGGTATTACCTGCTGAGCTATAGGGTAAAAGATCGATCGATTACCCAGCCCAGGGTAATCCTTATAACATGGAATGCGCAGCTTTCAATGCAATACTCCCGCATCATTTTTACTCTAGCCATTCTAATGATATCGTCAAACAGAGACTTCTGCCGCATGTCTGCTCATCCTATAATATTTTTTCGACCCTCTATCATCTCCATTACTACTTGCTTCAATTGGCCCTACCGCCGTGGGGGCGGGAGGGCCATCTTATTCCCTAGTATATATAGTAGTTCGTCTGATGCCCAAAAAACATACTTTAATCAAGTGATTTTTGATGCCCACTTTATCATAGCAACTTGGAGTGGAGCGAATGAAACAAAAAAAAATCATTTTTTTCTCCCACACACATATTCAAAACGCACGCGCTTCTCCCTACGCCGGCATGCCCGGCACCGTCTTCTTACGTCGTAGTTTGTCATACTGAAGTACAACTCGTATGTACGTGCGCCGTGCTTGTCGTCGTGGCCACAGCGATTCGCGGCTGATCTACGTACGTACGAGATTGCAGCAGTGCGGTTGCTACATTTAATCTTTGCTGAGAGATTGTATCGGTCTTTCTCCCTCCCTAGTCGTAACTCAGATCCGGGGTCACAAAGTAGGCTCCTCTCCCTCCTCCCCCACTACGGTTCTTGCCTTGATTTTTATCGCGCAGAGGGTTCAGCCTACGTACATAAAATAGGTCTCGTACAATACATACGTCGTAATAATAATGAGATCACACCGTAACCAGGTACGAGGTATCATATTATATAATACATATCGTAGAGACGCATGCTACGATAGAGGTGTACCATGAGTTTTCTGAGCCCCTCGCTTAACCCCTTAAGAACTGGTCCCACAAATCTGGGGACAAACTACTTGGAAATAGTGTGGGACATGTTTTTCAGTCCTGAACGGGTTAAGCACTTAAGAAGCTCCGTACCTCACCGACCAATTGATTTTGGAAGAAGATAAAAATGCTACTATTAATACCCGATACCAATATCATGCATGGCCTCAACCCTTTTAGAACTGCAGTCCCGTTTTGGGGACAAATTACTGAGAATTAGAGTGGTTTGTCCCCATAACGGGACTGCAGTTCTAAAAAGGGTTAACCATACCCTGAACAAACTGCACCACAAGAATGAAAGTCCGACGATTTTTGGGAGAAAGAGTCCGATCGTTCCGAAAACGTTTCTGCCCAAAAGTGCTCGTACCTCTATCGTAGCCGCGTCCAGATCATATCATACTACTACTGTATACCAGTTTTTTTTTTTTTTTTAAAGAAGCAGCTGTGAGATCGAGAATTTCGTCGAAACTCATCTTTGCTACGTAGCTGAGTGTGACGCTTCGATCGCGCGTACTTACGGGTTTTATACGCGTCCTCATGCAGGGTGTACATCCCGTATGAGGGGTGAGGGGGACACAATATCAGGCTGTAGAATTCAGGGAGCGTGTGTCTATGTGGGAACATGTATGATATCATATATACGAATGCCAAAGAAAGAGTAGTGCAAGTACTCGTACTGCAGAGTAGATGCACTGGGTAACGGTTTGTGGCACGCTCGTACTCTCAGTCGTCAGTCGAATGTATAAATACTCCCCCCTCGTGCCTTTGGCTGGAGGGATAGCTTGGCACGTGATCGACACCAGCATCCAGATCTCCGCAAGAACAAACGCGCCCCCCTGGTGTGATGTTTTCCTTTTTCTTTTTCTTTTTTCGAAACGAGTTACGTAAAACGATATGTGTTCACCTCGCCACGACCTCGAAGAAAAAAAAAGAAAAAAGAAATGCACTCTCCCGGGAGAGGAAACAACATGCGAAACGGCGGCGTCTCTTACCGTTCGCTTATTGCTACGTGTAAATGTACGTATTTTGTTGTCATCCCGAAGCAATCCATGCGCAGGGGTGGCTCTCCGATGCAGCAGCGCGCTAATGGTGCCTCGTCTCTGGAGCTGATGTTCGCCATAGAAGGCATGGATCGAGTCCTCCGCTTCGCCTACTCGGAAATGGTGGCGTACGACAAGCGCATTGGCGACGAAAGAAAGATCGACGCTTTAGTCAGGAGCATGGAGCGATTCGCGATATCGAACAACTTAGTCCTCGACAAGGTAGGTGATGGTGACAACGGGTGAGTGTACGTACAAATAGTGCTTGTTCCACCCATCCGTGGGTGCGGGAGATAATGTATACCTGGTATCACGCACCTCGTGCCTTGTTTAGTGGAGACCCGTCAACTTGTCAATCTCGTGATCTCGCGTGCGCGCTTTTGTATCATAACGCAGCTCTCCACACGTTGCGCATGAAATGCCACCACCACCACCACCACCGTGAGGGGTTTTAGGCGATGAGGCTCTACAGCTGCGCTATCATGGCCGAGGTACAGCAGTAGATGTCACACGCAACACCAGCAAGCTGTACACGAAACAGCGACCGCCCGCACCGCGCCATATGCTCACGATGTGCGTGCTCGTCGTTTCAAAATGTCTTCAGCTGTCTACTACTGACCTGCCATCATGATCATCTTTGCTTGTTTATACCTCAGGTCAACGAAATGGCCGAGGCGGTGGATGCCATGCGCGTCACGCAGGGGAGGGGCAGTTGCCCCCGCGTGTTTTTCATGGCGCCTCCTGCCAACACCAGGCACACATGGTTGGATAGAGCGAGGAGGCTGAACGTGTTGAACAGACGCATGGACCTGCACTTCGTGTGCCGCGTATTCTTCGACGACCTACGCAACGCATTGTCCCAGGGATCGGAAGTGCAGCTACACCCCATGATCAGCAGCGAGTTTTCCCTCCCGATCGCGGTGAAGAAGCCACGGGTGAGCGTTGCGGTTCGCCGAACATTCTGGTCGCCGACGTCAATGCTGACGTATGTAATTATTCGTCGGCAATTGTTGTTCATCTCACGTAAGCCCTGAGCTAGAAAAACATCTTGCTGAAACGTGAAGTAGTCGCGCACTACGACTACTACTGCGTGCTGCGTTGGGCCCCTCTCACAGGGACTACTGTAGTACGTACGAACGTGACTTAGTCGGTTTGCACGCTTGCGTTCAGCGCTCCCGCTAGCCGACCGTGGTCGTTCGCGTCCCAACTTTCCTTTTTTGCCATTGGAGCAGAATTTCGTCACAAGACTCAAGCCCGTGATGAAGCTGTCCATTCTGATCATCAACCTCATCACCCACGCCGCCGCGAGTGGCATCGGAATCGGAGGCTTCATTCCCGACCTAAGCTTATCGGAGCACGAGGCGATGTTGGATGTAATGAGAGAGGACCTGGAAGCGTTGGACCAAGAGACGGGGTGAGAGAGCAACCGTTGCGACCCGGCCGTAGATTTTGTCCGCCTTTCCGTTTGCCGGCAATTCACCATCGTTGCTTGACCTAAATCTCGGCTTGCGCAGGAGAGAAGCCGCTCGGCTTCCTAGAAGATAGCGTTACAGTAGTGGTCGCTCACGGGAAAAGATTCGAAGGCAGACGGTATGGCCCACGTATTGTGGCCACCCATGAGGTTCACGCGTGTCAGCACTTGGATACCGTACCGAACCCTCCCCCGTGTTCATAATCGTTACTGCTGTGCATTGCCGTGCGTCCGCCGCTCTCCGACATCAGAGACGAATTCCCTGTCGAGGACATCGGCAACACCCACGAATCGGCTGACCTCCCCGACCTCAGGTGAGCGCCGCCTTACGAGTTTTGTTTATTATCTCCGGCCTTAACCCCCCGGACTTGCCGAGCTGTTTCAGGGGCGGTTTTGCGCTGCCTGCCGTCGGAATATCGAAACGACAACCCCCCCCCCGCCCCCCGGTTTCCCTGCCCTAGGCGGTATCGAGACGGCCGCGCTCGCGTAAATTGTACATATGACCTGCGACGCATTTCAGGGGTATGATATGACGAAGTTATGCCCGCCTTGCAGGGGGGGGAGGGGCTGGACAGGGCGCGTTCGCCGCTGAAAAAAAAACGATCGTGCATAACAACACCCCCGACAAGACTTTGCTGATATGTCGATAGTAGCGTGCACGACATGTGAGTAAACGCGGGGAGCACGCCCTGGGCCCTTCGATCTGGCGCCCTTCAAAAAGTATTTTGCGTTGGTCTAAACGCCCCTGCGTCTCAGCGATTATTGGTGTTCCCCCTCCCCCCGCTCCGGCTGCGTCGCTTTGCGTATTTACCAGGTTGCTTCACGGCAGTGCCCACGAGGGCATGCAAAGATATCTGGAGGAACACCACGCGACGACTTGGCAGGAGAAAGTCGAGCAAAACCTCATGGTCGCGACCAACAGCAACAGCGACTGCGCTTACGTTTGCAGACGAAATCCGCCGCACGAAGAGAGATGGAGGAGCTCAGGCCAGGCTGATCCTGAATAGTTTTATGTTTGTTTGTAGAACGCTCACACGAGGCAAAACTTTCATTTTCCGGAATCCCTCCTACGTTTAGATGGAGCCTATACAATACAGGAAACGGGTTCGTAGGTGACACCGTTTCCTTTTTTATGAGCTTTTAACACACGTGGATGCTTTGTAGTAAATTCAGGGGGATAGGGGATATGCTGCCACGCCTGAGGCAGCAACACTCGAGTTTGCTGATCTTCACACATTCCGCTTGTTAGAGTACTGTCCGAGTGTCTCTCACACAAATTAATGACGATTGGCTGCCGACGGGAAGGAGTCGGTAGCTTGAATATGGGGGACTCCATTTTGTTTTTTAGTGGGGGGGGCGGGGGGGGATGCCGTCATGTGTCGAATTCCGAGCGTTTCCTTTACCACGCGAAAGTCGAGGATGCCTCACGTTTTTAGTTGTGATGTTTTCTGTGGTCTTTCTTTTGTTTTGCCGAACGAGTATGTGCCGCGATACGCTATATGGTACGAGGCATGTTTTGTTTTTTTTAATAGCCCCCTCCCCCACGGGTATTTATTCGAAGTATATAGCTCGCCCAGAATGTATGTATCCTTGGATGAGATAATGGGTTGGTCCGCGGCAGCAGCCGAGCCGTACAAGAGGTTTTTGATAAAACAATCGGGCGAGTGCTCGTAGCTCGTGCAAGCGCCTATATACGCCATTTGAGACGCCACTCGGAGGAGGCGTTTGGAGTACAGGCTTGTAGTAGTTGGGGTATCTCAACAAGGCACTTTTCCTCTTGTGGGGACATTAACGTTTTGTGTGGGAGTTTGGAGAATATTTGTCGCCTACATATATACCAGGTACATTTTTTTCATGTACCTGTACTCAGTACTACATTTTAGCAAGAACTGTATGGTTGCATGCAGCATACATGTATAAATATATGTATATGGATAACTCCCGTATCGGCTCCGCATGGCACAACTTTGTTAACACGGACTAAATCAGAAAAATATATGCTGTATATATCTACGCAACTGGTCACATGCATACCCGTACTGGTACGAGCTACACTTTCGACTGTATGAATGCAAGCTCTATACATGTAAATGGATAGCTCTCGCATCGGCTCCGCATGGCACCATTTTGTTAGCTCAGATTGAATCCGCAAAAGAGATGTTTACTCGAGTGCGCTGAGCTGTACCAGATACCTGCTAATGGTGTCTTCGAGACGCGCTTCGGACACATTTCTTTCCTGATCTCCGTATGGTTCGCAATAATCCAAGCGTTGGTGATGTAGGTGTCCGGGCCCAGGATGCCTTCCTCCACTGTCGTGCAGCCTCTAACTGGTATAGTCTAGGATGAGAGCGCGCCAAAGTCGCTCGCCGTTTCATGCTCCCTTCCGGGCGGAGCATACAGATATATGGACTTGAGGGCATATGCCACATGCCAGGCTTCGATGCCGCTTCCCGTCGCCTCCCTGGGCGGCTTGAACTGGCCTGCCGGGTTTGATTTCTCCCATACTTCTTGCCTCTTCTCAGTGACATCGTGAGTTTTCGGTCTTCTGTCGGTACAAGCCCAAACATTTTTTCCTGTATGCATTCAATACCACTGCAGTCTTCGGATAATTGCGCGGAAACGAGATGAACGAATCGCACTTGTACTACACCATCATCCTGATTGGTCAATGATCAATGATAGTTTGGATGCGCGTCTTAAATCTTGTCGGACTCTCCAACGCTGATAAAGGCGACAAACAACCCGTTTATACGTTTGAACCGACAGCAAGCAGCACTCCCTTCTTGGCCTCGGGTTCGCCAAACGAGGCTCATAACCTGTTAAAAACAGGCGCCCTACTACTGTATGTGTTCTCGTATACACAGCAGAATTATGTGGATATTATGCTGTACCCAAGCGGCGGACAGGGCTACGATCAGGAGAAACGATCGGTGTGACGAGGTCGTGCGGTGGCTATCAACACGGGGTTGACTGAGACCCTTGAAGGTGCTTTGACTCTGATGTCGTAACGTTGTCTTGAAGGAACGGAGAATGGGGGCCAATATAGCCCGCGAACCAAGGACTGGGCACTTTAAATAACTGCGGTGGGAGTGAGCAGGGACGGACCAGCGGTGTGCAACCACCACCGCTGTACTCTAGAGCCGGTAAAGACATAAAAACCGGTACCGACTAGCCAAGGGGCGGTGAAGCAGACCCTCGACGCACTTGAACTGGAATGCAAAGCACCAGACCGTGCTGGTAAATGTTGTTATGGTATTTTAGAGAAGATGCGTATCGTAGGAACGTCCGTACTACTGTTGTTGTTTCCAAAGATATACTGCCGTTGTTCCGACTGACTGTTACATCTCTGTTATAAGGATTACCCTGAGCTGGGTAATTGATCGATATTTTACCCCTATAGCTCAGCAGGTAGTACCCTCACATTTGGCGCCGTCGGCAGGACACGGGTTCGAATCTTACTTCGAACGTTTCTTTTATAGAACCGCTTGCGCGTGCGTCCCTAAAAAACACTTCTCCCTGGGTCCCCATGTATTGAAACGAAGCGGGTAGGTCAACGTACGGCCGTGTACGGTACCGACGTCCCAAACATCCCGCCGTTCAGAGGAGGGGAGAGTGTTATAAGGATTACCCTGAGCTGGGTAATTGGTCGATATTTTACCCCTATAGCTCAGCAGGTAGTACCCTTACATCTCGCGACTAAGGGCCGTAAGTATCGCAGGACTTTTAGTCCTAAATGTCCGTAGGTTCCATGTTTTTTTTTCGCGCAGTATTTTTTATTTCCAGATTTTCCTGACTTTTCCCCCCCACATTTTGGGAACTTAACTTCCCTGATATTTTATCATCTACAACAGTATTAATTTTTCACAATATGCAAATAGTTCCTGTTTTTCCCGTTTTTCTTGGGAAAAAAATGTGGAAAATATGGGGAAAACCTCTCCGATAATAACGACCCTAACCAACATTCTGAGCCTTTGGCCCGATTGCTCGCGGTGCTTACGAGCCCGGCACTTAAACATGCGACAACTATTCATGTCGAATGTGACGGAGTTGGCCGGGTGAACCTTTGGAGTGTGGGCGCGTGTTTCATGCCTGGTATTCCCCAGCGAGTAAAGCACGCGTGTTGTGTGATAAATCTGTCAATATTTATGCGATCGTCTAAAACAGAGCGACAAGTATTGGGGTTGTTGTGACCCGTTAGGCTAGTGCTACATACAGTATAAAACCACGAAGGGCGTGTCGTGAATCGTGAATTCGAAACTCTCAGACTTCATAGCTGTTATGTTCGAGCGTACGTGCTGGAGACATACTGCATGGTTATTATAGTGTGCTTCTGGACACTATACGAGTAGCACGTGGCGAGAGGGGGGGGGGGGAGATGAAGGTTGCGAAGGCTGCGAGATCCGACGGATCACGAAAACATATACCAGTACCTCGTATATATGTTCGTTATAAACTGAAGCACTGCTCACTGGCCTGCAGAGTCACCAGTGGGTACTACTATATACCGGTAACCAACAAGGGTACATAGCGTGAAACAATTCACTGCGAAACTACGCCCGATGGGTTCAACGGCAGCTAATATATACGTGTGTGGTATGTCTTGTCCTTCACATCAAAGCCGTATTTCTACTCGTCAGAGGCACTCAGCACACCCATGGTCCGTTTCCGTCGCTTCGATTGTAGCTGTTGTAAGCCACGATACAGGTTTCGTGGTGGCAAAACTACGAAACAGAGTAAAAACATGCATCGTAACAACACAGGAGGTTACAGGTAGCGAGTGAAATGTCAAACCTGGTGGAGACGTAGCAGCACGCCATCTCAAACGAACCAATTAAGCCATTCAGAACTGAAAAAAACATCCCACACTAATTCCAAGTAATTTGTCCCCAAATATGTGGGACCAGTTCTTAAGGGGTTAAAAACACATAAAATAAAAGAAGAAAGGAACAGGAAAAGGGATATTAATACCTTCGAAATAAGGACACGAATAACTTCGAAAGAAGGATACGGACACCATCGAAAGGACACCGTAAATTCAAATCGCCATCGACAACACACGCATAAAAGGGGCTACTTCGTAGTGCTAACGGCTCGACGGACGGGCCACAGACAGCGCAACGATCGTGGCAGAGCATACAAAATTGGTTGCCTATTTCTTCCTGTCCGCTTGAATTTGCCCTCGGGCACTCTTCTCGACATCACGATGAACAGGTCCCTAATGATTCGATTTCCGAACTCTCCAAAAACTCCCATTAACACATACCGGGTGCAAGGTAAGCTGCACGCGGGAAACAAGCTCCGGGCTTTTCACATCTACCTAAGAAACTGCACCAATGGCACCAACGCGCCGTTAAACGTCGCGGGCACTCTGGCTACGATGCGCCAGGTCGTTTTCCCTCCAAGATCATCGCCTGGCTAACGTAACCGTGTGGCACTGCCTCACGACGTGCACTAATACACCTGCCTTCAGTCGAACATCGCCTGACCGACGACAGGTAGTAGTTCAGGCATACCACGCGCACGTACGCCCCCCCTGACCGTGCGATTTAGTCCCCACGCTCGCCTCCAGACACACATTCCATACCTATATTCCACTAAACACAGCCCCCCAAGCCACTGCAACCACATAATAGTCGGCTCGCGCTGCCACAATCTCAAGGACGGGTCGGGGCTGACTTGTCGCTTAACGGTACTATATCGGATGCTTTCGAACCAGCGCCAGCCGTTGCCATGTACCTAGTACACAACTTAGAAGGGCAAAGCAAACGTGGTGGAGAGGTGTCACGGGAATTCGGTTCGGTCCCACCCTGAGCCTGCTACAAGCTACAAACCAGATATATGTATACTATACAAAAAATCGAGCCTACTAGTGCCGTCAGAGTCGTTCCTCCCAGGAGCGGACCAGCACCTTTCTCGAAATGAGCTATCACAGCACACAGCACAAGGACTAGTTTGTACCGGAGCCCTTTCGCGAGCTATGTATCTCCCATCACGCGGGGGTTGGACTGACCATGGCACGCTATAAGAGCACAGAGCGTCGCCGCGCGACTGCCGCGTCGCAAATGGGGCCGAACGTAACTGCATTACTACTACTGTGCCGATAAATTCCCCCCCTTCGTCTCCCCTGCTCCCAAGCAAGGCTAGAGCCACTTCGCTAAACCCAGAACAGGTCTTCATGACAAACGAATGCGCCCGAGGTAGGGGTTTTGGCTGGACCCAAGGAAGGTATATCCGCTTTTGGAGTTGCGGTACGCGGAACTAATGAACGCCGTGCGTCCGGTGGTGTCGTGCATACTTTCCTTCATAGTACCGTCCACAGAGAGGACGAACACCAGGCCATACCTGCGAGGCGGAGGGGGAGGGGGTGCAGGGAGGGGGCGGGGCGGGGGGTCTCGGTGTCAAGAAACACCCCCCAGATGAAAGGAAAGGTGGTTTGAGTATGTGAGAGTCCCAGGGCTGCCACCACACATGAGTGAATAACCGGTAGCGTAGAGATGACGAGCAACACCTGGGAGCAGCTAAACCTACCGCATGAAGCACAAAACTTCACACCGTACTTCACAACCGCGTTTTTTTCTCGCGTCATTCTCTAACAAGTGGGCAACTACCGGTACCCATCGAAAGGACGCACAAAAAACAAAATGCGAAAATGAGGGGCACGAACAAAAACTTCGAGAAAAAGCAGGAGATCATTCTAAGGACCAGGAGCTCACTTCGGCACGACTTTGTCGAGAATCTCGATCGGAATCAGCTTCCCGATTATCGTCCTTATTACTCCAGGTTTCTGCGTTCAACGGAGTCGGTGCGGGGGGAGCGGAAGGCGGCGTAAGTTGTCGGCATGGTGGCCTCAATTCCTCCAAAACCCACCTCTTAAAAGTTCCCCTGTGGCTGTACTACGACGCATCGTGGGCTTCATCACGTGAAAGCAGAAAGCAGAGACTTGGGGGAAAAGGTCACGAGGGGGTCGTTAACTGTTGGCGACGAACGATGCTTCAGGATCGCGTACACACGAATCAGCTGGGGGGGGGGGGGGGGTGGGGGGTGTTCTCATCATATATACCATGCATGAACGCGTTCGTTCATGGATGGCCGCGTTTGTATTACAATGGGCCCTCCCACTGTAATGCAGGCCGTAGGTGGGTTGAAGGCGAGTCACGTATCGGGGGGGGGGGGGGGGGGGGTTCGTTTTTTTTTTTCGCTGGTGCGGAAGGAGCGTACGTCGTCTAGACCACAGCGCAAGCGGACGGCGTGCGACGTGTCCACGGCGTAGCAGAGCTTTCGGCACTGTTCGTGGCGGGCGTTGCAACCGGGAATTAACCAATACGTTGAGCCTGCAACGTACTGGCAACGGCGAAATCTCACATCACACAAGTGTCTAAAGCAAGTTTGTTTTTTGGCAGATCTATTCCCGATCTTGTTGCATGATCGATGGAGTTCCTATTGCCGGGTGGGACAGGTTTGTTTGGGGCTCCGACCACTTTTAACTCAAGGTATAATACGCACGATGTAGTTGGGTTGCAAATTTTCATACCTGGAGGGCCAGATGCACGGGCGAGAATGGCGAAGCCACCTTGGTGCCGGCGCTGACACGGTTCAACAAAAAACGTGGAAGGCGAAGAGGGGAGGCCATTGACCCCAAGAATAAGAAATTGTTTCCGCACTCCTTCTAGGCAAGCGTTGGCGGTCTTGTTCTGCGATGCTTTTCGCTTACAATTTCAACGGTGGGATATGGTTCTCTCCTTTCATCCCAGATAGGAACGCTGTCGTTCAGATTGAAACCACTTTCGTAAGACCTGCAAAGGGTGCGTACGCTAAGAGCAGGGCGCCCTGTAGCGCTAGCCTGCATACATGTTTTGCGCTAGCGGAAAACAGGCACACCCTCACACAATGTTCACCTGGCAATGTAGCCTCCCCGGGTTTCGTCGAACGCGAGGCCATCCACGAATCCTGCGCCGATCGCGTTTGTTTCGTGGGCGGGCAGAACGAAGGTGGGTGGGGGAGCTATCGAGTCGGGGATAGTTGTCTAGACCGTCGCATGGCTTGCTACGTATGGGCGCCATTGTTGGGCACCGCCAGCTTGCTCGTGCCTAAACGTCGAAGGTTGAGAAGCGCTGGTGCGGGTGTTCCAGCAATGTAAAGGCAACATGAACTCGAGATTCCCCATGCTGAAACACGCAGCCAGATAAGTGGTCCCCACCTTGCGCGATAGCCGGTCGTCGCGCTTAGGCACACAAAGCAAAAACATGTGCAGCCTATCCGACGCAAGGGTTAAAAACGTTGCACGCTTCGACTTCTCCTTGTACTCCGCAGTTTTTGCTTACCAATCTGTTCCGAAATATAAAAAACATTTGTATATAAGTAAACAATCAAAACGGTCCTTATATGTAGGGACATAGTGGTTTGTTGGGGTGCACGCTGAGTAGGCCACTACCAAAACAAGGTGCATTATTCCTATTGCCAGGCAGGCGCGTCGAATGCGTTACAAGCATGCACACTGCCACCAAAAAAAATACACACACACACACCTGGAAGCGAGCTCGTAAAAATCCTCACTCCCTTCGGTAAGGTCTCATCCTCCCCACAAAAGGCCAACCCGGCGGCCAAAGAAGGAGGCGGGCTTCCGTGCGCGGGTGCTTCCGGCAACAGCCCCTGCAGGTCTATTTCGAGAATGCGGAAACGCATCGACTCCACCAGGAGCAGTTTTTTCTCGGATGGGTCAATCTTGGGGTCGGTGCCCAGCGACAAAGAGGACAAAAAGGCAGTGCAGTGGGAGCGGGAGAGAAGGCAGGCATGTAAACCGGATTGAGGTGTGCCTCGGTCATTCTTGGAAGGCGGCATGGCCATCGTCACAAGTCAGGCCGGCGAAAGTGTTTACCGTCGGGTGACATGGCCATCGTTACAAGTCAGGCCGGCGAAGGCGTGTATCGTCGGTTTTGCTCGCTCGTGCAGCTTCTCGGGGTGACAAACTCTACAGAAGAAAGGATGCTTGAAGAAGACGTACCACTTTCCCAGGTAACTATTTACTTCATTGCGCATCAACGGGGGGGGGGGGGGGGGGCCCGCCTTTTTGCCAGTGATAAAAAAAAAAAAAAAGGGGGGGGGGGGGCGCCCGCTATTTGGTGCACGCGATCGAAGTCAAGGTGGCGCAATCTAGGAAAGCGGAGAGGCGGGCATACAGCGGGTACAAAATCTACAAAATCGACTAATCCTACGGCTGACGCAAAACCAGAAGACTGCATTTAGAGGGAACGCTTCCAACGCACCCCCCCCCCCCCCCCCACTCACTCACTATTTGCACACGTTCGTTGCACTCGAAAGCGTCACAACCTAGAAGGCGAGCGAGCGATAGTTGCTGACGCGGATTCGCCTAAGCCCTCGCGCCAAAGCGTCCAGCAAAATAAAATGGCAGAAAGGTGGAGCATGCACGCACTATATACGCTCTCCTACTGTAAGGTGTTCGTGTTCCCCTGCCTACTCTTGCCGCTTGATTCCCCTCACCTCCACTCCGTTGGGGAAGTGGAGGCCGCACATGACGGTTCGAAGGTCCCCCGTCCTAGGGTCGAAGCGCAGCAGGCGCCCTCTCGCCCCTCCGTCGACGATCTGCTCACGGTACGGACGGGGGAATAGAGGAGTGCGTAGCTGTGAAAGACTGCGCGAGCAGGGAGGTCGTCGCATGATTCGAGGGACGCGTGCACAGGTCTTGTTTCTGCACGTCCACATGCCGTTATGCCATGCTATGCCGAGGGTGAGCCTTCCAGTGGTCAAGTCTCAGCTGGAGCGCGTTAGCGTACGGAAGACGTTCACGATTGAGAGATGACATATTTGTACACTAAGCCACGAAGGCTGCACGATAAATGGAAAAAAAACATCGAGAGCGGCACACCAACAATACGCGTGGCACGCACATGTGGCGTGCAACGCCTTGCTTCTGCTGCGGCGGCGGCGGCGGCGGGGGGGGGGGGCGAGCAAGGACGGCGCACACCGACGAGTATGTGGGTTTCCGGCGCGTGCTTCTGTCCTATTTCACGTTGGAGGCAGAAAAGGTACAGCCACCAAACCGCATGTGATTCAAATATTGCATACCTCGAGCAAGATAGATCATGCTATAGATCATCGAGTTCCTCCCTTCCCGTTGTGAGAGATAGTAGAGGTCCAACCAAGGAAACATGTGCTACTGTAGAATACGAATGTGGTTCGCACGGGTCCCACCCGGCAACATGAGCTAGATTTTACAAGACCGGGAAGAGATGTATCTGCCTTGAAAGGTCTACTGCTTATATGTCATGAAGTGGGAACGATCTATATGATCTGTATGATCTGAATGATCTGTCCGAGGTGTGGTTTTTTCTCCTGCTGAATCTTCGTACCGTCTTGACAACATAAAAAAAAAAAATAGCTTCCATCGCCACAACCGATCGGCCCGAACGAGCGATTCGTCTCCTCTGTTGATGCGCCCCGCCTTTAGCTATTAGCAACCCATCGTTGATCTCCGTCCGGTGACGGCCGCCGTGGGGGGCACAACAAGGACGGCACAGGCAAGTAGCAGTGTCACGGACGACACCACTTTAAAAGCAGCGCAAAACTCACCTCTCTGCGGTTGTGGGCGCGCGGGTGCTTCCAGCTGCTGTCGGTCAAGAAAATCGTGCCTGGGGAGGAGGGAGGGGTGGACGCGATAGAAAAAGCCGGAGACGAAATCTTAAGGGCCAGGAAAACGCGAAATACCGAGCTGGTGGGTGTTTTGTGAACCCCGGCAAGAACCGCTGTGGTAATGTGCATACTCTTCTGTAACGCCGGCGTGGGATAGTTGGCTGCGTTTGTTTTAGAGCGTGTGACAAAAGCACGAGACACGCACCGAACACCCTATTGTATAACACGCAAGATAACACACCCGCTGGGACGAAAATACGAGACGAGTTTCTCCGATTCTTGGGGGGGGGGGGTACTCATGTCGTGCATGGCCGTAGTCGTATGGCCATAGACGCTCGTATTCCTAGAATGCCGGGACGGAGCACGTTGGGTTTTCAATAACCAGACAGACATTGCTTGCACAGAGCGCGAAGCGCTGTGAGGTGCTGGGCGAGTCGCATGAAGGGCGAGCTGCATCCTACGAAGAACCGCTTGTGCGGTGGACTTTTGCATATGGACGACAGCCTCCAATGAATTGATTTAATTTTGGGTTTGGCCACTTCCAGAGACGGCAATGATTGTTAATACGTATCTGCCTCGTGGGTGCCACATCATACACACACTACGTGATACGATCATTCCCCTTGTGCGAAGTTGAGGTTCTCAACTCCGCACAAACGATCTAAAACAAGGGCACGCGAGGGACTATCCCGTACGAGATACACAACAAAAACGGTGGCGTTGGGAAGATCTCGTCGAGACATTTCCACGGACGCACACACTGCTTGGCGCATGCACCTTCCTGGTTGTCGAGAAAATCGGCGTGGAAAACCGTCCGAGGGGGTGTGGTATTTTATCACCCGGGTGTTATACGGTGGGCGTTACTCCCGTGTGATCACACACCATGGCACCGAGATGAGGGTAAGGGCAGAGTGTTTTTCAAATCGAAAGGTCGCACTGTAAGAAACGTACACCCCATAGAACCGAACACCTACATAGCGTGTACAGTGACGGGAGCAGAAGCGGATACAAAGGGTGGACACAAAAATCTGCCCGCACGGCTGTTGAACGGAAGGCTTCGAGCGCACTGGGAGACCATCTCCGAAAAAAAAAAAAAATGTTCCCAAGCTTCCTACAGCAGTAGTAGCACCGCCAACCACTGCACGAAGAGCGACAGCGTCAGCGTTCGCGCCAAAGCAAAAAACAGCGTGCCCCATGATCGGACTGATTTTGGTACCGTCTTTTGTGAAGACGAAGTCGTTGAGCAAGGCAAGCGGGGCCCTCGTTTCCGCGGCCGCCGCCGTCGCCGCGGTGTCACCAGAACTCCCGAGCGGGACTGGCATATCTGTCAACGAATTGATCTTCGCGTGTAACAACCAGGGGACGAGGCCAAACGGGGCGGAACGAACCTTGTCAATGTCGGCACCCATATGTAACCCCTTTCGAGCGGCACCTACGTTTCGGGGGGGAAATATCTTGGAATTAGAGAAGGATCATATCTGCAGTGTAAACCGATGCATCACCGTTCGTTCGTCTCCCGCATACTTTTCCTGTTGACCCTATATAGAGAATATGCCGGGGATATCATAGTTGGGGAAGATTAGTACTGTTGTATGCACTGGTGCTGTTGTACGTATTTTCCCTTGGTGGAGGCGTGTTTCTTCCTGAAAAACGGCTGAGATACGCAAGAACGGCTGAAATACGTAGCCTCTAGCTAGTTTTTCCGCACGTCAGCGGGTGATGCAATGTTTTTCTGTACCACTCTGTCCGTAAATATAAGGATTTTTTGGACCGAATATATATACAAAATGCCCTGATTTTTATGGGGCAGAGTGGTGTTTAACAGGCAGTACGAGCCGGCAGTGAACGGAATACAACCCCGAGCTCCCCAACTCCTGCACGATAGCTCCTTAGTCGGGCGACACTCTGACCAATGTCCACGCGTGCATTTTGTGGTTCAAACTTCGCGCGCGAACACTCCTGTGGAATATGTCACGGGACAGAAAAGCCCGTCGCCACCCTCTCGCAAGGAATCCGCAGCAAACTGCTGTAGCCTCCCCGAGCAACCATTGACCCTCAACCGACCTCCGCATTTACAGCCGACTACGTACAGAAAACCGATCAGCACAATAACGTCACAAATAAACAGCCCTCGAGAGCAGAGAGCACGAGCGTTAACACCCACGCAGCACAGCTGTATAGGCTACCCCTCCCGCCCCCGAACGAATCCGACAAAGTCAACGGCGGAGGGGGGGGGGGGCGAGAGAAAAAAAAGCTCACCAAGTGCCTGGTGCTCCCGCCTTTCTTAACGTCCATCTCGAAGAGTCCGTGGTAGGCGTCGAGGATGTAAAGCTTCCCGTCACGCCATCTGACACCCAGCGGACGCCCGCACTCCTTCTCATCCTCCAGGGTAAGCGCTTTCGCCTTCGCCTGTGCGATCGGTCGATCGGATTGGTCGGTCGGTCGGTCGGTTGGTCGGTTTCATTTTTTTTTTCCCAAGGTTGGTTCATGACCGACCGCACTTATGTACACCAGGTATCATACCTGGCAGCAGAAAAGATGGAACACCCCCTGGGGATTAACTCCTGAGCCGATTATCTCCAAAGCAACGGGGGTACTACGCTCAGCGAAGACAGTAGTGGCATTGCACGTGTCCTGCCGAGATGTTTCCGTATACAGACGCGATGCGTCGCGCGGCGTGTACCCCCCCCCCCTGAACTTAGCAGGATGCAGCTCACCCTCCATGCGACTCGCCCAATACCTCACGGCGCTTCGCGCTTGGTGCAAGCAATGTCTGCCTGGTTGGTGAAAACCCAACGTGCTCCGTCCCGGCATTGTAGGGATGCGAGGGTCTATGGTCATATGACTCCGGCCCGTGCACGATATGAGCCCCCCCCCCCCGGGAAGCAAAAATAATCGATTTTGGTTGAAAATAACACCCCGGGGCGTTTTAAGATGTATGGGGGGGGGGCGTACACATTTTTTGCTTGCTGTGTTACGTCATTGATGGGCGCACGAGTGCAAAACCTGGAAACCAGAAAAAGACCAAATGGATCATGCCTGCGCCGAGTCCAGACGCACCGGTATGTAGTCAACGAACGTCAGCGATGGTTAAAAGTTACGATGCGAATCAACATCTAGTCACGCCTATACAAGGAAAACGGACAAGGATACCTCAAAACCACTCTTAAAACATCGTGCGAACGTTCTGGTTGGGTACAGAGAAGCTACCAAAAACTTCACAAACATATCTCCTCATGTATTAAAACACTTACCAGTATTATAGTATAGAGGGTACAACTAGACTAGTCAGTAAGCCACCCGGCTCGTCGGCACAGTCGAAAACATAGCTCGAATTTTTCCAGGGACTATCATGGTGCCGCAGGCACCGTGTGGGACGGGACGGGAGTGATTAGCCCGCCGCAGGCGGAAAAATTTTGGGCTCCCGTTGTCAACGGGACGGGATCCCATCGTCAGTTTTTCTGCTCCCGTTGTGACGGGATGGGACGGGACTATTTGCGTCTAGACGGGACGGGAACGGGACGGGAAATGTCCCATGCTTTCTAGACGGGACGGGAACGGGACGGGAAATGTCCACATGCTTTCTAGACGGGACGGGAACGGGACGGGAAGCTGGGAGTTTTTTATTGATGGGGACGGGACGGGAATCGAATATGGCTCCGATCTTTCAGACGGGATGGGATGGGACTATCATCACGTTTTATAGTGGGACGGGAAACAATGGGAAAATTGTCATTGTCAATGGGAAAGACAACGGGAAAGGCAATGGGAAAATTGCCAGTGTCGATGGGAAAGACGACGGGAAGCCCACTGGGGATATGTGGGACGTTGTCAACGGGACATAAATGCTCAACGGGACGTACACCCCGCCTCCCCCAAGCCTCGACGCGGGCAGCTTTCGTTTCACCATGCACTTCACGTTCTTCTTGTCCACAGCTGGCTCGAACTCCACGCAATACTTCCAAATCCCTGACGTCTGCTTGTTTCTCCCAACGCCTGCACCCATCTTATTCACGGGAGTACCACTGATCGCAAATGACGGACTTGGCTGTGCCGGAGGCTCAGAAGCCGAGCCACCACCGGCCGATTCCGCCATGAGGAACGTGTGTGTGTGGTGCGTGTGTGGTGCGTGTGTGGTGCGTCTCTCTCCAAAAGTGAAAAAATAAAATAAAATAAAATGGAGAGCTGACAGCGTACCACAACAATAAATAATTAAATCCAAGATTCACATATAATATGAATAAATATGAAATACAACTTCTACTGAAACTGAGATAAGTGGGAAGTGCAAATGGGAGATTTGGGAGGTTGAGTGGGAAGCGTAAATGGGAGGAAGATGGGAACTGACAATGGGAGCAGCATGTCCACAATGGTCATGGGAACGGGAGTACGGGGATAGCGGGACGGGAAGCAAGTGGGACGGTATAAGTTATCCTGCCAACGGGATGGGAAGTGATGGGACGGGAGAAAGTATCCGACGATGGGATGGGAAGCAAGGTGGGGACGGGAGGACGGGAGGATACTATTTCGGCCATATGGGACGGAAATGGGTAGGGAAAACATGATGGGATGGGACGGGAGGTCGTGGACGGGAGACATTTCACGATGGGACGGGACGGGAATACCCGTCCCGTCCCGTTCTCTATGGGAATTCCCGTCCCGTTGACTCCCATGATAGTCCTTGAAATTCTTGGAAGAATAAACCAAGTACGTATATACTCGTAGGGGGATTCGAAAAAAAAAGAAGGTCTTCACAACCCTTTTACTAACAATAGTACAAACTTCATCACACACCCCACCCGTATACTCGTGCAACACAATTCCATCACAAAAACGTGGTGCAGTTCTAATCGGGCTACAGCAGTAACTACTGATGTACCTTGTCGTGGCACTTGTGGACGAGTTGGTTGCCGAAGTCCACTCCGGTGGCGGACCCGACCGCCCTCCCGGCCGCCGAGACAACACTCCCGGTGAAGAAAACAGTCTGCGGGTTTTCCCCATTGGGGTCTAGGCGTACTACCCTTCCGTCCCCCAGCCCCGTGTACATCTCTCCATCGTCCCCTTTCCGTTGAAGAGAGCACCAAGGGGGGGAGAAAAAAAACGGAGGAGGGAAGGGGGAAACGGAGATGTTAGAGCGATGGAAACCAATTGAGATGTTAAAAGCAGTGGTAACGCTCACGCTCATCGTAGATCGACGAAAAAAAAACGCAGCAGTAAGTACCGGACAACTTCAAGAATACCAGACACACCGGGTATACCCCCACAGCCTCGAGCCCTATCAATATATGGTACCAGCTATGACTTATCCACCAGGTAAACCTGAAAATCTCCACTCTGGTATGATACAAGACGCCCGTTTACGTACCAGGAACTTGATGCCAAACATTCTCCAAAGAACCACAGCAACAGCAGAGCAGTAGCGGCAGCAACAACACACGACCGCGATTTTAATAAATAACAACAAGAACACGCACCTTCCGCAAAAGCCTCTGGCGCGATCAGGTCGCCCTCGTGGAGGTGTTCCGTTGCAACGAGGCGTTCGTTCGGCAGCAGGGCGCCCTCCAGGGAGGGGAGATCGGTAGGCTGGTGGTCGTGGCAGGCAAGCAAGGTGTGTGCGGGTTGGGGACTGGCTCGCTTTTGACCCCGGGTTTATAGGCGGCGGGTCTAGACGCCGGTTATATATCATAGGCGACCATGTATCATGCCCCCAGGATGATGATCGCGATTCCCCGCCCCGTTCGATCGCGTTGTCGCCTCGGAAACACCGCCGTGCAATACGGGTCTAAGGCAACAGGCTCATAAATGAACATGTATAGTTGAAAGCTGAACGTCGAAGAGTGCCGAGGACTGACAGCCGACAACAGTCACAGAGCACGCATCACGACGAGTACGAGCATTGTGCAAGAGAAAGTTGCGGCGCAACCTGGCGCAACAGGTATATACAGCTGCTGCTGAAGCTTCTACGACGAGCACTATAGCACAAATTGTTAGCTCACATTTTGCCACACCACTGGCTCGAAGGGAGATTCTAGGCGCATGAAAATAGCGCCCACCACAATCGCCAGCCAGGCGCCTACCCTTGCCGGGCTGGAGCAAAAGCTCATGGTTCTTCCCGTTGTCTAGCTACGCTCTGCGCACTGAACATAGACTGAAACATGATGTTCTTCTTGGATCTGAGCGACAAGGGAGTGCCAACTGTTTCTGAGGCATGTTTTTTGCGGGGATGATAGTCACCGGGAATATCCAAGTTTTTCCAGGAGTTCGTTCCGTTGCCGTTCGTGCGCATTTTGTTTCTGCTGTGTGCGTGAAGGACTGACTGCGAGTACTCTGTAGTGCGTAAGTTGGGGCATGGCCGCCCGCCTGCCCGCTGGACGAAGGAGATGCGCAAGAAGAAGAAGACCAAAGAACCCGATCACGACGGGCGAGTTGTCAACGCGTTCACGTGGGGTACCGGTGAGGGAGGCCAGCTAGGATACGGCCTCGAAGCTCCCATCTCGCAAGATGTTCCTCGGCCAGTGTTCCCGATCGGCGCCGAGGTAGGCCGGCATGTCGTCAGAGCGGCCGCGGGAGGCCGACACTCCTTATTCCTGCTCGAATCATCTGATGTGTTGGCCTGCGGTGTGTGGGACGATGGGCAGCTCGGGTTCAAGGATCGACCAGTGGTGTTCATGCCGGGGACGCTCGAAGAGATGATACCGCTGCCGAAGTCCCTCGTACCGCGAGGGGTGGAGACGTCTCCCGTGCAGGTCAAGGTGCCCGCGAAGCTCGTGGTGAAAGAGCTCGCCGCGGGTTTCGCGTCCAGCTTCCTGCTGACGGATTTCGGCGAGGTGTGTGCACTATATACAGCAGTACAGTACTGTAGTTGCTGTCGGCCGCGTCATATGGTAGAACTCACAGAAATGCTGCGTAAAATGCAAATTGTACCAACCGTGCCGCGCGTACCGCACCTTCCCGACTGCCTGCTTTAACTCCCGCAGGTATGGTCGTGGGGAAGTGGAAAGTTTGGCTGCCTTGGTTTAGGCGATCTCGAGAGTCGATGGTATCCCGACCGCATCCCGTTCTTCGCCGAGAGCCAACCTGCGAGGGTCGAGACAATTAGCGCCGGTAGTTGGCACGTGATGTGTCTATCACACAAGCAGGAAGTGTACACATGGGGGCAAAACAACTGGGGCCAGGCAAGTCCGTACTGATAACACACTTGACAGAAGCGTGTTGTACGGGCCAATATGTACTCATCACGACCGATACACTTCGTCTGGGTCCGAGTATCTTGGTCAGCAACACGTCGTGATGCTCTGGACGTCGGGGCGCTACCTGTTCGTTGTGTACTGCAGAAATAACTACAGTAGTGGTACCTGAGCGTCGGAACGCTAACTGTTAGCTATGAACTACAGCACCTGTTGGGCTACTTGAGTCAGTACGATTTAAGTAGCCAGCATGTACAGTTGTTCCTTCTGTAACGTACAAAACACCACTCTGGCCAGAAATATAAGATACGTTTGGTCTTCATAACAGATACCAAAAGGGTATTATATTCCCGTCCAGAGTGGTATATACTTTGGGATTCTACAGTAAGCATCCAATCTCGCCAGTTATCACCGGGGGCGAACCCCTAGTCACGCACTAATACTGCAGCATCTATTAATAGGAACACATCATAACCAGGTTTTTGCTGGCAAGGACCTATAATGCCGGGACGAAAAAGCGTTGCTTGCGAGAATCGAACCCGCGCACATTTTGTGTTGGTCCAACGCCCTACCCACTGCAACAACCACCCCCTATTCAACTCAGGTTGCATTTGGATGACGACACGACGATGACCGTGGAGGCCCTTACGTGCCAGGGAACACTGATCGGCTCATTCACTCTTTGATGCACTCCACCCCCCCCGCTGATATTTTTTATCATCAGTACTCCAGCGGCTAGTACACTACGCTACTCGTATAGTCTATATTGTCCGTGCTAAAAAAAATCCATGTTTCCACCGTCCCAACGTCGTCTCCGTTGTATACAGCTCGGGAACGGCGAAACCAGCAAGTGCGAACCGAGTCCCGTAGCAACACCCTGGAACAAGGGAGAAACCCCCCTACAGATATCGGCGGGGGCGGAGCACAGCGTTGCCATGGTGGAAGTGCTGCGCCCCAACCGCCGTCGAGATATCGTCGCGTTCGCGTGGGGGAACCCAGGAAACGGCCGTCTCGGTTCCCAGCGGCAACAAACGCACGCACGTCCTGTGGAAGTGGAGGACCTTACCGAAGCCCTGCGAAAATTGAAGCGGAAGCCCCTTAGCCTTTCAGCGGGCGGAACCCACACGCTAGCCGTGCTGAGCTCGGGGGAAGTGGCAGCTTGGGGTGGCGGGTGCTATGGGCAGCTGGGCGACGGTCATATGTGGGACAGGCCAGAATCGGTGATATCATCGGGGTTGCAAGGGGTGCGATCGGCCAGTGCCGGCGCCAGGCACTCGATGGCTCTCTCGGTGGACGGTTCGGACACTCAGGTGTGGGGCTGGGGCTTCAACCGGTGGGGGGAGCTGGGGGGCGGAGACGAGAGCGTTCGGCTGCAGCCAAACCGCATCGGTGGGCTCGACGGCTGTACGGTGCAGCAGGTAATTGCCGGGGAAAGACACACCATCGCGCTCACCAGCGGCCAGGCTCTCAGGGTGAAAGACTTGCGCGACTACCGCGGGTTCATCAATACCTTCAGAAAGGGCGGGTTGCTTGTGTACGACGCCCTCAAGAAAACTATGGCCGAAAAGGGCCTCAACCCTGATTGGCTCGACACGCCCCTCCTGGTCTTCCCGGGACAGCCAGGCATGACCGCGGTGGAGTGCCGGCTGGGCACGGGGGAGCCCCACATGGACTGGTGCATGGACACGGCGCCACCCGGTAGCGACGTCTTCGACAGCCTCAGGGGTGGGCACGAGATCGTGTACGTGTGTCGCCCCTGCGGGCTAGACAGAGTTTGCCTCGCGTGCGCGCGAAAGTGCCACTCAAGGCACTGCATCGAGCCCGTCTTTCGGCTCAGGAACGCGGCGGAACCTTGCGATTGCAGCACCACTCGCGGCATATGCTCCTGCAGGTGGAGCACGATGCGCGAGCAGTTCCGGAACCTGGCCGCCGCCGGAGCGGCCCCGGGAAACCCAGCTCTGGGCGAGGATGGGTCGTTGCACCCGTCCGAGTTAAGGGAACTCCTGCAGATCGTCCGCGGCGGGGCAGCGTTTGTGACGTCGGACGATGTGGACGACGGATTGGCGCAGCTTACCCACGGTGGAGAGAGAGAGCGCATAGACTACCTGCCATTCGAGCGTTGGTACGAAGAGCACTTCAGTAAGATCGACGCAGAGTTAGACGAGGCCGACGCATGAGTCCCGTGCCAGGCGAGCGGTTGCAGAGACAGGAGCAAGTTGGCTATTCGACCCCCGGGTCTCGCGCCTCTTGTATATAGGAAGTTTGGAAAATGGCTGGAGTTTAATATCGTTGTTTCTGTGCCGAGCTGTTTGCTTTGTGATGGTTGCTAAAATCCCACCAGAGCAGGCCCTATGACGTGCGAATTAAAGAAAAACCTGCAGATGGGATGTTTTTGCTCTGCCTTAGCTGCCACCAAACGCATCGCGGATGGCATACTTCGCTCCGTCTTCACTGGTTCCGCCTGAAAAAAAATATCTGGAAGGCTGTTGCAAGTCCCGTTCGGGACCGGTGCCAATGTCATTCGGAATATGTGAACACACACATGGTCACGACAACAGGTGAAGCACTGGGCTTGGGTATACCACGGTGTCATATCAGGTTTGCCTCAGATGTCATGTAACGAGCTCTGCGGCCTCGGGTAAAGTTATGCTGAACCTGACCCTCTCTCGACAGCTAAACGCAGCATGACAAGAAAGTTGTTCATTTTTTTCGCTGATGTTACCCACCAAGCAGCAACGATGGTTGCGCAAAGGGGTTCTCCGTGACGAAAGAGGAGCGTTTGTTTCGTCCTGCACCACACGGTGAGAGCTCATTTTTCCGCGACAACTTCATACCGAAAACTAGATATTGTTCGGGCTCGGTATCTCCATAACTACGTTCCGCTCGGAAAAAGTGCGGGCACAAATTCCCTTTTTTTACCTCGTAATGCTCTGCACCTGTTAGATCGAAATACACACTTTCTGGCTCAAGATTCAAGATGCCAGGGCTGATCTGGGCACCAAAAGGTAGAGCTCTACGGCGACAAGCACGTCGTGTTCTGCACCCCTGCCAAGCGCGCCGTCGCCGTGAAACTCGCCGTTGCATTGCACCAACCTTAGCCCTCACGGCAACATATCGGGTGAAGGCCCTGTGGAACAGATGACAGACCTGCCATCTACACACACATGCGCTTTCGACGATGTCATTTTCGGAGTCCCGGGTTATTGATTGAGCTTCACGGTCCGTCTGTAAAGCAGGACTACCGTGTATACGACGCCATTGAGCCCGCACAACCATGTTCGGGTTTTCTCGGATCCCCCTTCAAGCATGAGCGCGATGTTATATGGGTACTGCACGTGGATGCAAGCCACGGTCACGAGTGCGAGCCACGGCGCGGGTCTCTAATAGTATCCACGGGCAGAGGGGGGGGGTACTGTCGGGAGGAGGGAGGGGCTGTCGTCGGGAGGGGAAGGTGTAGGCGGGTATCGCCGGGACGGAGGGGGGGGGGGGAGGGGCGTACTCATGCGTTGCTTGCCTTAGTCATGTGACCGTTGACCACGCATGCATCCTTTTCTAGACGGAGCATCGTTCCTACTCCTAATAGAGATACCTCCAACACTTGGGCGCTCATTGCGCTGTTTCCCTATATCACATATACACTTTTTGCTCATTTTATGACCCCCTTCCTGTTTCGCCGCCTGTGGCCACCACATCTATCCCCAAGGATAGCGATTATTTTCTCGCTAGTAACTACGTAGTGTAGCAAACTTCTCCATGCCACGTTTGCCTACAGTAGTTTCGTGTAATCGGTGTAATCGGGAGGGAGCTGGGGGGGGGCATTGTCGAAAAGCCGTTACAAAAAATTGTACCACTGCTCCACCCATCGTATAATTACTCCCGGTGACAGACGCTTTCGTCGTAACACTGCGTGCTGTCGAAGCAGCGACTTTGTTATGACGACTGTGGCGACGTGGCGACACACTTCTTGTTGTGGAGGTATTGCGACATTGCAATAGTACTCCTGTGTGTCGACACTCTAGTTTACTCCCTGAGCCCGACGACGAAAAACCCACCTTAGAACACAAGTAAGCGCACCGCGACAACAGCTACAACAAAAATAACACCAACACTGTCGGCAACGACAACAACAGCAACGACACTACCAACACCAACACCAACACCAACGCCAACGCCAACGCCAACACCAAACGCCAACATCAACACCAACACCAACACCAACACCAACACAAACACCAACACCTCATACCAGCACTTTGTAGTATGTATCACTAACTACTCGAAGTATTAATAATATAACACCAACTATATAACTGCAGCCGCAAACTATTCGAACCTGCAAGCAATACGAAACTACGCCAGACCACGTACTATTATTTTAATACCAGACTCGATAGACGTACGTCGTACGTATGTACCACTTTGTCCCGAAATATAATCACCTTTTTGTTGACTATTAATTTTAAAAGTTGCTTATATTTCGGGACAGAGTGGTAATGCATGGAACGTATATATATGTGCACAGCAGTAAACCCATTTGCAACAAAATACGAACGTACGTATTAACCTAGTATGCTCTACCGGTACGTACCAGGTATGCATTTGATTGGAGTCCAAGGTAGACACAATTAAATAATTGAATGCCATCGTTTTATGCCATATTGCCTGAATCACACGAAACTTGACCTTCTTGAACCTCTGTCTGAATACGATGCCCTCATTGTTTGGTCGAATCTTCGGCGGATACTCCCCGGTTTTCCTCACTGCGACCGAAGCTATACGAAAGTACATACAGTAACACCAGGTATGTACAGTAGTACCAACCCAATTGACACGCACGGCTATACGATTGCTTACAAGTACTCGTATAAAGTGTAGACTATACTGCTGTTTGTATTCGTACCAGGGGTATATTTTGCCCGCGGTAGCGACATTTCCGGCACAAACTACATGGAATAAGAGTGAAGTACGTACTCGTATATCCTGATTTCTATTTTCTGCCGCCGGCCGTTGGACATCCCCCCTGCAGACTTGCAGACTGCCCCTGCCGTGATTGCATATACAGCAGAGCATTAAGATTGTTGTCACGTGTCATGCGCTGTCAGGCTGCGCAGCCTGCACGGTACTGCAACCAGCGCAACCATGAACAGTGGGCGGATGCAGATCACGCTGACAGGCTGCACTGAGCAGTGGCTATGAGCAGTTAGGAGAGGATACAGGGTGTGCAGGATATAGAAGGAGGAAGGAAAGGATCTCCCGGATGGCGGGCGAGTGCCAAACGTCGAATCCATCGTAACGCAAAAATCTCCCTGATAGAAAAGCCACCTGTATCATATTGAACTCCGCGCCATGGGAACGACGAACATCAAACCATATACGCAGGGCTAGCCTCATGTCCACGCCAAGCGGCGGCAGGTCTCATGCCGGGGGACAAGGCCAAGGAGGTGGAGGGACTGGTGGCAGAGGCAGTGGCGCGAGTCGCCGTACAAAGAAAAAGAGAATGCCTGGCGTCAACAGGGCCACAGGAGGAGCCGGAGCAGAGGAGCAACATGTAAGAAGGTCATCGATCGTGTCTTCGTCTGTTCTTGTAAACTGCGAGATTGTGCTTGCCAAAGGCTTTGCGTTTCAACCCCCCCCGCCATCGGCAATCGACACAGCAGTACTTACGCTCGCGGCGGCTCCTTGCGCGCTTCTGAAGACGGCGAGCAATGCACACGCGCCTTCCATCTCCGATAGACATCGGGAAGTAAACTATGTTTTTTTTTGTTTTCCAATGTTTTTGCGACCGGACCGGATCTTGTTTCAAAAAGTGCCGCTCCACACGACGTTGGTGGGGTCGGGGGTCTAGTTGGGAGTTGGGAGTGGAACCTTCTTCGTTCTTCTTTTACCGTTATATACCTGGCACGTCGCACACCCTCTATCTCTCATATCAAAACCGGCGACTGCGCCGCGCTTGAAAAACTCACACGCGCAATCATCTCCTCCTCCTCCCTCCTCGTGCACGGTCCACTTCTCTCTGCATCTCTCTCGCTTCCCCCCCCCCTAACTTGCTCCAACCACGCAACGCGCGCACTCCCCAAGCAGCATGTGAGCCAAGATGCTGGTGAGCATGGCGGCGGCGGCGGCGGCGGCGGTGGCAGCGGTGGAGGCGGCGGGGCAGGGGGTAGAGGGGATGGAGGAAGCTCAGGCGGTGGTACTACCGGTAACCGCGGCTTCCACAATTCTGGCGGCGGAAGCAGGAAAGGGGGTAGATCGGGCAGTCGTAGCGCCGGCGGCATCCACGGCGGTGGTGGTGGTGGCGGCGGCGGTGGCGGGGGCGGCGGCGGTGGTGGCGGCGGAGTGAGCGGAGGCGGAGGTGGAGGTGCAGGGGTTGGGGGAAGTGGGGGCGGGGGCGGGGGGGGTGGCGGTGGCCGTGGCCGCGGCGGTACCTTCGATGAATTCGATGAGCGAGCCATCCGCGATTTTCAAAGCTGGGTGGCCTCGGGGTCGGCCCCCGAGGCCGCGACGGTGGCGCAGCAGAACTTCGAGAAGGACAAGTCGATGCCTCGGTACAACCGGCAGGTCCACCACTTCCTTCAAAAGCGGGACGCCGGAGCCTACGGGCCGCGCCCCATCCGCGCGTCGCCGGGAACGGGCAGCGGGGCTGCTGTGACGGACGCTGCCGCCGCCGACGCTGCCATTGCCACCGCCGCCGACGCTGCCATTGCCACCGCCGCCGCCGCTGCCGCCCATCAGGGTGGCAACAACAGTCCGCCCGGTGGATTCGTTGACAACGTCAGCGACAGCTACCGCAACAGCGCGCCGCCCGCGTGGGGGGGGTCCGATCCGCTCGCTCCAAACGCCATTGACAGCATAGCGCCCACTCAGCGGGGGGTGCTGGGGGGGATGGGCATGCCTGTGCAGCCTGTGCAGGATGGGGCATTTACTGACGTGGGCCACATAGAGGAGGGGGGGTGGGGCCAGACGGGTCAGGGAGGCCCTGGCCATGAGGTTTCCAAGGGAAGAGGAGGCGATGTTGTTTCTCGCGCTATGGGGGCTGCGGGGCCACGGGGCGACGGCTATGACGGAGGAGTTCCTCAAGACCAGGCGCGTTTTTTTTTCAGTGTTCGGCAGTTTGTGATCAGTCTAGTAGGGGACCGACCCAGGTCACCTGGTTTACTGCTGTTGGCTACTTAGGAACATATCTGGTATTCAACTATCCGTTGCATTCTTTTGCTCACGTTGTGCATTGTGCGTATATCCCCCAGAGTGGAGCCCTTTGCCTATTTCATAGAACATCCCAGGCAGGCGGAGCGTGTGTTCCGTGTGTTAGCTATAAGCGGCGCCTTCTGTAAGCTGCGATGCGCCCGGTCCATATTTCGCCGCTCTCTCTTTCTCTCTCTCCCGTGTGAACGGCGCCTCACTTTTTATTTGCGTTCGTTGTCTCCCAGTAGTCTTACCTGTGACGCGATCGAAATATTAGCGCTTCGTACACGTAGCTTGCAAAGAAGAGATGCGTTTCGACGAAATCCCCGATCTCACAGCTGAAGTGTGTTATCTTTATTTATTTTCCAAAAACTTTCCCAGATCTCAAAAAGGTTTCACGGGTATATCAACCAATTCCTGAAGCAGCCCCGATTTTTTTTGTTGCGCTCTGACCACCTTCGTGTGCTGCGCCTCCTCTGCAGGCGGGGCCGTGGGGCAGCATGGCGGGAGACATGATCGAGGACGGTGCTGGCGGTGCCGCCAACGGCGGGTTGCTCTCGCACCCGCCCAGCCTAATGATAGGCGCGCCTCAGCAGTCTCTGCACTCGCGCCTTGGAGACCTAGCCATAGACGGTGGGCAAGGCTTCCCGGACTATCAGCAGCAACAGCAGCAGCAGCATCTGCTCGGCAACGAACAGGTACTTTCTGTAAAATATTGTGGGGGGGGGGGGGGGGTCATTTCATGCATGGCCGTAGTCGTATGACCATAGACCCTCGCATCCAAGATGGGGGGGGGGGGAAGACACTTCAGTTGCTGTGAGATCCTTTTGTTCGTTTGTTTGTTTGTTTTGTCGATCCTCACTTTTTGCCAGCGGCGTGCGATACTTACTTCCACCGCGCGTGCAAAACGGGGTGTAATTGTATGCCCTCGCGAAAGGTTTTCATTGGTTTGGCGAATCCCCTGGAAGATGGTTCCAGGCTCAACAGCAGTACGATTTTTCAAAAGAACGGGTGTTCGCATTGTGTATGGAACGTTTATGTGTACAGGCAGTCCCCGAACCTGCTGAGCGCACTGAAAGCGAGCGGGAAAGGCGTGACGCGGCTGGGGAGAGCGGGTTCGGTTTGACGGTTACATGCGGCTTAAATGACGGACCCGAGAATCCCTCACCGGCGTTTTTGCTTTCGCGTACTCCGCCCTCTCTCCCTCCCTCCCCCTTTTTTTTTTTTGCGACTTGAGAGACACGCCGCATGCCTTAGCAACTCCAATTTTCTCTAGTCGAAGCCCGCGTGACTCTCGTATTTGGGTGCTTACTGTAGGTGCTTGTTCCTGTCGTCATGTTCTGTCTGTTTTCCTGTGGTGCATGCTTGTTGGAGCTTGCAAATGAAGGCGCCTTGGTGCTAGTTCCAGGTAGCCCGGATGTATATGTTTGTTGTCCTCTGGTGCGTGTTTGTTGGATGCTTGCTGCTTTCCATGAAAGCTCTTTGGAGTAAAAGCGTGTGAGAGCTTCTTGTATCGGGTCTAGCCAATGACCTTATGGAGCGCTTTCATTTCATTTTTTTTTTTTGCTCTGACTGAAAATCGCGCCCGTCCCTCCCGTACGATGGCAGCATGCGCAGTACCAGCAGCAGCAGCAACAGCAGCAACACTACGATTACCAACCCAATCCCATGCAGCAGCAGCAGCAGCAGCAGCAGCAACAGCTCGAACAGCAGCAACAAATGCAACAGCTCCAACAGCCCCTCTCTGATCTCGGGAACTCCGGCGGGCCGCTACATGGCCTGAGCTTCCTGGACCAGCCGCTTGGAGGCGCGCAACAGCAGTCGACGGCCATGTCGACGGCCATGCCTCCCGGCATAGGCCCCGCCGAAGGCCAGCAGGCCACCGCTGGACGCGTCGACTGGGCACCGCTAGCCGACGCCCCCTTCTCGCTCTCATCGGACTCCTCTGGTATCGCCGCAGCGTCGAGCGGCATGCCACTGGATTCTGAGGATAGTGCGCATGCGTTCTCCCTGCAGCAGCAGCAGCAGCAGCTGCAGCTACAGCTCCTGCAACAGCAGCAACAACAGCAGCAACAGCAGCAACAGCAGCAACAGCAACAACAGCAGCAGCAGCAGAACAGCAGCGACGGCAACAGTTATCTCCACCCCACCGGCGGCTCTATGGCTGGCGGCCCACTGGTTGGCGGGTTTTCGACTGGCGGTGGCGGTAGCGGTGGCGGTGGCGGCGGCGGGACCCGGGGTATGTCGGACACGGCCATGAGGGATGTTTTGGGCATGGCGCCGGTGGCGATGAGTGCGAGCGCGGAAGGTGCGTCAGCGTTGGCGTCGCCGGCGGCGCCGGTTGCTGCCCCGGCGACAACGGGTAGGCGGTGGAAGAGGTACATGCACGAGGGAAAACCTTACTGGAACGACGGAACAGAGTCGGTGAGTCGGGGTTCCGTTTGCTGCCATGCGCGGCTTTAGGCGGGGTGGAGGCCGAGGTGCGCGGGGGGGGGGGGGGGGCACAAGCTCGGTGGTTTTGTGACGCACTCGGGTGGTGTCATTGTGCGATGTCTGTTCAGTGCGCGAGGGTTAGTTTTGTAGTATACAAGCGGATGATTTCTCCTTGTATAGGTAAGCGTGTACGCGTTACCAGCTGTCCCCTTTTCAGGCATCCCACCTCAACAACAGGTGTGCTAACAGCTGGCTGGCGTTACACTGACGTATGGTTATAACTTCGCTTGTTGACGAGCAGCTGGTATATTGTCGTTTGCGTCGGGCTGGTCTTTGATGTTTTGAAGCATCCGCCACTAATCAGTCTCTTTTTTGGTGAGCGACGGCCTAAAGAAATTTCGCGGAAACGTCGGAAACGTTACGAATCTACTGGTAGACTACGTACAGCTTAGTTAGTAACTGTACACGAAGCAATGGGGCTTCCCTTGTACCGTACCCCCCCCCTCCCCGTGCACACTAAACGCGCTGCTAGATATAGCAGCGGCCCTTCACCTCGTTCGGTGGGGCTCGTGTTTTCTAGTGTCCTTGAAGGGGAGGGAGGGGAGGGGGCGACATCCTGTCAGCCCCTATGGCACAATGCCTGGGCTTTAGGAGTAGCCGACCACTACTGCTGTTGCTGTTGCTGTTCAGCGTTCCTTTGCCGCGTCTGTATAGCGTTGCTTTGCTGCATCGATATTAAGGCAACTCTCGTTTTTGCCGCCGATCCTCGCCACCGCTTTTCCTGCTGTTAACAGACCTGGGATGACCCGGCACTGCTACAAACGCAGCAGCCGCAGGGGCAACAGCCGCAGCAGCCACAGCAGCTGCAGCCACAGCAGCTGCAGCCACAGCAGCTGCAGCCACAGCAGCTGCAGCCACAGCAGCTGCAGCCACAGCAGCTGCAGCCACAGCAGCTCCAGCAGCAGCAGCAGCAGCAACCGCAGCAACAACCGCAGCAGCAGCAGCAGCAGCAGCAACAACAACAACAGCAGCAGCAACGGCAGCCAGAAGCAAACCTATCGTGGGACGGCCAGCAGACCCCTTCCGCTGCCGCCTTGCAAGAGCCGCACCCGTACCCCCGGGGCGCGGGGGTTTCCAGCAGCGGAGGCGGTGGTCCCGTCGGGTTAGCCGGAGGCGTCGGCCCCTCCGGATCACCGGGTTTCACGCGCTCGGCGGCCACCTTGCCCGGGCACGAATCCCAGGCCGACATATCGACTTTGGGAGGGCGTGGAATCGGAGGCGGAGGCGGAGCCGGAGCCTTGGCCAGTTACCAGACGGGAGACGGGAAATCGATGTCACTGGCGCCCACATCTCAGCAGCAGCGGGGCTGGGAGCAGCAGTCGCTGCCGCAGCCGCAGGCGGCACGCGGGGGGTCGCGGGTTTCCGCAGACACGGGCGGCGGCGGGCGCGGCTGGGGGGCGTTGCCCGAGGTGGCATCGCCGTTGCCGTCGCCATGGGAGACCCGCGGCTCGGCGGAGGCGCAGGCTAAGGAGCATGCGGCGTCGGAGGCTGCGGCTGCTGCTGCGGCGGCTGCGGCTGCTGCAGAGGCTGCGGCGACGGTGGTGCCTGAAGAAGCTTCGATGGAGAGTGCCCCTCTGAACGCTTGGCAGCATGGGCAGCCGCTGCTGCCCCACCAAAGGCAGAAGCAGCAGCAGCAGCAGCAGCAGCCGCAGAAGCAGCTACAACAGCTGCAGCGCGGTGGTGGAAGTGGGAGTGGGGGTGGGGGTGTTGCACCGGTGACGTCCGGGTGGGGATCGCTGCAGCAAGATTCGCAGAGGCAGGGGCAGGGGGGGGTTGTGGACGCGGCGCAGGCCGCCAATCGCTCTAACTTGAAGGTGCGATGGGACCACTGTACGTACATACTGCGTCCCTTTTCTATTTGTTTTGGTGCTGTCGGTCATTGTGTGAGACGATCGCGCCCCTCCTGTTCGGTAATTTGTTATCCTCCTTTGCGTGGGGCACCGACGTTCTTTGGGCTAAAGACCTTTTCTTGGAAGTACGCATTACGGGGGGCCATAGTAATTACTACCCATCACATGCACAAAAACGGATGTACATCCTGCATGAGGGAGGTCATATAAAACCCGTAAGTACGCGCGATCGAAGTATTACACTCAGCTACGTAGCAAATCTGAGTTTCGACGAAATCCTCGATCTCACAGCTGTTTTTTTTTTTTTTCTTCAAATATTAGGGCCCGTTTTAACGAAGAAGAAAAAAAAATCAATTTGGAAAAAAATATATTCAAATCCGCTTTTCATTGGTCAACACACGCACCAGCACCAAAGATTAGGATCTTGGGGCATAATATTTGGTGCTAGTGCGTGTGTTGACCAATGAAAAGCGATTTTGAATTTTATTTTTTCCAAATTGAATTTATTTTATACTCGTTAATTCGGGCCCTTTAGGGCCCGTATTAACGAGTATGAAATAAATTCAATTTGGAAACAAGGGCCCGAATTAACGAGTATAAAATAAATTCAATTTGGAAAAAAGAAAATTCAAACACGCTTTTCATTGGTCAACACACGCACCAGCATCAAAGATTAGGATCTTGGGGTCTAATCAATTTGAATTGGACGGAAAAACCAAGAAGGTCCCAGGACCTTCTTTTCCAAAGAATTCAAATCAAATTGAGGAGTTGGCCCGACTTGGACCGGCATGTCCACGGTGGGCAAACGCCCCCGGTACAATCTCGTCATTTCTTGGTGGCATCGATGACCACGACCGAGGCGACAACACGTGAACCACAACCCGAGGCCACCGGGACAACAGCCGCGCCCACGCCTATAGACAATAGCACAGCGTACCCCGGCGGTGGCGCCTCAAAAGCAATCATGGCGGTCGCAATCCCAACTTTTCAACCAGCTCGATGCTCCAACCCGATCAAAAACCGAGCGATCGACCCAAAAACAGCATGATACGCTCAAGACTTCGATAACACAATCGCCGCCCCTGTCTCGCCCGTGGCGTTCCAGGGATCCCTACGCCCACCCAGGAGACCCTGAGAGCGATAGCTTCCTAGCCTGGGCGGTCAAAAGCAAAAGTATGCTGGCGGCGGCGCGCACGCGTCGACGCATGCTTTCCCTCTCGTCTCCTCTCGTCGATTTTTTTCACCTGGGCGCTGTGACGCATGCTGCGTTTTTTCGATTTCATAAATACTTGAACGAGCAATTCATTATTCCCCATAGGACGCAAACCACTTTTTTTTTGCGAAATCACATTCAAATAGGATTTTATTTTCCAAATTTAATTTTTGCTGTCTTCGTTAAGATGGGCCCTTACAGTATTTTTACAAAGCATATTTGGTCCTGATTACTACTGTATGTTCGCCCTTAATAGTGCGGGATGTACGATTTGCGGTGGCAAAAAAAAGGAACACCCACGTATCTGTCGGGGGGAACAAACACTACTGACTTGTACGTCGTAGTGCATGCAGGGTACACTTTGCAGTGATACACAAGGGGTAAGGTATGTATGCGCGAGTGTTTTGCTGTTGTGCTCGTACTCGGCGGGTCTCGCGCACTGTCGCAAGTCACGCACGCGCGGGTAAAAAAAGAAGGCCCTGTTAGGGCCCGTATTAACGAACATTTGTTTTCGTTTGTTTTGAGTTTTTTTTTTTTTTTCGTTTGTTTTGTTTTGATTTGCATCTGATTGGTCGGAAAGTGAATAACCAGCAAGATAATTCGATTTCTAAACTGAGTAGTTCAATAAAACGGAATTCTACAAGAAGTCTTTTGGGTCTTCTTTTGCTCTTTCGTTTATTGAATTGGGGAGTTCATCCAACTCGACGTAGCGTGTTCCATGAAACCGAAGGAAGCCACGCAAACTTGAGCCATGTTGTCGACTGATTCAGAGGCGAGATCCACCATTCCCGAGAGGCACGGCCACCGGATCAGCCGCAGCGCGAGGTCCGACGGCCCCCAGCATAGGGTAGACCACTTGCGGCGCCTAAAAAATAATATAGGCCGTCGCAAACCCAATTTTTCACCCCTCTTTGCCTCCCAAACCACACGAGCACCGACCAGGTCGCGACTTGGCGTAGAAGTTCGATCGCTGTATCCCAGTCGCTTCTGCCCGCGTTGGGCTTCGGGGCTGCGCCAGCCCACCCAAGACATCCCTAGAGTGATAGCCTCCTAGCCGGTGCCGGCAGACATAATTTTCCGCTGGTAGCGGCGCCCCGGGGAGGACACAGGCCGTAGGTCGCCTCGTTAGTTGCTCACGGGTATTCGTTGACCCTTGTGCGTTGTTCGATTTTTTTACGCAATACAGTCGTTTTTTTCACCAAATTCTGTTCAATTGGATTAACTGCTTTTCCATTTCAATAAAAAACGATGTTCGTTAAGATGGGCCCTTATTTGTATGTCGTGCGTTTCTTCCCCTGTCGAAGGGCGCGGTTAGTCGGCACAGCAGTACATACTGCCCTTTTTTTGTACTGTGCTGCCCAAATATTCTGAACAGCAATACAACGTTTTTGGAGACAAAAAATCATGGAAGTTTCTTGGAAGTTTCTTGTTTTTTTCGAGTGTGGGACTATGTTTGCAGTGCGAAGTAAAAGGGTGAAACCCCCCGCCCAAGTGTCTCGTATCACTGCGCGCGACACAAGAAAATGCCACGACCCGTCAAAGAGAGAGAGGGGGAGAGTGAGAGAGACCTGCCTGCGCACGTACTGCTGTATGTAAGGCCTGCTCATCTTCGCCCATGTCTTTCTATTGATAAGTTACGCCCACGAACGCCACTGGAAACCCCATGGTTCACGTGTCGGGAGCGGAGAGGGGAACCCTTTTCCGTACCCCGTGAAACGTCAATGCGGCTGCCGCGTCTGTTTTTACCACTTGTGTGTTGACTGAGCACGAAGCCGTAAGCGGAACCGAAGCATCTATATACAACATCATATCGTTGCGAAAAACCCTCTATACTAGGAGTAGGGTCCGTTCTCCGTCTTAGAAGGGATGCGTGGTCAATGGTCAAAGGACTAAGGCGAACAACAAATCAGCACGCCCCCGCACACCCCCCCCCACTCCCTGTTTTTTTTCATGTTGCCCTGATCCCCTTCCCCCCTCCCTCCCGGAATTCGGCGTTTATGACTAAACCACGCACTGCCCTTGCTGCACTGGCGTCCTGCCAATCGCGCGGAACGAGTCCAGGCGGGGCTTGAATCGGTTTCGACCTCGCGCATCAGTCGCCAGCAGCAGCAGCAGCAGCAGCAGCAGCAGCAGCAGCAGCAGCAGCAGCAGCAGCAGCAGCAGCAGCAGCAACGGCAGCAGCAGCAACAGCGGCCGGTGGAGGGTAACGCGACAGGATTCGTCACGGCTACTGTCGCCGCGGCCGCCGCAGCCTCCGCAGCGGCTTCCGCTGCCACCGCCGCCACCGTAACTGCTGGCAGCAGCAGCAGCAGCGGCAACAACAATAACAACATCAACATCAACAGCAGCAACAGGAGCGGCGGCGGCGGCGGCGGCGCGGGTGGTGGCAGCAACTCGGCAAGCGCTCTTCACGCCCAACAGAGCGAAGCGGTGGCCGCTCACATGCGCCAAGCCGAGCAGCAGCAGCAGCAGCAGCAGCAGCAGCAGCAGCAGCAGCAGCAGCAGCAGCAGCAGCAACAGCAACAGCAACAGCAACAGCAGCAGCAAAGGCACGGCAGCCGCGGTGTGCCAACCCCTACCAGCGGTGCCGACAGCAACTGGGCAGCGGCTGGAGGTGGTCGCGTCTCCCGCGAAGACCCTAGCGGAAGAGGAGGAGGAGGAGGAGGAGGAGGCAGAGACGCGGCGCCTATGTCTGCTCTTATGCCTAAGCCTGTGCCCGCGGCGGCGGCGGCGGCGGTGGCGACTGTGGCTACTGGGTGGGGAGGGGGGGCAGGGGCG
>MEHQ01002567.1:26819-44962 GCA_008828725.1 Saccharina japonica | reverse complement strand
GTGGTGGTGGTACTGGTGGTGGTGGTGGTAGCGGTAGTGGTGGTGGTCGGTGGTGGGGAACTGCCGATCAATCCGAACAGAGCTGAGTGACGACCAACTTAATTTTGTTTTTTTTAGTATCACCCCCCCCCCCCCGCCTACACCTCGGAAATAGGGGTGATTGATATCGTGTGTGTTTTCGTTTCGGGTACCCCTGAGACCTCTGGGGCACATGTGTGTATAAATGCCCCGAGTTAAAATAAAACAACCCGAAGAACCCATCATGAGCCCTCCGTACTAAGACGCCTGAACGAGGAACATCTAATTTTAGCGGAGGAAGAGATTCGCTTGTTACACAGAATGCTGCTGTGGCCCTAATATATGTATTGGGTGTGTATACGATACCTCGTACGCAATGTGGGAAAAAAATCGCCGCTTGGTTAGATTTGATCGGTATGGCTTATGTAAATAAATGTCACCGTTTCAGATTTTGATTGATGAAAACGTCGAGTACAGTCAATCATAGGGGGGAGTTCGTCTTTTGGTATAATCTTGTCAAAAGTATTCAGGTCTGATTGATATATAGCATCTTCCATGTTTGCAAGCCATTGAATTCTGTAGTGTAGTCACTCTTTTTATGTGTGGATGGCATGTTTGAAACAAGCGCTGCACCTTGTCAGACGGCAAAGGGAATATAATAACATGTGTATACGATCGGTGTTCTCGCAGAGGGCCAGAGAGCCCTCCAGCGCGCACAACAACGGAGTTCAGAGTACAGAGGTGGTTTGATTTAAGGTCAAAGCAGAGCCTTACGTGTGCAGCAGTTGGGCAGCAGTACGTAGTATACTGTGGCAGTGTATGTACGTACCTGGTATGGAGAAGTGTATCGTTAGCATTGCGGACGGTCATGCTCGTCTGCGGAGTTCAGAGTATGGACTACGTTTTGTTGTGGTTGTTGTTGTTGTTGTGGTTGTGGTTGTTGTTGTTGTTGTGGTTGTGGTTGTTGTTGTTGTGGTTGTGGTTGTTGTTGTGGTTGTTGTTGTTGTTGTTGTTGTGGTTGTTGTGGTTGTTGTTGTTGTTGTTGTTGCTGCTGCTGTTGCTGGTGTTGCTGTTGTCGTTGTTGGCAGTCTGTGTGCATGCGTCGCCGTTAAATACGCCAATAACTGCGTGAGCTAGACAACCAGGGTACCAATTTGGGGCGGAAATATAGGGACCGCTTAGACGTTAACATCAATATCAAGCGGTCTTTATATTCACGACCAGAGTGGTACCGTTTTTGGTCTCCGGTGGTCACTATGGCTTGCGGTCGAGTTGAATAATTTGAATGATACGGGGTGGAGTGTCGGTACGATGTAAATATGTATTGTATACGGTATGGGTACCTGTGTGTCGAGGCTCATAACCTGTCGGCATAATGTAGCTACCTTCGTGTAGCAGCTATTCATAGCTAAGGACGGATCCAATTGCCAAAAGAGAACATGCGTCTGCTTGTGTGTGGGGGGTATCACAGCTGCAGTCTAACAGATGCAAATCTGGTGCTCGTTAAATCACAACGTATTGATGTATTTCACTAATTTTCACTTCACAATAAATTAAACGTAATGGCATCCTTCCTGCGGTCATCATGCTCGTCCTGTGGTAATGCAGTACGTAGAGCCGCTAGGTAGAGATAGCCGTCGAAACCAAGGCAATGTAGACGAAGCACGTCGCAAGCTCAGGGTAGGCGGACGAAGAACTGAGGTCGATATCCAACCAAGAGTTTTACTGTTACGTATCTGGAATATACGTTACACTAAATGTGCGTTGCATCCTGGTCCAAAATGCGGTGCAACTTGAACCAATGAGCTTCAATACATGTAGACAATCTGTTGAAGCGTAATATTGGACATGGAGAACCTCAACTCCGAACAAGGGGCATGATCGAATCACGTTCTCGTAGTGACGTACTCGTAGTGTCTACCAGGTATATGGTAAGGCACCCACGAGGCAGTCACATAGCATACCCATGGGTGTCTCGGGAAGTGGTCACACCAGAAAAAAAACAGTTACTTCGACGCTGTCATCCATTTGCAAGAAAGCCCGCCTCACAAGTGGTTCTCAGTACGATGCAGCTCACCCTTCATGTGACTCGCCCAACACCTCATGGTGCTTGACACTTGGTGCAAGCAATGTCTGTCTGGTGGGTAAAAACCCGGTGTGCTCCCTCCGGGGATTGTAGGAATGCGAGGGTCTATGATCCCACGACTACGACCATGTATGGCATGAGTACCCCTCCCGCCCCCGCCCCCGCCCCCCCCCCCCCCCCCCCCCCCCCCCCCCCCCCCCCCCCCCCCCCCCTCCCCCTAAGGGCCCCCCCCCTTCCGACGCGCTCGTCTCGAAAGGATGCGTGGGTCAATGGTCCAAATGACTAAAGGAGAGACAAATGGAGTACGTCCCCCCCCCCCGCCCGCCCCCTCCGACGCGCTTGGAAAGCCGCCACATACCTACGTTCGATATTACATTCGGTTGACATCCCGCCCCCCTTACACTCAAGCACAAAAAAATGCCTTCCGCTTTCAAACAAAAACCCGAGAAACACACACAAAACAAATTACACCTACCCGAGGAATGATAACTACAATGTAAACCAGATATTAATTCCGAAGACAAATTGTTCGGTATTCGGTATTTGGCAACCTTCCCGTTGTTCTGGAAAAATCGAGCGCTGAAAAAACGACCGCACCCCTGTGCCCGAATTCAAATGCTCTTTTACGGTAAAACAAATAAAATAACAGCAGTATATACTCGTAGTGGGCATATAGATAGTTCCTCAGCTAGTTAATGAATGAAACCTTTCGTCAGTTAAAAATGGTGTGACTGAAAAAAATGCTACGTGCCCCTATCGTATTACCACTCTGTACCGAAATATAAGCACCGTTTCTATTGAATATCAATGTACAAAGGGTGCTTGAATTTCGGTACATATACAGTGGTATATATAGCACGAAGTTTCCTGTTTCTGACTATTGATACTGCTGTAGGTGTGGTGTCCACAAGCTGTTCTCCTTCAATTAATGTAGCGGGAATGCGATTGCTACGTATACGTGCTGACGATGCGGTTATCATACATGAATGGTGTCGCAGGTTTTCTGCTATCGACCGCCTCGGTGTTGCCATGGCGACGGGGGAGCATGTCGAGCGAGACTTCGTCGACCTCAGGGCCAGCAACAGCAGGATCAGCAGCACCGACACCACTAGCAGCAGCAGCAGCAGTAGGTGGACCAACACCAGCAACAGCGGGGGGCGGAAGACGAGCCACCGCAGTAGCAGCGGCAATAGCAGCAGCAGGGGGAGGAGGAGGAGGAGGGAGAGGAGGGGGACGAGGAGAAAGAGGGATCCCCGCGAGCGGTGCAGCGCCGACGCACCCGGGGAGACGCTCCGCCGACCGACTGCCCGACCCGTCGCGGCACAACGACAGCGCGCCGGCGTGGATGCGGGCAGACCTGGCGGTAGATACGGTGCACGAGGATTGATAGAGGATTGATCGCGGTTCTCGGGGTATAGTGTTGTTGTTGCTGTTGTCGTCGTCGTTGTGGTTGTTGTTGTTGGTGGTGTTGGTGTTGGTGGTGTTGGTGTTGTTGTCGATATCGTCGTCGTCGTGGTTGTTGTTGTTGTTGTCATCGTTGTTTTTGCTGTTGTTTTTGCTGATATTGGTGGTGGTTTTCTGTATATACAGCTCAAAAATGACCCCACACTAATTGCAAGTAGTTTTCCCCCCCAAAAAAGATGGGCACAGTTCTGAACGGGGTTTATATAACTTATCGCCACAAATCTACAACAGTGATCCGTGGCGGTCACAAGACCGGCTCCAATAACTCTGGAAGGAGTGGAATAATGCCTCAGGATATTTAAGCTGGAGGCTACAGTAGTAGCTATACTGTGGCGTTTTTGTTGGGAGAGCGTGGGCTACGAAAGAGCGTTAGGACAGAGGGCGTCGGCCATTACAGAGAGCGTAGCGGCGGAAAAGCGTGGGCTAAATAGGGCGTGGTGGCTGAAAGTGGTGGGCTTGAGAGCGCGGTGGGTATTGGATTTGTTCATGTTTCCCGAATCACCCCCTTTTCAGAACTGCTCCCCCCGCGTTTCGGGGACAAAGGTACTTGTAGTTAGAGTTGGTTCAAGTTTGCAGTGACTGTGCGGCCGCACCCACAATGTTGCTTTGAGTGTACTCGGCGTACGAAACGGCTACCGTCTGTTCTGTGTAACGGTCCGGGGGGCACGTAGAGACAATAGGCGTATTTTTTCCTGGTGCAGTAGTATATGGTAGTTTGGACCTACTGAAGGGACCGACTACTACAATATTAACACTGGTACGTAGGGGTGCCTCTGGCTCTGCTCACAGGTCACTCCCACAAGGTGCTCGGTGGATGTTTGGAATTTTGCGTTTATTGTATCAGTAGTTGCTTGCTTCCTCGCCGGCTGTCTTCCGAGCGATGGGGCGAGTGAGTCCTCACATCCACACGCAGGCGATAGCGCCTGCCAGGTATGATGAGGGGACACTTACTACAAGTCATACCGCAGTAACAGGGGAGAGGGGATACCATAACACCGAAGTATTACATGTACATAAATATACGCTTCGGAGAGGTACCTCCGCTTCGCTGTGCTATATATACTCTTGACTGTTATTCAGCGCCTATCGCTGGTGTTGGTGTGCTGTTCTTCAGCAGCAGTGTACGTTTGTTTTATCATGAGGTTGGGCGGTCTGACGAGGAACATACAATTGTTTTTCAACAAACGACGTAACTCTTATCATAGCTATGTACGCCCGTACCGTGGTGGTCTGCCTCTATAGTGACGGTTGAGTAGTGCCGGTTGCCCGCTTATAGTGTCTATGGAATCGCTTGGCACCGACGGGATTCACCTGTGTGGTAGTGTGCGGGGTAGTGCCGGTTGCCGATATTGTGACGGTATTGCTGTCTGGTGCATACCGGCACTATAGAAGGGCCACTACTCGTACTGTATGTACATATATCATTCGTGTTTTTTTTGGGGGGGGGAACGAGGCAGCTGTTTCACTTTTCACGTTGAAAATTCGGTTTCTACGGTGTAAAAGCCTGTACCATCACTACAACAATGAACTGGAAAAATATGGGGGGAAAGTGAGAGCTACCAGGGGGGATAGAATAGCACTGAAGCAGCACCTGGTAGGGTGTTAACGGGGAGTGTCTGTTTATGGCATTGTGGTGGACATGATGGTCCAGAGGCTTGGCGCGAGCCGCTGTTAGGCGGACTCGTGAGCTCCACTCAGAATAAATAGATGATGTTGAAGACGGCTCCTTTGAACCAAGATTATCAAGAAGGCGAAATAAAAGAAACAGACAAGAGCTAAAACAAATGGTTGTGAGCTCGGTGGGCGCACCCACAACTACCTTCGACCACTTTCGGCTCTACGGCTATATAGATGCACTCTACTACGGGCCATCGCAGTGACTGACCCACAGCAACATTCCTTGAGTCTGGCTCGTGGAACCTCAGCGGCTCCGTGCTGTACCGTGCTGTAATTGATCTTCGTCCCGAGTACCGACGATCGACGACTACAGTAAGAAGAACTCTATAGTAACGCCGCATATTGATAGCTATACTAATGCCAAGTTTCATGACTGAATATACCCTTACTTAATTACCCTCCATGCTATTGAGTAGATAGGCTGCTTCGTGCACCTACCTGCTACTGCGGACGACGTTGTTACGGATCAGCGACTCGGTAGGCCACTGGTTACTGCTGCTGTGGCAAAGTACCTACATCAACACGAGGCTCATAACCTGTTGACGGAAAGTGTCTGCTTGTGGTATTTTTGTGGAAGTCGTAGTCTAAAGGCTTAGCGCGAGTGAGGCGGACTCGTGAGCTTCACTCAGAAGAAATAGATGATGTTGAAGACGACTCTCTTGAGCTAAGATTATTACAGTAAAGAGACGAAATATAAAGAAATGGACAGAGCTGACAAGATTGGTTGTGGTTTTTTTTAGCGCACTTGCAACCACCCTCGACCGCTCTCGGCTCTACTGCTAGATGCACTCTGCTACGGGTCATTGCACTGACCGACCCACAGCAACATTCCTTGATGCTTGCTCGTGGAACCTCAGCGATTCGGTGCTTTCATTGCTATTCGTCCCGAATACTGACGATCGATCGCTAGGTACTCGTGCAGCAAGATGTTTTTGTAAGTGCCGTCAGCTTGTGTGCGTATCGCGTTTTCCTTCCCATTGTCTTGGGAATATTGACTCACTCTTTAGTCAAGTCAAATACGACTTTTGCGGACGCGGGAGTGGGATCCCTCGCCGAACTTACCGAGCAGAGCCACGACACTTCCCACGGAGCGGGGGGTGGCATGAGCCAAGGTACTGCCGCGAGCGCGTGGCCGTGGCTTGCTTGAGGCTGGATGTTTCGCCGGCGACGGCAAAACCGAAAAATCGCGCGGTCAAATAACTTTAAAAAAAGCGCTGTCAGTTAACTGCGGTCAAGAATATATAGAGGTTTGTTTCAGCCGAAGCAGAGACTAAACCCTAAAGGAACTAATAAATGCATATATTGCTGGCTAGCTATTTAGTGGGCGGGCGGGTGTGCGATGCTTGAGTTCTAGAAATGTTATCGCAAAACTCGCATGACATTTCTCAATACTCGCGCCTAGATGTGCCATCAGGTATGACAGAAGATAAACAAGAGGCCATGGATTATAATCATCAAGGTGGGTGTATTTTTTTCGGGACGGGACAGTCCGAGCAAACGGAGTCTTTGTGTTCGCGTTTATCCTCGGCGTCAAGATTGCTCTCTCCGCTTCTCGTATGTGTGAAATGTACCCGATGTACCAGCATTATGTTTACGGACGGACGGCCAAGAAAATGACGCTCAAGAAAAAAAAAAAATCCATTTCAGAGACGTTTGGGTTGACAACTATGTACCATACATTATTCCGGGTGGGCTCATGTAGTAAAATCAGGACCCACGATGGACCCAAAAACCATGCATCCCGCCTATGTCTACACACTAAATTTGGTTCTGATTGCTATGATATGTTCCCCCGAAATAGGAAGTTAAGATAAAAAGGTAGAGGATTATTGTGTACCAGTACATACTGTAGAACGGAAAAAATCCAAGCTGGAGCAGTGTTTCAGGCGAGCTGGCCGTTCGCCATACGGCTCCAACAACGTTCCAGGTACATTCATTAAACAAAAAACAAAAAACAGCTGTGAGATCGAGGATTTCGTCGAAACTTATATTGGCAAGCTGAGTGTGATACTTCGATATCGAATAATATGCACGTGTCGACTGCGTGTAACCGCGAGCAGAAACGAGCGAGGACGTTTGGAAACAAAAAAAAACGAACCCATAATCATATTGATTCCACTGTTGCTGCGCACAGAAACGCAGAAACATAACGGAACTCATGGATCCGCCTGATTTTTTATTGGTGAACGGCTTCCGTGTATGGTGGGATGAAACATGAAACGGCTGTGTAGGGGGTACTAACCCCGAACAGTTGTTATTATACCATGCGAGCGAAAACATGACCAAATGATGAGCCGCTTGACTTCATTGGCAAACGGTTTTCGTATGTTTCCATGCGCGATTTTGCCGTGTATTATATGCAACAAACGCGAGCAGAAACAAAAAATAACGCAAAAACGAGCGAAAAATGAAACAATGTGAACCCGAACGATTTTCGTTGGTCAACGGTTTTCATGCGGGACAATACCGCTGTAGGGAATAATCGCCCCGCAGAAAACGATATAAAATCCGCGAACCGAACTGTTTTCAATGGTGAACGGCTTCCGTGCGGGATAATGTGCGCGATAATATTGCGCGATTTAAGGTGTAGGCAACAGAACCGACCGCAGGTAGAAGAAAAAGACACGTAATGTGTGTGGACCAATTAGGAAGAGGGTTATTTTACGCCTCATAAACAAAATAGACGAGCCGGTTGGTTTCCACCGCCGTAACGGGGAAGGGGGAGGTGTGCGCTCGCTCTACGTGACCCCGGATCTGAGCTGCGAAAGGGAGGGAGCTGGAGTAACTTGGGCAAATGTCATAGACGGCATGGAGAAGACAAAAATGAAAGCATTGGTGCACGGTCTCCTTGCGGGGTAATGCATGCTGTGTCACCGTGCCACAGCAGTTGGTTCTCATCATGTACTCATACTTCGTACGAAGGTATTACACGTAACCGCGCCCAAATAGGCATGCATGTAGACAAAACAAAGAAAACAAATAAAACATGATCGGAAGGAACTCATTGGTGAGAGCCCTCAGGCCCCACCACCACATGCCACGATTTTGTCGCCATTAATAAAATTTGATTCAATTTTCGTTGGGTTTCCTCGCAAACAGACAGGCAGGTCCGGTTTCCCAGACGTATACTCCAAGGGTACACGAAGGTCCCGAACACACAACAAACTTCTGAAAAAAAACGATACCGGTACTGGAAAAATGATACCGGTATATATACGAGTCAACCAACCAAAACAAAACAAAAACAAACGATACCGGTACAGTACTGAAAAAATGATACCCGGCATATACGAGTCAACCGAACTGATGCTACTGTTACGTACGTAAAAAACATTCCACTGCAAGGGTTACCCGCGGTCGCCAAGCAGCGCCCTTCTACACAACAATACATCCATGGTACATATATTCCTCGACCTCAAGTGCACAGCAAAACGAAACGGGATATACCCCCCGCCCCCCTCCCCCCCTCCTTCCTCCCCATCTTGCTTCAGGCAGCCTGCGAGCAAATATTCTTAGCATGCGTCCGTCCGTCCGTGCGTGCGTGTCGTATCTCCAACAATCAAAATGAGAGAAGAAAATCGGCTGGGAAAAAAACAAACCACAACACACACAGGGGAGGGGGGGGGGGGGGGGGGGGGGGGGAATCCCACAAAAAACAAAAAAAGAACGCCATCTACGGTGATACGCATATATTTGAGATATGTACGTCTATAATCATGCTCGTATTCCTTACGTCTACTATCGTTTTTTTTTTACAACGTCGCGGGCACCAGCCAACACTTCTTCAAACAACACCTCGGTGTGCACTGCGACGAACGCTATTCCTTACCGCCCAACCCACCCATCCTTTCCATCAGTCCGTTCGTTCGTCTATTCGTCCAATAGTCCGTCCGGCGGCCGAGGGGGAACAAAAACAAACAAACCAAAAAAACATGCTTTTCTTTTCTTTCTTGCGCTTCCCACTACTACCCTCCCCCCCTACCCCTCTACCCCTCCCATCCCCACCTCTCCTTCCCTCCCTCTTCTCTCTTTTTTCGCGCGCTTTCACCCCACCGCGGCACTTTGCTCTACAATAAAAAGCGGATGCAGACTGTGCAAAGACTGCCTGCCGTGTCGTGCCGAAGAGGACAGGACAAAATACGGAAAAACTCCCCGTGCCGACACCGCTAGGCGTCACCGACGTGCTGCATGCAGCATCTTCGCTGCTGCTGCTACCTATGGTCTATATAGCTGGATGACCACACTCAGCCCAGAGCCAGCATCGCTCAATATATCCATATCTACCTAGGAAACCCGGGGATGTACGCCGGATGTCCCCGGACGATAACATACCATTGCAGCCGCTGTTACCGCTGTAGCCGCTGCTGCCACCGTAGTTCAGCAGAGCAAGCAGCACGACACCAAGGCTACAAAAGAGACACGGTCGGCGGACCGGGTGGACAGCCCCCCGAATTACTCGCACTGCTCTGGTTTACCATCTCCTTCCTCGACGAGAGCAGCAGCGCAATTACCCCCCTTCCCCTCTCCTCGCCCCTCCATGCATACATCCAAACCCATCCAAAACCGTTTGTAATCTTCTCCCCCTCGGTTCAAGATAAACGTTCAAAAACACGCAAGTAAACCATACAACCTGTCGTGTGGCGTGTCCGATTCCGACGAAAGAAATTTCCCGCGCGCGGTGGTTGTCGAAAGCAGAAAATCAAGAGCGACTGATACTACCATATCCATTCGTACACTTCCCGGCACCCACATACTCCGCATATACGTACACAAGCGCGAGCACCTAATGCTATACCAGTATACGATATTATTTCTATACCCACTGCGTAGTAACCGTTCGTATCCACCCTGTTCGGCAAAAGTACAAGATCGTTTTGGTATTATTCGGAATACCTAAGAGGACCCTATATTTCCGGACAGAGAGGTAGCGTTTATGAATATGTACGTGCTTACAGAACAGACACCAGCAGCTCGCCTAACACGATCACTCACTGTAATATGACGTTTTCATACTGTTATGCATATTCGGATGAAACCGTCTGTATATTTGGTGTACTTGTCTCATGCTTGTGCCTAAACGCAAAAAGCGAATCAAGACAACGGCCAGGGCAAAGAGACAAGACACAAAGTACAGTAGTATAGCGATTCTTCGGACAAAAAAAAGTTCTTGACAACAAGTCTATGGCAAATCTTAATATTTTGACAAATCTTCACACGAATCTTTGACAAATCTTCTCGGCAAATCCATGACAATTTTTTGACATACAGGTAAAAACGGACCCACCGATACTTTCGCACTACTATCGTATCGGTATAATATAATATATAAGATATGTACTGCCGTTGGCAGGATACACAACCAGGTATAATATCTTGTAAGACATCTCTATGTACTGCCGTTGGCATGACACACATATCCAATACCCCTACCCCCCCCCCAGGGCTCGACCCCTGGAGGAAAAACAACAACAACCGCCCCCCCCATCTCTGAAACGTAAAATAATGGAAGTGCAAGCAGGAGGGCAAAACAAAAACGAACGCATTGGGAACCGATTCGGAATCCGATTCGGAACCCGATTTGGAACCAGATTGGGAATCCGATTCGGGACCCGGTTTCTGATTCGGAACATGATTAGGAACCAGATTTGGAATCCGATTAGGAATCCGATTAGGAATCCGATTTGGAATCCGATTTGGAATCCGATTTGGAATCCGATTTGGAATCCGATTTGGAATCCGATTTGGGACCCGATTTCCGATTTGGGTACCCGGCGCGTGAGCTTGTCGCGAACGAAAGCAGACGGACCATTCCATCCCCCATCCTGGTGGGTAGATCGGCCGCCCCACGCATAGACATACATATGATACTCTGCCATCATACCGACGGCGGTACAAGGGCATTTCCCATCAAGATTGGTTGAAAACCAAAAATACCAACGCCACGCCTCCGGTGGTCGTAGGTCATGCGTGGCCGTTTGTTCAATCAGACCACAAACGAACCAAATCAACCCCCCTGCCCCCCCGCCCACCTCCCCATCCCGGCCCCTGAGGGTAACATAGTACTTTGACTGGACAAGAGACACGGACAGAGAAACGTGTCAGACCCAGGCATCCTAACGGGGACAACCAAACATGGAGCAGTCTACTGTGATAATCAATAACCGAAAAATGGCGTCGACACATCAAAAAAAGAAAAAACGAAGAGAAGAGATAGACAAAAGAAAGATAGAGAGACACGTCAGGCCCGGCTCGGGGTGCCGGTACCGTATCATGACACAACAAACAGCAGTCTAATCATCGTATTGAACGAACAAATGGCTCCGCCAACAAGCCCCCTAAAATCAAGAAAAACACAATCCCGCCCTCCCCACGACCCCCGCCGGGCACCGCGCGAAGTAAGATGTTCCACAAGAAGAGGCGTGTTTCAACTGAAAGTGCGCGTCGCTTGCTTCTATATTTTAAGTAATCGTAAAACCTCGTCATAAACTCACAAAAACAGTAGTAAAACCAGTCAAGCGTCCGTCCTCCTCGTTGCTTTTCATCAACAAGAGGCAAGACAAAAAACGGCCCGCAAACGGTACGAGCGGCTTACTCAACTGCCATATTCCTGGTACCTGTACGTATGTAACACGCAAGATAAACGTAAAATAACCCCTCAAACAGGTTTCCAAGCCGATTTTCTTGACAACGGGGAGGGCGGGGGGGCGCAAACAAACGCCTCCGTACGTAGCGATGCGTCTGTGGAAAGATAGAATAGCTCTCGACGAGGTCATCTTTCCAGAGAGCCAGCCACAAGGAAGGTTCGTGGTGCGTGCGTATCCACCGCCCTTGGTTTCGAGAAAGCCGCCCGAAACGTGGGCAAAATCATCCTGAGGGGATGTTGTTACGGGTATATCTTGCCGGTTATATTTTATACGGCATACGGCGGTACTGACTGCTGCTGTCATGTGTATGATACGCGTACTGCGGCAGTTTAGGAGGGGCATCTGGATAAAGCGTATTGCATGATACCATAGGTACGACGTCGTTGCATTTGCAGTTGCATTCGAACATGACGCGTATTGTCTTACCCTGCCATTCAAGTTGACCACACGAAGACACCAAGACAACAAGACACTACTTTTCGCTGGAATAAACGCTTGACACCATTTATCTACTAGTGCTACCCGTACTGCTGCTGTATGTAGTAGGGACAGCAGCGGCGGCGGCAGCAGCAGCAGCAAGAGCAGTTTTGCAAGCACGCACTTTGTTGGTCGTGACCCCTCAAGATCGGGCGAGACCTTCAGTGATGCACAATACGTAATACTTGCTGCTGCTACTGCTACTACTGCTGCTTCGTGTATCCCTCGTATATATACCCGAACGAAATACCAGGGTAAAAATAGCATAATTCGCCGTAAACTAATCTATCAAAACACAACAACAAAAGAAAACCCCCAAACCCACCCAAATCACACGAAAAGTATGTCACAAGAGCAAGAAAGGGATGCAAGACGAGAACCAAAACCGTTCCGCGGTCCCTCCCCGGCCCACAGGCTCCGTCACGACTCACGACAGCAGAGTTGTTACGAAAAAAGCCTGCAGAGTACCGGGTACACATCTATATGCCAGAAACAACCAAGGAAGGTCGTATTGATAGACAGCACGCTGCTTTACCAGGAGGTACACACTGACTGGTACTGTCATACGTACGAGTGCTGTACGTTTACCAGAGACGAGGTATACACAAGCTTTCGACAACGGGCTCGCATATCATACCATGCACGCATACACAGCGTGTAGCAGCAGCAGCAGCAACACGAGCTTGGTGTCGTCGTGTAAACCTCCCTCTACGATACGACGCATATAAGATCAAACGCAGATATTGCAACCTTTGATAATAATAACCAACAGAAAGCAGCACCAAGAAACGAGACAATCTCTCGATCTTGATCAGATCTCCCCGTTTTTCTGTCTCTCGCCCCTCCCGCCCCCCCCCGGCTCCGCACGAGCACCCAACGGATGGTGGCAACGAAAACAAAAGCGAGCCTCAGTTTCAATTTAACTGATTTTTCAAGCTCTCCTCCTTTTGTTGGTACTCAAAACATCATTGGTTTGCCTGTGGTACATAGGCAATGCTGCTACGTACGCTTGCGCTCTCATCGCTCACCAACATTCGAAAACTCACATCACATGGAGCGGGCCAAGGGCATGCAGCCACAAGACGAAGACAGCTTCTTGGCTTGGTGACAGCACCCCCCCCACCGCCGCCCCCCCCCCCCCCAACCCAATGCAACGCATCAACCCACGTCACAATTGATGCACATTGGGTTCAATAGACGGTCACCCTACCCGACTACCACCTCTTGTGGGCACAGTGATGGTGATGACGACATCACCTCAGCACTAGGCACGCAGCAAGCAGCAGCGGTAGCAGCAGCAGCAGCGGAAGCAACGGAAGCAGCGGAAGCAGCAGCAGCAGAAGCAAGGTCGTCGTCGCGTCGTGCCCTCTCCTTCTCCTCCTCCTCCTCCTGCTCCTCTTCAGCCGCCCCAGCCAGGAACACCATCGAGGCGGGGCAAAGCAGCGTTTTGCACGCCTTCGAACCCAGTGCGTAAATCTGCCGCCTGTACGCCATGCGGAACCCGTAGCATTCTTGCATCGTCCACCAAATCCTGTTATCATCATCATCCCCGCTACCACCGCCTCCCCCCCCCCCCCCACCCCCCCCCCCCCCCCCCCCGCCCCTGCCCCTCCTCCCCTGCCCCCACCTTCTCCTCCTTCTCTGACCGGCTGCAGCTGGTCGTCCTCCTCAGCGCAGACCCTCTCTTTCAGTTCGTGGCGAGTCGGGACCAGGATCACGCGGGTTCTCCTCTCGAACGAAACGCTCCTGCTTGTTCGGCCATCATCATCACTACTGCTGTTGCTGCTGCTGCTGCTGCCGCTGCTGCTGTTGCTGGTGGCGCTGGTGGTGCTGCTGCACATGGAGTCCCCAGCAAGGCTGGAGCCCGAGCCTGGCTGCCGCTTGGCCGCCATTGCTGCCAAGGTCGGGGCTGCGGGCGGTAGCATGCTGCTGCCGCTGCCGCTGCTGCTGGTGTTGCTGCTGCACGTGCATGAAGCCGCACCAGGCGTGTGCCCGCCATGGCTCTCACGGCCATCGCCACCGCAACCGCACCTGCCGCCGCTCTTACCGTTGCTTCTCCTCGCTCTGCCGCACATCCTGCGCCACTGCTGCTTGCGGGACAGCATCGGGCCTAGCCTCCTCCCCTCGCCTGCTGCGTTGCTTGCCTGGTGCTGCTGTGTGTCTCGGAACACGAGGGGGATCTGTTCGTGTCTCCTCTTTCTTTGGTTTTTACAAAAAAAAATGTGGTGTAGTTGCTGCGCTGCTTTTTATTACCAGATTTCGGAGATTTGTAGATTCGGAGTTCAGCGGTGCGAACCAACAGCAGCAGTGCAAAATGTTCATGAAGAATTGGGTACAACGTGCGCTGACTCTTTTGTTGCTGAATTTTCCTGGCGCGATGCTGCTGCATGTGTGCTGCTGTGCATATAGTGGAGGATGGAGGAGGAGGATCGAGTCAGATCAGGGATGCCGGGCTGCACGCGATAGATAGGAGCGACACCACACCGGCAATGGCAAGTGGCGAACCAGGCCGAAACGTGACCTGCACGCTACACGTATTGGCGCCACAGACAGCACACACAGATACATACCTGGTATTACATCTGGTTGTGCTGTTTGAGCTTTTGAGCGGGTGCAACTGCAGCGAACACGTCGCAAAACCACAGCCGTTTTTTTTTGCACTTTTTTGGTACTAAAATCAGTACATATTTTCGTTTTTTGAATTACGAGCTACGAGCACATCCGAAGAATTTTATTGCTGCTGCTGGCTGTGTGCTGCTGCCCAGCTACGAATAGATGATACGTATACGTATCATACGTAAGTGCGCCTGGTGAACGTTAAGACTGATGAAGACTGAAGACAAATTCTATACCGGTACGTATCTTATTCGAAGCATCCTGTGCAAGTTCTCAAGATTGGATGCGCGAAGCTTCTTGCGTCTTTCCAAATAAATGTGGATCTTGGATTGATTTGAGAATATTCAAAAAACAAAAAAAAAATGATTCCTTTCTCCCGGGTTTTACGTTCTTCTGCCAGGCAGGCTGGGCCGTTTAGTTTTTTGTTTTGTGTTGTCTTTTTCGATGATACCTGTGGTACCTTATTGGTGGTACTCGTAAACTCTTTCTTCTTCGCCCTGCTGCCACCCCCTCGCTGTGGGGGTGTGGCGGTACAGCAGTAGCTTGTTGTGTTCTTCCGTTTTCACGGTGGATACCCCCCCTCCAAAAAAAAAAAAAAAAACCCCCCCCGGTGAAAACCCGAGATGTCCCGTCCCGGCATTGCAGGGGTGCGAGGGTCTCTATGGTCATACCACTACGGCCATGCATGGAAATGAAGTACCCCCCCCCCCCCCGGCTCTTCCGGTCAACAACTACTACTACGACTACTGCTTGCTGTACAGTAAATTTGCGCGTCCCTGTGAGAGGTCGAAGTTAGGTTCCTAAATCCGACGACGATCTTCAGTGAGTTGCTGTTGGGACACAGGCAGGGTGCACTCAAACGAAAGGTGTTTTCGTTTCGCACAACCCCAGGTGCTTTGCCGCAGTCCTGAGGCTTAGGCCGCGGCGTTCATGTTGGTGTTCTTCTTCCACCTTTCGTTGTTTCCTCTCAGAGACCGATCGGGATGGCAGAATTCCTCTCTTACCCCTCCCCCCCCCCCCGCCCCTTGCCTCTCCTGCGAACCCAACATCGACAGATTCATCACACACAATTGTCTTATTTCTAACCCAGGTACACATTATTAACAGCCCCCTCAAATGTTGGAGTGTCTCCATGAAGAGTAGGAAAGGAAAAGGTGCTCCGTCTCGGAAAGGATGCCTGGTCAATGGTCGAAAGGCAAACACCAAATGAGTACTCGTACTTCCCCCCCTTCCCCCTACTACCGTCCTTCTCCAGAATACCCCTACTGGCCATTGGCGCACGTCAGCGTCAAATATCAAGCCCTCGAGCTCCGTCGAGCTTCATCGTGCTGGCGGATTGGTGCATACCGTTGGGATAGTTGTACCTACGTTCTATTTTCCATCCTAGCCCCGGCGGCGGGAACGAGTCTCTTACTATCCGGAAGAAACATGCACTCACAAATCGACAGACACCCCCCCCTCCCCCGTTACCCGGACCCCTCGACTCGCCAAACACCTCATGCTTCGCGCTTGGTGCAAGCAATGTCTGCCTGGTTGGTGAAAACCGCACGTGCCCAATCCCGGCATTGTATAGGGATGCGAGGGTCCATGGTCATACAAGTACGACTACGGCCATGGCATAAACATGAGTACACTCCCCCTTCTGCGGAACATCCCTGTTGATCAGGTGCGCATTGGGCACTCTAAATGCAACCTGAGGGATGCACGTTCGAGGCTGCAACCTGTACAGGGGCACGCACACGTTCTAGTGTCGGCGACATTTTCAAAACCTAACCCCAACCCTACCGTCTAACCCTGATCCCTCCCCTCAAAAAAATTGGTCAGGAAGTAAAACCACTACATCTTAAGAGTGTAACTACTAATGCCATTCATGCGAGAGCCTCGAGTGGAGGCTCCTATCATGAATGATACGCATTCAGGCGTAATAACTACCTCCCAAGAACTGATATATACACAGCACGTCCCTCTGACACTGATAAGAAGCACATATCACCAGCGCATGACCCTAACCCCTGTAACTCTAATCCCCCCAAACACAAAAACGGTCAGCACGTGAACCAGGGCATCTTCAGAGTGCAACTACCGTTACGAAGCACGCATCAACGCACGACTGCTATTCTTGCTGAAACAAACACACGCAATATATTCTTCTCCTCCTCCTCCTCCTTTCCCCTCTACACCTGCCCCCTCGTGGTGCATGATCAAAAACGTGAGGGACGGCGGCGACCACAGCACCAGCGACAGTGACAGCGGCAGCTGCAGCAGCAGCGAAGGCGGAAGGGCGGAAAGGGGGCAAGGTCGAGCAAGCTCGGTCAATATGGACAACAACGCGCGGGGGGGATGATTACACAACAACAGCGCGTCATAATTATTCGGGTTTGTTCGTTTTGTTAAATGAGTTAGGGCAGGCTTGCGTTGGGGCTGACAGCTGAGAATTAAGTGGGGATGGCAGCCGGGAAGAACATGGGGCAGAAGCTCGACAACAACGGGTTTCTTTGCGCTTGTTTGGTAGAAGGAGAACGGCTTGTCTTCAGCCCCCAGCTGGGTAAAACGTAAAATGGGGCTGGGTTTTACCTTGTTTCGGGTACGTGGAGCTCAGTGGGCCAAATTCGATACCTAACACAAGAAGAAACAGTCGTGCCGACGACGCCATTGTTGAAATACGAAGAGGCACTATGGACCTATACGATATATATAGGGGCAGTTTCACTTCTGCTATATGGTTTCCTCTAGGTACATAGTGAATACATTGGATCACTCAACACATACTTGTGTTTTAGTTCAAGGTTGAGGAAACGTTCGGTACGATATCTTAACACTACGAGACACGGTAGGATTTGAAGAGTAGAAGGTAACTGCTGTGTATAGATGCACATGTAGTAAAAAGGAAGGGTGGAGCAAGGGTACAGCAAGTGGAGTAGACCGATGTTAAGCCAGAAGTAGGTACAGAAGGAAGTGATCAATGGACTTCGTGCTTATGTTTCCTGTTTTGGTTTCCCTTGTTTTGTTTTTTTTCTTTCTGGGAATGTTTGATGAGTGGTCGGCGTTGAAGCTCATGCTGCAAACTGTCCTACGGAAACACAAGAAAACTGATTACTAATATAAGAAAGGTTATGAAGGGGGGAGGGGGCGGGCGGGCGGTAAGACTCAGCTACCGACCG